>CAWUFW010001640.1:2150000-2597500 GCA_963921515.1 Calotriton arnoldi | reverse complement strand
TAGCCAATCTACCAGGAGTGAGCTAAGGATTTATTATTGTGAATCCGGAGCCTAATCAGTATTGCGGGAAAGTGCCCCTTTTTAGGTCTCGCGCCTAGCGTTGCAGTGCGTAGCACTGCTCGCGCAGCGAGAGACCATGTAAGGGGTTTAGAAACTGACCTAGGAATCGCACAGGCTCGTGCGTGTGCTTTTCGTTTTTCCCCCGGCTATTGGGCTTTGCGTGCGTATTTATAAGAAAGACAGCACGCAATTGGGCAAAGGCGGGCGCATGTCCCGCCTTTGCTCCGCCCACGTCCCATTGGTGTCTGTTACGCGCAGCAGCGGCATCTGTTTTGCATTATCGTGCCCGATAATGCAAAACAGATGTCTGGACGTACGCGCCCATTCTGGACAGGGGCTTTGTTAATGGAGGCGCGTGTTTATTTTTTGCATCGCGCTTTCACTCAAACTGAAAGCGCGATGCAAAAAATAAACTCAGACCCGCTTTTACCTCCTGTTCCGCTTGTTCCAGAAGCCAGCACGTCGAGCTCCCACTGGTATAGTGTGCATGGCGGGGGGAATTCGCTGTCTGTGAGTTGACTGAAGTTCACTAAAGCGCATACAGCGTTCAGACACTCTTGTCCGTCCGACGTCTTCAGAACTATTAAACTTGTCCTGCGAAGCATTGTTCCGGGTTCTCATTCCAAGCAGCAGTGCGGAGGGGGAAAAACCCACAAACAACGTCAAGCGGACTTTGAGCATTGCTGGGGCCCCAGGCTCGTGAATTAACGCGGATGCACAGAAGAGACATCTTGCACACGTGCTGGAGTTGGGCCGTCACTCGCCCCCACAGCTGCAGCAGCCCATCCCTGCTCCATCCCGTGCCCAGCTGACACGGCTGTCCAGGGCCTCGGGCTAAACTGACACGATCCCCGCTGACAATACCGTGCCACCGGCCTGCGAGCCCCCGGCAGCCGCACAACACTGATGCTGCCTGACAGCCCAGGAAAACAAGAGGCGACCTTGACTTTAACCGCCAGTGAGCGCCGCATTAGCTAGGCGGTGGGAGGGGGCCTCAAAAACTTTCATTATTTGCCTTCATCGCACCTGTGCCTCACGTCCGAGGGCTGGGAGCCCGGGTCTGCTTAAAATGCAGCTCCGCTGGTAGAGACCACACATCTTCCTTAGGCCGCTCGTGTCTGGCTGCTAATGAGACCAGAGTGCGCGCAAAAGGCCGGCATATGCCAGGGAAGGACAGCGGACAGTGCAGCGGACCAATTACCGTGACTAGCAAGCAGTACTTCACACACTGTAATGAAATGATGAGAGCTGCCGACCTTGGAACTGGGGAACCAGGTTCGAGTCTCTGCGCCCGGCTCAACATCCTGTGATTCTGGTTTTTCCTTGTTTAATGTGAGTAGCTGTGAATCTTGGGCTCTGGCTCCGCAGGCACCCAGTGAAACCTAGAAAATCTGTACATTTTTTAAAACTAGACACATGCGCGCTTATTGTCATTTTAGAAGGGGGGGGAGGCTTTGGTCCCCCACTCTGCTCCTGAGGCCAAATTGAGCAAAAGGAAATCCAGCTGGTGCTTACAGCAGAGGAATTTCCTGCCTACGGTGCCAAGACGTGCTGGAGCCGTCCTCCGCATCTGAGTACTGGTACGGAGGACGGCTCCAGCACGTCAATAGCATGCAAAGGGGTTAAGGAGAGTTCTCCTCAGATGTCATTCAAGCTGCCTAGAAGTATCCTTTACTATTGATCAGCCCCATTTAAGTAGAGTCCACTATGAGGTTGATTTTGGGCAATTAGGGGGTGCCTGAACAGTGCATTTTGGACTCTGTCCCTCCTCAATAGCAGGATGTCATCTGCATACCTAGCAAACGGCAACTCTGACTTCTTAGGGGAAACAAGAAACAACCAAGCTTCTTTTGACTCTGAGCATGTTGATATGCAAGGAGCTTGTTATCCATTGAAGTGCAGTGCTAGATAACTACAGACTCCTGCAAGTATCTGGGCAGGAATCCCCCAAATAAGACAGAGCAGAGGTGTGGTGTGTGGAGTGCCATTGGACTGGGCAGTCTGTCCTTTCCATTGAATTGACTGCAGTAGTGGTTGTTCTTACGAAGAAGAGGAAAGCATAAGAGGAACCTCCTACCCTGTACTAAATCGTCTGTTGGCATGCCATGAAGGAAGACGTAAACAGTTGCTTATGATGGGCTTCTTTTAACCTCTCAGGTGCTGGAGCGTCTCCAAAAGTATCCATACTCCTCAGTACCTGTCATCTACAGTGTGCTGTGTACCTTACTCGTTGGTACGATGCTGCATTCTTGCCATTTTCTCTGTAAAACTTGATTCATGCACTTAGCACTACCAATCATTTTCAATCTTTCTAGCTAAGTGAGTGATTCTACTAATACCCTCGCCGTTAGGCCATCCATCTACACATTGCAACCCTCCATTGTTACATTTCCACATTCTGCACCTGGTCCTGGATATCTCCATAAATTTCATCCAAACCACACAGACCGTATTATCTCCCTTCCTCATAGACTGCATTCATGTCTCTTTTACTACATCTTTGCCATAATGCTTTCCATGCTCAGTTCTCTGTGCTAGTGGTCACATGCAATACATCACTGTAACAATGAACATTTCTTTGCATCACTTGATGTTATTTGGCAGGCCCATTCATACTTTACTGTTTTCCAGGCCTGTTTTGGTTGCCCAATCTAAATTTATCAGTCATTAATTTGCAGTAATGCTTCTCTTGCTTATCTATCACGTTTGGCTATGTTCAAACATTGAGCAATAGCCATGGCTTTACCTAATTAGTCTAGAGTCGTGAGCTTCTCCTCAATCATATGGTGCATTTTACTAATTAATTGCTTATCATTTGTTGCACCATTTTTCACATTTGAAAAGTTGCTTGCTCAAAAAAACTGTCTTTATAATGCAACATTGATACAAAGTGTGAAATGCTTCTGCAGCGTTTTGAATTGCTTCTTATAAACATTTATTTCGCAGTTTAGTATAGCGCAAACAAGCCCCAATAGAGCTATTTGCACACAATTAGGAAGTTGAGTTAGAGGTATAAATCCACTAACACATTCAGTGTCAGAAGTTCAGTATGGTATTTGATGGTTACATTTCGTGAGCAAAAGAAGTATGAACTCAAATCCAATTTAGAGTATGGCTTTTGTGTGTCATACTGAAGTACATATTCCCATGTTTGGGAATTTTTTATCCAATTCAACCTGATGATCGGCTTATTTGAGGTCCAGTTTCGCAAACCAGCTAGAATGACCAGTTTTCGTGATCAGATCTTCTATTCTTGGTAGTGGACAATAATCAACCCCGATGGCCTCATTAATACTCCTCAAATACATGCACATCTTGAGTTCTCCTGACTTTTTCTTTGCCAAAACGACGGTAGACAACCATAAACTTCCCTCTACTCTTTCAATAATGCCCTGCTCACACATAACCTTCAACATATCTGATAATTATTTTCTAACACTCAACGGAATGTTGCGTAATTTGTGTTTTCACTGGCATGACTTCCTGTTTGACTTTGGTGAAAACAAAATCTGTTATCTTTCCCAATGTCTCTTAAAACACCTTATCAAATTTCTTCTTCCACAAATTCTCAACATTTATAATTGACTTTATATTATGTTTTTTCAATAGTAACTGGTTCACTTGATCCAGGTCTTACTGTTAACTTGAATTTGACTTGATGGACCAACCCTAAAACATTGATACCCTTGCGTTCTACGTACACCTACCCTCTGATGGGTTCACCTAACAACTCAATCACAGCCCAAAAATAGCCAATCAATTCTACTCTACTACCTTCGAAACCTACAGTCAAAATATCTGGAGGTAACAATGATTGTTTATTCCACAATTGATCATTTTTAGGTCGAGCCTAGCGCAGCGCGCATGCGCTTCTCTAGGAAAACGGCCTCTTGGAATCACTCTGGACTTTTCACACGCTCGTGCGTGTGTTTTTTTTTTAAAGCATTTTTTCTATTGGGCTTTGCGTGCGTCTTTATAAAAAGACAGCACGCAATTGGTCAAAGGCGGGTGCATGTCCCACCTTTCCCAGGGAATGTATCCGCCCACGGCTTGCTGTTACGAGCAGGGGCGCCATCTGTTCGGGGTCATGTCACCATCTGTTTTTAATTAGCGCGTTCGCCGCGCTGCCGTGCTCACTCGCCCCCGCTTCTCTCTCGCGCCATTCTTTGCTTTTCGGGAAATGTTTACTCCCAGAGCGTTTTGCTCTCGGGAGCCAGCAGCAGCGGCGCACAGGCTGCCATCTGTTTTGGGTCAAGTTTCATTTCCAGACCTTGCCGCTTTCATTAGAAGGCGTGTCCCCTCCACCCCACCTCCACAAGAGTGCGCTTTCATTTTCTCTAAAACACAAAGGAACAGAAACTAAATCAATTACTTTGACATCTTACTTTTCAGTGGAATCGTCAGCACCGTCAAATGAGCAAGCCTTGGCCAGAGCCTCACTGGAAATTACAAATAAGCTTATTATGTCCATCCACACTACTTTCAAATGACTCCAGACTGCAGTGTCCGGTTGAACGTGAAAACCTTGCATTTCAGCCGCTGCTTCTCTAGAAACACCAGCAGCACGAAAATACAGACAATAAGCCAGACTCAGTTAGCCTGCCCGGTCCGCTCTGGTCCAAGCCGATTCTGTTGGCTCAGTGGGCTGACGCTTCCACCCTATTAATCTTATGTTTCACCTCACAACCGCAGGTTCGAACCCCAGCGCGTCTGCTCAGCCTTTCATCCTACTAGAGGCCGACGAACTAATTAACATTCATTTGGTTGGCAATAAACATCTGTTACTCGGCACCAAGATGCAGCATACTCCAGCCCCGCCTTCACTTGCACAATGGGATAACTCGCTTTCGCTTCCTTTCAATTAGGCTCCTGATTTTCTCTACTGTGCTCACTTTCTGATTTGGTACTGGCATTATATAATGCAATCTTAACTTATCTTTTCGCTCCCCACCTCAGAAATCTGCAAGCACTTCTCCTTTCATTCCTTTTTATTTTTTGCATTATGTAGCGCGAATGAAGGTATCAAAGCACTTTACATAAGTACTAGTTCCATTACAGAAATCTGCCCGGTGGGTGATAATGTGCTGCATGGCTAAACACTTATAAGGTCCCAAAGGCGAGACCTATTGGCTATGCCAATGCTTGTTTACATGGTCACCCCCACTTTTTGCCTGGTAATTGATGCAGTTTTGACAGAAGTGCACTAGGTTCATGCTATCTAGTCCCAGATCTCTTTCCCTGTAACTGTTTAATTGTTCCCCCAATTGGCAATACCTTTAGCACCCCTGTAAGTCCCTAGAAGAAGGTACCCAGGACATGTGTACTAAAGAGGGTCCCTAAGGGTTGCAGCATGTTTTGTGCCACCCTAAGGGGGACCCCTCACCACACTCATGCAAACTGCCATTCCAGGCTGCATGACATGGTGCAGAGAAAAGTGAAGACACAACATGACACACCTCCTATGTGCCATGCTTGCAGACACTGCATGTGATATAAATAAGTCACTCCTGCAGCAGGCCTTACAGCCCTAAGGCAGGATGCATTATATTGCATGTAAGGACATATCTGCATGAGCAGATATGCCCCTGTGAAGTGTTAGAAAGTGCCCTCTTTTTGCATGGTTGCCCCCACTTTTCACTAAACTGCTGATGCACTTTGACTGAGTGTGCCCTGGGTTCCTGCCAAACAGGTACCCAGGGCTTATGTTCTTTCCCTAAACTGCATTAAAAACAAAACCCAGTTGGCACTCTTTGACCACAGGTCAAGCCCTTGTAAATGGTACCACAGGTACCAAGGGCACTGTGGACAGGGAAGGCCTCTAAGGGCTGCAGCACATATTGTGCCACCTTTAGGGGCCCTGTACATATATATATATATATATATATATATATATATATATATATATATATATATATATATATATATATATACACACACACACACACTGCCTTTGCGGGCTGCGTGTCTTGGTGCAGAACAAAGTGAAGAGTCTACATGGCACACATCCCTGTGTAAACACAGAGATGATGGACGGAGCGCTGAAACTTTTCAGACACTCACCCCCAGTCACAGATCTGGGTTGAATCCATCATTCTTTAGCTCACTTTGCCACCCCAGTTCAGACACCGCTATATGCAAATCAGTCTTGGCCCTGTGCCTCACGGGAACAGTCCAGCCCGAACTGCCAAGCCATGTCTTCCCTGGACTGGAAGCAAGCATCCTGGGACCGGTTTCGGGGTAACACCCCTCTTCAGCCAGGCTAACTTGAATCCAGTGGCAAAGTGAGCAAGGGACCCACGTCTGGGCATACCCTGCCAACTCAGGGCGAACAAAGCAAACACATGGAGATGATGGACAGAGTGCTGAAACTTTTCAGAGACTCGCCCCCCAGTCACAGATCTGGGTTGAATCCGTCATCGTTCTTTAGCTCACTTCGCCACCCCAGCACATCCCTGTTTGCCATGACTACAACCCACTGCCCTGGCATAGGTCAGCCACCCCTCTAGCTGGGTGCACTATACCAGTGGTGAGAGTACAGGTGCATGAGCCCTGTATCCCTACAGTGTCGAAGTCCATTCTTAGACATTGTAAGTGCAGTGCTGCTATTAAGAGTATATGGTGCTGGGAGTTTGTCATTACGAACTCCACAGCCCCATAATGGCTTTACTGAAAACTGGGAAGTTTGGTGTCTAACTTCTCAGCACACTAAACCCACACTGATGCCAGTGTGTGATTTAATGAAAAATGCACTCAGAGGGCATCTTAGAGATCCCCCTGAAAAACGACCTAACACTAGTGTCCAGGCTGAGTGGCTGCTCGCCAGCTACCACCACCAGACATGTTTCTGGACCCTTGGGTCGAGAGCCTGCTGCTCGCAGGGGTCTGAAACCATGCACATCCTGGAACGGGGTGCCAAGCCTCCCCAGGATGGGTAGGGTCCATGAAGGGGAAGCTTCAAAGGCTTGCCGCCTTTGTGAGCTACCCCAGGCCTTTGTGGCTTCCAGCAACTTGCCCCCACCGGTTCTGACCCCCACTTTGGGCGGGAGAATCTGCGGTAAAACCAAGTGAGGAAGGTGTGCCCACCTTTGCCAACCCCACACCTCAGGTGGGGGAGGCAAGGTGAAGCATAACTCTGTCCCCACCATCTTGCAGATGTGGGGACCCAGCCAACCAGAGTGAGGCGTATGCCCCCCTTCCACTGGAGGGTGGCATAATGGGGGTGTACCCACCCCAAGGAAGGGACGCATTGGTCACAATCTTTACCTGTAATGCCCCTAAATCTAGTTTTTTGGGGCACCCCTTAACCTTGCCTCAGACAAGAACCGATCAAGAAGCCGTGCTGAAGCTGAGTAGGCAGCCCACTGACTTGGCCCCAGCCCATCCGGCCTGTGCCCACCTCGAACCTGCAACAGCGAAATCCCGGTGTGTCCTGCAGCATCAAGAACCCGAAGGACCTGCCCTGCCTTCTAAACCAGACTTTCTCCAGTGAGCACCACATTTGCTCAACAACAGACTGTTTACGGCCAAATCCGCGAGTCTGCACATGACCCCCCACGGCCCGAGTGGTCCAGCACCACGAAGAGGTCTCCCCGGCGATCCTGAGATCTGGTGATCTGACCTGGAGCTGGTAAGAAAACCTGATGCCTAAAGACACCCATGCACCCGAAGTCCCACAACCTTGGGTGGCCCAACCGATGGTATCCCAGCATCCCCAGGCACCCCAACTTATCTCTTCAACTGGTGGTCACCTCCAGAAGATCTTCTCCCCCGAGCCTGCAGTCTTTGTTGGAACCAGAAAATCCTCATTGAAAATAGGGCACCCGATGCCAAAACAGCACCCTGCACCCAGCCGCCGCTGCGGGTGTACTTTGGGTGCTATCTCGGATCCCCCTTTGCCCTGAGCCCAACAGGAGCTTTGCTCCCACAACCTTGTGACCTGCTCGTGAGCAGCCACCAACCGGAGGCTGCCTATTCCCCATTGGATAACATTGGGCCTCAGCACTCTGCACCCGGCCGCCCTAGTGCCGCTGAGGGTGCTTTGAGAGTGCATCCTTGACCCTGGGGAAACCCTGGTTCTAACCCCAGAATACCAACTCCCACAAACTTGTCCTGTCCTGCAAATTGATAACTTCATTTCCTCTAATAGGATTGCATTGACTGCTTTTCTTTGAAAATTCTTCTAAGTGTGGAGTTGGTTTGTATGGAACATTCAAAAACTGTCTATGTACTAAAAGTGAATTACTTACCTTTTGTCTAGGAAGTGTCTGTATGATATCTAAGCATATCACACTGATTAGAAAAAGTAATCTAAAAAGTAATGTACATAGTAATCTGAAAAGTAATTTCCAAACATTGACTTACCTGTAATTCATTCAACTGCATTTGAACCTGCATTCCACTGTAAAACATTGCATAAGATTTTTCAAAGCATTTATTTCACTTACCTGCACCAGGCTTGGCTTGGTTCTAAGAAATAAAATAACTTAATATTTTTATACAAACAAATTGGTCTGAGTTCAGTCTTTGTGTGTGTGGCATCATTTGCTGATTGAGTGTGTACACCAAATGCTTAACACCACCCTCTGAAAAAGCCTTACTGCTTGCCCACCATACCACAAATGGAGAGTAAGGTATTATCTACTTTTACCTCTGCCTACCTTTGGGGTTCCACTGGACTCTGTGCACACTATACCTCATTTTTGTATAGTATATACAGAGCCAGCTTCCTACAAAGTTCAAGTCGATTCTTGGACATTGCCAGTGAACAGGGAATCCATCTCTAGTATAAGTACTGGGAACTGGTGATTAAGAGTTCCACAGCTACATGATGGCTTCACTGAAACTAAAGATGTTTGATATCGGACATCTCGTATTAATAAGCCCACACTGATTCCACTGGTGGATTTATTAATGCATGCAGCCAGAGGGTGCCTTGGAGGTACCCCCTGAAAACCTACCTACCTCTAGTTTGTTGACTGGTGTAGTCTAGCCTGCCACCACAGACTGGTTTCTGACCCCCTGCAGGTGAGATTCTATGCTCTCCAATGGCAGAAACCATGCCTGCTCCAGCTGGAGGCGTTGTCACCTCCTCCAAGTAGCATGGCTAATAATCAGGCAGGAGGCTTCAAAGGCCTCTGCCGCTTTTCATATGTGACCCAATGTTTCCCCAGACAACAGAAATGCCACTCCCTGCTCCGGGCCCATTTGGCACCAGGATAGGCAGGAAAATCAGCTAGTCAGAAGGTGTTCACTATCCGACCAGTTCCACCCCTAAGGTGGGCTACCTGATGTGAACACAAACTATGATTCCACCATCGTGGTTTGTAGTGAAATAACGCTTACTGGACCATTGTTATGTCCACTTACCACAGGAAGTGGTCATATAGGAGGTGTAGTCACCCTAAAGTTAAGTGGCCCATTGGCTACTACCTGTCACTCCCCTTAAAGCCCCTAAATAGTCTTTAGGTGGCCCTTGACACCTGGAACTTGGATTTGTCTGACTGAAGAAAGAAGAGGACAAAGAGCCGCTAAAATGAGAACTGAAGATTTACTGTGGACTTTTGGCGCCAAACCCTGCCTCCACCAGTCTGGACAATCGTGAAGAAATAGACTCGTCCTGCAGCTGAAACTGTACCAAGAACCCAGGTGGACTGCCAACCCTCCACAAATTGCCAGGAATCTCCCTTGGAGTAGAGGAGCTACTCCTGTGCAGTCCGCTGGCACCAAAACAGCAGAGTCCAGTTTACTGTACTGCAACTCACCAGTCATACTGACGCAGCAGCTGCCCAGGAAGATGTCTGCATACTCCAGAAGGTCAGATCCGTCTCCCCACCTAGTGAGAGGACACCAGGACCAACCAGGTGAGACTCCAACAGCATCGAGACCAAGCAGCCATCGAGGGACGTCAGGACCTCAGAGACTCACTTCCGGAGTGGCCCAGCTGTCCTGATTTTTGCACCCTCAACTGGCGAGACTGACAACCGCAAAGCCCTGTGATGCACCAGCCCAGCTGACCAAACCCCTCTGCGCCCGAGAGCCCCAGCCCTAGTTACCGAGAACAGACTGTGCTGTCTTGCTCCCAGGACCCTTGCGAACCAAGCCCCTGTTGGGAGCTCCCGTTCTTGTTTCCAAGTCCCCCTGTGCTGCCTGTTTTTAGGTGCCCCCTTTCTTCGGTGTAGCGCATAATGCTACCAGCATGACTGCACTCGGACGCCCCAGGGCAGGTAAACTCGAAGTGCTGGTGGTACTTTGGACCTTGCCCCCCTACCACCTTAAGTCCTGAAGGGGACCCCCAGAAACCTATTGCAAGTACCTGTATACCGTATATGCCTTTTTCTCCCATGTGAAAGCATTGCGCGTAAAGACTCATTTAAGTGATAATTTTACTTACATGTGAAAATCAGTATTTTTAAAAAGTACTTACTTGATAAGGAAGTTCTTGGTATCAAAATGTATATAGAAATTGCGACATTTTTCTAAATTGGTCTCAGACTTGTACTGTGTGATCTCATTTATTGCCTATGCTTAGCAGTATCTTCTGATAAGCCTAACTGCACGCCCACACTGCCACAAAACAGAGCATTTAGTGTTATCATTGTTGCCTCTGTAAACCAATAAGGGTCACCAGGACTCTCTACAGAGTGTACCTCTTTTGGTCCACTATATAGAGTGTCCGCTTCTTACAAGTATCACCATATAAGACACGTCCTTCCTACAGTATCCAAGAAAGTACATTTCCCATTTAAAGTTTTGGAAGAAACTACACTATGCTACATTATAAGAGTTTACAAGTTATAAGACTTACCTTACAAGAGGTAAAAAAAAGCAACCTGACAAAAGGCTGTATTGGCCCCATTGTATTTCCATTTCTAAATCAGAAGCCAATTGTAATAAAAAAAACCTCTAACATAAGAATAGGGACCAGGAGATTATTTGTTTCATACAGAGCACTGTAAACATTTTTCAGCATGCAGACTTTCTGTGTGGTCTTGCCGATGGGCATTTCACCAACTGCACTGCAGCCCTAATTAAACTTCGCTGCAGTTGTAGGTGGTGAAATGCCCATGAGGGTGGGAAGGAGAGTGGGGTTATGGGGGGGCACCCCATAACAAAGACAGTAACCGAGGGATAAACATCCACATTGAGAGTCTGTTTGCTCCTCAGTGAAATGTCTGCAAATCACAATTTTCAATTTTTTAATGGTTTCAATATCTTCCACAAGAAATGTTCTGTCACATAGGGTAATGGGACTGGGAGGTTTCACCTTCACACAAGGTTCTCTACAGTCTTCAACTTAACATGCTTGTGTCATGCACTTAACTGATGTAAATGTTTTGTACTTTCAATAGCTTTAAATTAATTGTAATGCAGTGATTTCCATTGAACCCCCTCCTCGTCCAACTCCCCCAGCAAGAATATCTCCTCCAATGTAGGGAAACTCGCAATAGAAATACCCAACCCAATGCACTGATTAGCAGTGGTTTTGCATTACTTGAATAAGATTGTTTTATATTTTATATGTAGTTGCTGTATGGAAATGCTTTACTGCTCTCAATTAATGAAGGTCTCCTAGACAGACTGCAGATCTTGCAGAATACCGCAGCAAGGCTAGTTCTGGATCTTCCATCCAGATCCCCCTCCGCTCCCTGTTTGAGATCTTTACACTGGCTCCCTGTGAGAAAGCGAATCCTTTTTAAGGTTCTCTGCCTGACCCACAAACAGATGCACGGTAAAGGCCCTAAATACTGGTCTCAGAAACTATGTTGGTACCAACCACATAGGACGCTCAGATCCAGCAATACATTTTTGCTTACTCCCCTTAAAGTTCATCTGGCCAGAAAAGGAGGCAGGTCTTTTTCTTTCCTCGCTCCAGCATCTTGGAATAAAACCCCTTTCCACTTGCGCACCTTGCCGGACCACAACGCTTTTCGTAAGGGATTAAAAACATGGCTATTTGACATCTGAGCTATTTCATCTATCAGAGCCGTTTGCAGCGCCATGAGACTTCTAGTGATGTGAGCGCGATACAAATGTCCCTTGATTTGAAGCTGGCTATCTATATAGTGTACCAAAATGAGGTACACTGTGTAGAGTCCAAGTATCCCTTACTAGTGTACAGGTGCTTGCTTTAACAATCCCAGGGTGCTCTATTTGTGATAGTGTAGTCGAGCAGCCTTAGGTTTATCATAGTGGAGTGTTAGGCATTTATTGTACACATTGAGTCAATAAATGAGAGGCCCACTCAATAAGGAAATCCAACACCAATTTAGAAAAAAATGTAGATTTTTATATTAATTAAGATACCAAGATCTTCGAGATTAGGTAAGTAGTTTTCGAGTTGGCGATTTTCAGAAACACAGAAAATGCAGCGGTCAGATTTAGGGCATGAGCCTTGAACGCGGTAATGTTATCCAATGGGAGAAGCATACACTGCATAGGGGTACTTGCAATCGCGTTATAGAGTAGTTCTGGTGGACTTAAGTTAAGAAGCGGTCAAGGTCCTTAAAACCACCAGCAGTTTTGGTTTACCTGCCCTTGTGTAGAGCTGCTGGTCACAAGGGTAGCCTCAAACGCTACAGCTGAAGTCAGTGGGGAAACCTGTAACAAGAAACAGGCTGCAAATGGGGGCCTGTATGGCTGAACCCAAAGGGGGGCGGGGCACGCTCTTGAGGATCTCTGGAGCAAGGCTGCACCGTTGGTAGGCCCGTCCTCTGGTTGTGTGGCTCAGGAGCTGAGGTGTTTTGCCCGGCGGGTTGCTTGCGTTGGAGGCTTTCACTTTTTAGGTCGACCAGGAGATGGGGAAAAAACAGGACAACAGGGCCACTCAACGATGGCCTCTCTGATGTGAACGTCCCACGTCGGTAGGTCAGTTTTGGTGGTGTTGGTGTCTGGGCTGGACACTGAAAAAGCCTTGGCTGCCTGAAGGGCTCCGATACCCCGGGTATTGGTGCCGGGTGACCCCTGGGGGTCCTGACGACTCCTGGGGGACCTGGCATCTCCAGTCTTGGTAGGGAGATGGATCTGACCTCTTGGAGCATGGAGACCTCCTCCTGAGATGCTGCTGCCTTGGTGGACCTGGGGATGGGGTTGGGGGGGCGGGGGCGGGTAGCAGAACAGTGTACTGGGTCGATGTGGTCTGTGACTGCATGGAAGTGGCTTTTTCACTTAAAAGGCGATGCTGGATGTTTGTCAAAGTGCTGGCTGCCCTGCGAGATTTTAGGAGGATGCACAGCTGCAGGACGAGTCGGGTCTTTGCAGTTGTGGAGACAGGAGCAGGCAGGCACGGTTTGGAGCCAAGTCCACAGCTAGTTTACAATTGCGTTCTTCGGCTCTTCTTTTTCCTTCTTTAATCAGTCGAATCGGAGTTCCTGGTGTCAGGGGGCTACCTAAATACTGACTTTAGGGGTGTTAAAGGGAGTGAAGGGCTGTAGCCAGTGGACTACTTAACCTTGGGGTGACTTCCTGTGAGCATAACCCTGTCCCAGAGTTCCTAATTACACCAAAAACAGGATTGTGGAACTCTTCTTTTGTGGAGCACATCAGGCAGTCTAACTTAGGGGTGTGACTAGCCTGTTGGTTCAACACGCCTACTTGTATAGCTAATTTCCCACTTGTCCTGGTGCCAAGTAGGCCTCAGTGCAGGGGGTGGCATCTCCCAGGTCTTTGGGAAGCCGGGGTTGCATATCAAAGGCGGCAGGAGCTTTGAAGCCCCTGGCCTTAATATGCTAAATCACTAGCCATCCTGCTGGAGGAGGTGTGAACATCTTCCTCCAGAGCAGGCATTGTCTCTGGCCTCAGAGCGTGGGCTGTCCCTTCCAGGGGGTCAGAAACTAGTCAGTGGTGGCAGGCTGGTTGATACCAGTCAGCCAGTCCACTAGATAGTATGTTTTTCAGGGGGCACCTCTAAGTTGCCATCTGGGTGCACGTCATAATAAATCTGTACTGTTGCCAGTACTAGATTTATTAAGACAAGGTGTTTGATACCAAACACTATAGGCTTTGGTAAAGCCATCAAGCAGCTGGGGAACTTGTAATGACCAGTGCCCAGTACATATACTTAAGATGGTTTCCCTGTTCACTTGTACCATCTATTAATTGAACTGGACAGCACAGGCGCATATCTGCTTGTGCAGATATGCCTTCACATGTAATGTAATTCATCCTGCCTTAGGGCTACAAGGCCTGCTGTAGGGGTGACTTGCCTATATTACATGCAGTGATTTTCACTCATGGTTTGCACCATGACACGCAGTCTGTGATAGCAGCTGCACGCAGTTTGTATCGAGATCCCTTACAGTGGCATTGATGTATGCTGAAGCCTTTGGGGACCCGCCTTAGTATGCCCTAGGTACCAGGGGTACCACTTACTAGGGACTTACAGGAGTTCCAAAGTGAGTGCCAATTGGGTTACAATTAGACCATTTACCTTGTTTTCAGGGAAAGAGCACTGGGGCCTGGTTAGCAGGGACCCGGTGCACCTCAGTCGTGAAATATCTGTCCCAGTGGCAAAAAGTGCGGGTGAGCATGACAAAAATGGTCACTTTGCTACAGCTGCAACCATTTGTATTTTGATTCTTTGTAAGTAATGCATTCAGTGAATACGAAGACTGAAAAAATGAAATCTGCATGGGGCTATTGATGTCAGTTGGGGTTTGTATTAACATATGGGTGTTTTCTCTACAGAGGAAATAGTTATAGATCCCTATGATGGAGAGCTAGGATTAATTGTAATGTTTTTTAATTAAGAATTTCTGTTAAATTGTGGAAGTGATGTTACGCGACAGAACACATTTTAAACGGCAGCAGGGACACAATTTTAGACTGACATCTTTTAACGTATATACTCATAAAGATATTTTTCTTTCAGCTTTCTGTGCAGAGCTCAAAAGGAATGTACCAACATTTGATGCTGTTGTCACACCAGATGACGTGCGGTACTTTACGAGTGAGACGGATGACATTACCAATTTGGAAGCAAGTGTGCTTGAAAAACCTTATGATGTTCAACTATGGCTCAAATTGGCCTATAGGTATCTGAATCAAATGGAGGGGTAAGTGTTGTACATATGGGTGTGTGTGCATATGTATGTATTTGTGTGTGTTCTTTCATAAATGATTTTTCAACAAGTGTATTTGGTCTTCTAAACTTATAGTTCATGCTTTTGCAAGTGTGCCCTTGTTATACGGTCTTTAACTTGTAAAATGAAATGATCGTGTAGGAAGCTGGCTTTTATGTGGTGAACCAAAATGAGGTACACTATGTAGAAAGTCCAGACTCTTATTGGCTTACAGGGCTAAAATGCTTTCTTTGTGGTAGTGTGGGCAAGCAGTTTAGGCTTATTAGAGGGTAGTGTTAAGTATTTGTTGTACACAGTCAATTAATGAAACACGTACTCGAGACTAATTTAGAAAAATAACATATTTTTATATAATTTTAGACACTCATCGGAATCAGGTAATTTCTTTAAAAGTTATCAAATTTTACAATAGAAATAGTAGAAAATGACATCTGTCAAATTTGAGGCATGAGCCTTGAACACAGTAATGTTATCCTATGGGCGAAACATTCACTGCATAAGTACACTTAAAGGCGACTCACTGGGCTGTTCTTCTGGACTTTAAGAAAGTAGAGGCCAAGGCCCAAGAAAGCACCAACAGCCGTGGGGTGTCCGGGTGCCGAAGTGCTGTACACAGTGGTAGTCTTGAATGCTACACGCTAAAGTCAATGGAAAAAGCACCTGTAAGAAAAAGACTACAAGTGGGGACTGGGGGACCAGTCCGGCAGAACCCAAGGGGGGCTTGGCTCCTGAAGGTCTCGGGACTACAGAGAAACCGTCGGTTTCCTTTAACTCAGGTTGGGGAGCTCGGGTGCAGAGGTGTTTTGTCTGGTGGATTGGTGAGTAAGAGGCTCTCACGGTTCTTGGTGTACCTGCAGAAGAGGTAAAAAACACAGGGCCACTCTTGGTGCAGAGCTGACCTCTTTTGAAATCCCTCGACGTGGCTCCAGTATCTCGGATATTGGTGGTGGGCGGCTCCTGGGGGGTCCTGGCGTCTCCTAGCTTGACAGGGAGACTGATCTGAGCTCCTGGAGCAACGAAGACCTCTTTCTGGAGTGCTGCTTCCTCGGTGGGCCGGGGGGGGAGAAGAGGTCAACAGAACGATGTACCGGGCAGATGCGGTTGGTGCCTGCTGGCGCAGGGAAGTGGCTCCTCCCCGCCCAGAGAAATGTTGCTAGGTTGAAGAAGTGCTGGGGGTTTGGGGAGGCTGTTCCGCTTCTGGAGGAGTCGGTGTCGGCGATTGTTGGGAAAGCAGCAGCCAGGCAAGGTTTTACGCCAAGTTACGTGCTGGTCCACAGTTCTCATGTCTACGGCTCTTCTTTGTCCTCCTTTCAGGCAGACAAATCTGAGTTCCTGATGTCAAAGGGCCCCCTAAGTACTAAATTTAGCGCTGTTAAGGGTAGTGAAGCTAATAGCCAATGGGCTGCTTACTCCTGGGGTCACTACACCCCCTATATTACCATTTTCTGTGGGGTAAGGGCATAACCCTGTCCCAGAGTTCCTAATTCCACCAAAAACAAGATGGCGGAACCCTTCTTTCGTGGAGCACATCAGGTAGCTCACCTTAGTGGTGTGATTAGCTTGGTGGTGCAACGCGCCTACGTGCATAGCTAATTTCCCACCTTTCCTGGTGCCAAATAGGCCTCAGCGCTGGGGGTGTCATCTCCCAGGTCTGGGGTAAGCCGGGGTCATATATCAAAGGTGGCAGAGGCTTTGAAGCTTTAGGGGCGTTACAGGTAGGGCAAGGGCAGTGACCAATGGGTCCCTGTCCTGGGGTGAGTACACCCCCTATCCTGCCACTCTCCAGTGGGAGGGGGGCAGGAGCCTAGCTCTGATTGGGTAGGGCTCCCCATTCTGAAAATGGCGAGAGCCCAGGGTTGTGCTTTACCTCGCCTCCCCCACCTGAGGGGTGGGGTTGGCAGAGGCTGGCACACCCCCTTCCCTTCCTTTGTTTTTCCCGCCTGTCTTCCCGCCAAAGTGGGGGTGAGAACCGGTGGGGGCCAGTTGCTGAGTACAGCAAGTGGCCTGGAGAAACTCACAAAGGCGGCATGCCTTTGAAGCTCCCCCTGCCCATCCTGGGGGAGGAGACCTAGCACCTCGTCCCAGGATGTGCATTGTTGCAGGCCCAGGAGAGCGGATGGCTCTCTACCCAGGGGTCCAGCAACATGTCTGCTGTGTGGCAGCATAGGCAGCCTCTCAGTCAGGACACTGGTAGTTGGTTAGATTTCAGGGGGCATCTCTAAGTTGCCCTCTGTCGTGCATCTGACATTAAATCCCACACTGGCATCAGTGTGGGTTTAATGTGCTGAGAAGTTTGATACCAAACTTCTCAGTCTTCAGTGTAGCCATTATGGTGCTGTGGAGTTCGTAATGACAACCTCCCAGCACCATATACTCTTATTGGCATCACTGCACTTACAGTGCCCAGGAATGGCCCTGGGCACTGTAGGGGCACAGGGCTCATGCACCTGTGCCCACACCACCGGCATAGTGCACCCAGCTAGGGGGGTGACTGAGGTATGCCAGGGCAGTGTGTTTGTGGGCATGGCACACAGGGATGTGTGCCATGTCTACTCTGTTTAGTTCTGCACCAAGACACTCAGCCTGCAAAGGCAGGGTGTGTGTGTCAGGGTACAGGGCCAAAGTAAGGTTCAGTGTGCACAGAGTCCACAGTCCCCAGAGGTTTGGCAGAGGCTAAAGTTAGATATAACCTTACTCTCTAAAGTGGTAGCTTGGTCGAGCAGTAAGGCAGTATCAGAGGACAGTGTAAAGCATTTGTTGTACACACTCAGTCAGCAAATGAAGCCACACACTCAAGAACTGAACTCTAGGCCAATGGTTTTGTATCAAAATATATAGTTGTTTTATTTTAGAACCAACAATAGGTATCAAAATATACTTTCTCAGAATGAGTTACTTTAGTTTAATACTTTTCAAATAGGCAATAGACTTTTGAATACAATAGTTACAGTTGTTGCAATAGGCAACACAATTTCAAACACAATAATACATTGAAGTCAATGGGAATTTCTAGTTAAATGCAATAGATTACTTTTTGGATTACTTTTCTTACCACAGGACTGGATCCTAGATTCAGTCCTGGGACATCTCCTGTAAACAGTTGAAAGAATGTGTTTTTGTTATACAGGCGATTTTTAACGAATATTTGTAAGTTTGCAAAATAGACACTTAGAAACTTTTTCAGCAAAAACCAGGCAATGTTATCCTATGGAAGGAAATTCAAGTTACCGGTAAGTACAGTTATGTTTACTTTTCAGGGTCAGTGCTGGGCACCAAGATCCAGCACTGGGATCTCTCCTGATAACAGGTGAGTAATTTCGTTTTCGTTGATCGGACGATTTTTAGTGATTATTTTAAAGTTTCAAAACTCGACACTTAGAAGAAATTTCAGTGTAAACCAGTCAATGTTACCCTATGGAGAAAATGTAGGTTATCGGTTTTCAGATAAGTACACGACTGGCAGAGTTAAGGTTCTGGGCATAGACTCTGGTCTTCCAGGGTCAGTGATGCACTGTTGTTGCACCCTCAGCGGCACTAGGGCGGCCGGGTGCAGAGTGTTGAGGCCCAATGTTATCCTATGGGGGATATGGGGCCTCCGGTTGGTGGCTGCTGGCGAGCAGGCCACAAGGTTGTGGGAGCAAAGCTCCTAGGGTTTAGGTCAGGGCAAATTGGGAAACAAGCCAGCACAAAAGGTGCACCCTCAGCGGCTCTGGGGCGGCCGGGTGCAGAGTGCTGTTTTGGCGTCGGGTGCCCTATTTTCAATGGGGATTTTCGGTTTTGGTTTTCAGCTGCAGGCTCGGTCCAGAAAGACTTCCAGGAGGAACCAACAGCTGGGCAGGTAAGTTGGAGGGCTCGGGGACGTAGGTGCACCTCGGGTTCCTTTCTCCAGGGCGCAGGGCGGCTGGATGCAGGGGTGTCTTTTGAGGTCGGATTTCACCTTACCGGGCCACTCGCGGTTGGGGGGGGGGGGGTGGAGTCTCGTGCAGAGTCTGCAGGCGACGTCGGGGAGTCCTGGAGGGGTCAACCCACAGTGGACTCTGACTCTGGAGCGCTGGGTTACCTCGCTGGGACCGGTGGGCCACTTGAACTCGGGCTGTAGGCGACGGGTGCAGTGGTGGTTCCAGGCGTCGGGTTTCTTTTTCCTCAGCAGGCTCGGAGTCTTTGTTTGGTGTTTCTTTTGAACAGAGCTGCTGTTCACAGGAGATCCGGTCTTTGTTGAAGGCAGTCAGTCCTCCCCGGGGTTCTGGAGGTTGCTGACTGCAGGACAAGACGATTTTTGGCTAAGGATCTCTGGAAACTGCAGACGGGCCGGTAGGGCTGGGGCCAAGTCAGTTGTTCTCTGCAGTCTCCTCTGCTGGGCGTCTTCTTTCGTCCTTTTTCTTCTTAGGTTGCGGGAATCTGAGGAAGGAAGGTTCAGGGTGCCCCTAAATACTAAAATCTGAAAGACACGTTAGTGACAGATTCCTTACCTTAGAATATCCCCAGGCGTCAGGCTGGATCCGGAAAGTTTTTTGCGTAGCAGTACCCTTGCGCGTCGGTAGGCGGCGTCGTGCGGCTCCGCGTCCGTCGTCGGCGTCGTGATCGCCGGGATGACGTCGCGGGCAGTACTTAGGCGCCGCCCCTGCGCGCTGACGTCAGTGCTTCTTTTTCCGCGCCAGCAAGCGCAGATCCGGGAAGAGCAGTGCCCTGGTCATTTTGTGACCATACTTTTTGGTGAATTTTTTCACTGTTTTTCTATCAAGGTGTCGTAGGGATGCCCGGTTTCAAACGTTGCGGCGCCTGTGCTCGGATGATGTCCGTCACCGACCCGCATTGGGAGTGTCTCTTCTGCCTCGGCCGAGGCCACGACACGGAGTCTTGTACCGACTGCCATGCCCTCAACCCGAAAGCTTTGCGAGAGCGGTCTCGAAAGCTCCTCGAGGCCCGGCATTCGGCTCCGCGCAAGCCCCGGTCGCGTGAGAGGTCCAGGGGTCGATCGCGGAGTCCACACCGGTCGTCGGCATCGAAGTCTTCTTCGTCCGGTAAGTCCAAACACAAAAAGTCCAAAAGCATCGTCGCTCTAGGACTTCGCCTCGCCGGTCTCGCGACTCGGCTGAGGCCCCTCCCGGCACCGTCCCCGCCCCCGCGGCCCCGGACATGCCTGTGGAGTCACCCCCGCAATACCCGTCCTTCCCGGGTTCGGGGGCGGATCCGGCCCAAATACAGGAATTCCTGTCGGCCATGGCCCGCCTCTTCGGGCCTCAAGGTCCCTCCGGTGCGCCTTCGGGCCCCGCGGGCCCTGATGGGGTTGCTCCGGCGTCGCCGACGGCTCCGGCCCCGGCGTCGCCCGTGCCTCCAGCCTCGATTCCGGCTCCACAACCCCCATCGACGCCGGTCGACCTAACGACACCGCCGGCGCCGATGTCTCCGGTGCCGTTCTCGACGCCGCCTGGGGCTCCGGGCGGCGTCGTCCCCCAGTTCCTTCCGGCTCCGGACATGGACCCGGACCGACGTCGCTCGACGCCGGTTCCGGCGCCAATGGGACCTTGGGTCCCAAATGTCCCTCCTCCTCCTTATTTTGAACCAGAGGAGGACTGGGAGGGGTCTGATGACCCTCTGACACAACAGTGTCAGTACGATGAGGACTGGACAGAGGGTCTAGGGGATGCCAGTGGTCTAGATACTTCCCCTGACACTGGCATGCTGTCTCCTCCCGTAGCTACGGAGGAGGGAGCCAATTTTGCACCGGTGTTGCGTAGGGCGGCTGGTGTCTTACATCTCCAACTCCCTACTGTGGCGGTCAAGACTAATATCTTGACAGAGGTGCTTCAGCCGGCAGCCTCCTCTTCGGAGACTGTGCTGCCGTTTAACGACGCCCTCACTGACGTTCTTTTGGGCGCCTGGTCCAAGCCCAACACAGGGGCTCCTGTGGATAGGAACGTGTCCCGACGCCATCGCCCAGCTCCGGGCGACCCCCTGTTTCTCTCTGTCCACCCCACCCCTGAGAGCTTGGTTGTCCAAGCCTCCGCTTCCCAGACCGCCTTCCCTACCGCCCCTCCGGATAGGGAATCCAAACGCCTGGATCAATTTGGGAAGAAGGGTTTTTCTTCCTCCAGTGCTGGCTTGCGGTCCGTCAACACCGCTTGCCTTTTGGGCCGATATACCCACTCCTTGTGGGATTCGGTGGCGGATGTTTTGCCCCAGTGTTCTGAGGTGGTCCAGACACTGCTTTCCCGCGCCATTGCGGAAGGAAGGGATGCGGCCAAATATACAATTCGATGTGGCCTTGATACCGCCGACTCGCTGGGCAGGTCTATTGCAACGACGGTGGCGCTACGACGCCACGCCTGGCTGAGAACCACTGGTTTTTCAGGGGATGTCCAGAATACTCTCATGGACATGCCCTTTGATGGAGTCAGTCTTTTTGGGTCCTAAGCAGACCATGCTACTGCAAAGTCCCTGGGCCTTTCTGCTACACGCCCTCCGCTGACTTCTGCTTTTCGCCCCTATCGTGGCCACGGTAGGGGCGCCCCTTCACGTCAGCAGCCCAGCCACCGGCCCGCGCAGCAGGCGTCTTCGCGTGGCCGAGGACGTGGATTCCGCCGTGGCGGATCGGGCAACCAGCGTGCGGGTCAGGCCACCACCTCCAACCCGTCCGCGGCCTCCAAACCCTCCTAGTCCCTCCTTTCAGGTGCACAGCACGCCAGTAGGGGGCAGGGTCCGCCATCACCTTCCCCACTGGCGTACCATCACCTCGGACAGGTGGGTCTTGGATATTGTCCGAAGGGGCTACTCCCTCCCCTTCGAGTCCACCCCCCCAGCCATGCCACCTCAATTCCACCGCATGTCAGGGGATCACTTGGGGACTTCTGCAGAAGGAAGTCACGGCCCTCTTGGCCAAGAGGGCCATTGAGCATGTTCCGACCCCAGAAGTAGGGCGTGGTTGCTACTCCCACTACTTCCTGGTGCCCAAAAAGGACAAGGAGGACATGCGTCCTATCTTGGACCTCCGGAACGTCAATCGCTTCCTCCGGAAGGAGAAGTTCAAGATGCTCACCCTAGCTCAGGTCTTGACTGCCCTCGACCCTGGAGACTGGTTAATAGCGTTGGACTTGCAGGACGCATATTTCCACATCCCCGTCCTGCCGGCCCACCGGCGTTACCTTCGGTTCACGGTAGGCCCCGAGCATTTTCAGTTCACCGTGCTCCCCTTTGGCCTTACAAGTGCCCCTCGGGTGTTCACGAAAGTGTTGGCGGTGGTCGCAGCTCATCTGCGCCGGGCAGGGGTTTTCAGTCTTCCCCTACCTCGACGACTGGCTGCTGAAGGCGGGCTCGTCCCAGGCAGTCGTCTCCCACCTCCAGACTACGGCCGAACTCCTGCACTCGCTGGGGTTCTCCATCAATGTGCCGAAGTCGCATCTGATTCCTTCTCCACAGCTCCTTTTCATCGGAGCAGTTCTGGACACGACGCAGTTTCTGGCCTATCCTCCCGAACGGCGAGTCCGGGATATTCAGGCTATGATTCCGATCTTTCGGCCTCTATCCTGGGTTTTGGTACGGATGACCCTGAGGCTGCTGGGCCTCATGGCCTCCTGCATCCTGCTGGTCGATCATGCCAGATGGCATATGCAGGCTCTGCAGTGGGACCTGAAGTTCCAGTGGGCGCAGCATCAGGGCAACCTGTCCGATCACGTCCAGATCTCAGAGGGGACTGCAAAAAAGTTGCAGTGGTGGCTCTCGAACCGGCAATGGGTCATGGGCAGATCCCTCTCCCTTCCCCAGCCAGAGCACACAGTTGTGACGGACGCGTCCCTTCTGGGATGGGGCGGTCACATGGGAGAGGCGGAGATCAGAGGCCTCTGGTCTCCAGCGGAGTCCCGGCTCCATATCAACCTTCTGGAGCTTCGGGCGATCCAACTTGCACTCAAGGCATTCCTTCCCTCTGTCAAAGGGAAGGTAGTGCAGGTGTTCACAGACACCACCGCCATGTGGTACTGCAACAAACAAGGCGGGGTGGGGTCGTGGACCCTATGTCAGGAGGCTCTGCGCCTCTGGACATGGCTGGAACATCAGGGCATTTTCCTGATGGTTCAACACCTGGCAGGTTCCCTGAACGCCAGGGCGGACGAAGTCAGCCGCAGGTGCATGATGGATCACGAATGGCGTCTTCACTCGGAGGTGGCGCAAGGACTCTTTCTACAGTGGGGAGAGCCTTGGTTAGATCTATTCGCCACCGAAGAGAACGCGCAATGTCATCTGTTCTGCGTGTTGGAATTTCCAAGGCGGCACTCGCTCGGCGACGCTTTTCGTCGCGAGTGGAGTTGCGGTCTGTTGTACGCCTTTCCGCCTATACCACTTCTACCCAGAGTGTTGAAGAAGATTCCTCGCGACCGGGCCCAAGTCATTCTTGTGGCTCCGGACTGGGCTCGAAGAGTTTGGTATCCCGAGCTACTCAGTATGAGCGTCGATCCCCCGATCTGTCTGCCTCTTTGGGAGGATCTTCTGTCGCAGCAGCAGGGGACGGTCCTCCACCCGAACCTGTCCAGTCTACACCTGCTTGCGTGGAGATTGAGCGGCGGCAGTTGATTCCTTTCGACTTGCCTCCCGAAGTTTGTGATGTGATTCTGGCAACCAGGCGTCCCTCCACTAAGGTGGTATACGTCTGCAGGTGGAACAAGTTTGTGGCATGGTGCACAGCAAAGGCTGTGAATCCCCTTTCTGCCCCTCTTTCTGAGGTTCTTCTGTTCCTTCTCTCTCTGGCCCAACAGGGTTCTGCCCTGGGTACCATCAAGGGCTATCTTTGTGCGATCTCGGCCTTCCTCAGGCTTCCTGATCAGCCCTCTCTTTTTAAGTCCCCTGTTAACAGGTTTCTTAAAGGCATTACACACCTCTTTCCTCCTGTTCCGTTTATTATGCCTCAGTGGGACTTAAACTTGGTTCTTACTTTCTTAATGTGCGCTCCCTTTGAGCCTCTGCATAACTATCCTCTTCGTCTTCTCACTCTGAAGACAGCCTTTCTGGTGGCCATCACCTCCGCTCGGCGGGTGAGTGAGCTCCAGGCTCTTTCATGCAAACCCCCCTTTCTGTCTGTCCATCCAGACAAGGTTGTTCTTAGGACGCGTCCGTCCTTCTTGCCAAAGGTGGTTACTGCCTTCCACATTGGGCAGACCATCACTATGCCCACCTTCTTTCCGCCTCCGCACCCTTCCAGAGAGGAAGAGAGGCTCCACCGTCTGGACCCAAAACGTGCGCTTTCCTTCTACATCAACCGCACACAACAGTTCCGGGTGGATGACCAGCTCTTTGTTGGCTACGTGGGCGCCAAAAAAGGTCGGGCGGTACACAAGAGGACCATCTCCCGCTGGGTCATCTTGTGTATCAAAGCCTGCTATTCTTTGGCTAAGAAGGAGCCCCCTGTTGGGCTACGTGCCCATTCTACCAGGGCAACGGCTGCTACCACGGCTTTAGGCCGCGGTGTTCCGCTACAGGATATATGTCAGGCAGCTACGTGGGCCTCGCTGCACACGTTTACCAAGCATTACTGCCTTGACAGCCAGGTCCGGAGGGACGGCTTCTTTGGCCATTCTGTCCTCCGGGACTTCCTTGTCTGAATCTGTTCGTAGTTAGTGACAGATTCCTTACCGCCCCACCCATCCTCCCGTTCTGCGAACTGATCTCTAGGGTTAAGGACATCCCTTTCAGGGCCCTAGTATTTTTTCAGACACCTATGTCAGCTTCTTGCATGGCTCTGTGTTCCTGGCGCGTAAAGACGTGTACAGAACTGACGTCAGCGCGCAGGGGCGGCGTCTAAGTACTGCCCGCGACGTCATCCCGGCGATCCCGACGACTGACGCGGAGCCGCACGACGCCGCCTACCGACGCGCAAGGGTACTGCTACGCAGAACTTTCCGGATCCAGCCTGACGCCTGGGGATATTCTAATGTAAGGAATCTGTCACTAACTACTGTCTCTTACAGATATATCGTTACACAAGTTAGTAACTTGTGCATTGAGTTATTCTTCAGTGTAATTTGTTAAATTTGCCAGTTGTCAAATCGGTCAATGGAAGGAATGTTAGGTGCGTTCATCTCTTTAATTTTTGCCAGTCCTAGACAAGTAGCCTGCTGAATTGTATCATTCAGAAACATTATCTGTGTTTGAATGAAGCAGGCTTGAAACAAGTTCTGTTCCTTCAACTTGCCAATGATTGATACCCTAAATTGATTTCACGACAATGGTATCCTTCCAATAATAGCCTTTCACAGCTGATTGTGTGACAAACAAGTCTGTATACGTTAGCTTGGTTTGTATGAGCATATACTTCTTTGCTGGTGTAGAGACAAGTTTAAAATAGAAATTTCGGGTCTAATGAATTATGTCCAGACAAATGTGAATTTATCTGTATGTTTTGGAGCTCCCTTGTAGGGGAGTAGGACAATGTTCCCATTATGTATAATTAAAATGTGTGTTGAACACTAGCTTGATATAAATATTGATGTGCATAATGATGGTTACAGAACATTTCACCATAATTAGCAAAATTTAGATACAGGTCCTCAGATTCGAAAACAGTAGTATTGCAGCTCCAAGAGCATGGAGTTTACAGTCTCAGCATCCCAATCATCAGAATGTAACCCAGGTACAATTACATCACCAATAGAAACCCTAAAGACCTAAGGAATCTGTAGTATTTCTGTATGTCTGCAGATATAAGGTACTTTATCCCAAACAATTCCATCAGGTACTGCAGCAGCTGAAATGTCTTTGTAATTTATGTTCAGAAGAATAAGGGGTTAACACCTCATGGACCAGTTCTGTGGCAGAGCGTTCTGGAAGGTAATGGCCTGATTAAAGCAAGTGCAAATCCAATCCAAAGAAATAGAAAAACCAAGGAAAGTAATACCCAAACATTTATCCAAGGAGGGACCAGATAAGTGCGTTTCAGCCATGAAAAGAAAATGCAGGCCCATGTAGGTGGAGTGTCTAGAACAGAGGAACTGTCAAAGGAGGTAAATGAAAAATAATCTGTTCCCACATAATAACCAGAATCAATTTGTTGAAAAACATGAGCCACAGGTACAGTTAAGGAACTGGTAGATTCCATTAGGGGTCGATCAGTATAAATAACATGAGCTGCAGAAGACGCAATAGTAAGTACAGTACTCACTTCAGTTGTGTGGCTGGAATTTGTAGCGGTATTGGAAATTAACTGAAGATCATTCTCTGCCCCCTCCAGGTGGAGAGAAACCGCTTTGATGGTGCTCACAAGCTGCAGACGAATTTCCTGTATGGTAGCGAATGGAGTTGGGGAACTTCCAAGGACTCCTTGCAGCCTACTGTCTGGAAAAGATCACATGATGTAACTTGATGTGATCAATAAAGACAAAACATTTGTCTTTAGAACCAGGAAGCAGTGGCAGTATTACAGTTCTTGTACTTTGAATGCCAAGGACTGGCACCCCTGCATGGTAAGGTGATATGTTGGGCCAAATTCCTTCTTTACCTCAATCCTTTCCTGAACGAGATCCCCAACTTGTGGAATCCAGGTGGAAGGTGCTGTGCTGTTCCTCGATTCCTGCAGAGGTAGAAGTCTTCAACTGTTGAATTGGCCGTCGGTGCCTGGTCGATCACAAATGGCGTCTCCAGCCGGAGGCGGTGCAAGGTCTTTCAGCGGTGGGGAAAAGCCTTAGTTAGATCTGTTCGCCTCCGAAGAGAATGCACCATGTCAGCAGTTTTGCTTGTTGGAGTTTCCAAGGCGGCGCTCGCTCTGCAACTTTTTGTCGTGAGTGGAGCTTCGGCCTCCTCTACGCCTTTCCGCCTATACCACTTCTGCCTAGAGTGCTCAGGAAGATCAAGCATGACGGTGCTAAAGTCGTTCTTGTGGCACCAGATTTGGCACAGTCTGATATTCCGACCTTCTGAGCATGGCCATCAATCCTCCGATCAGACTGCCCCCTTACGAGGATCTTCTGTCGCATGCTGCAGCGGACGGTTCTTCACCTGAACCTGTCCAGCCTCCACCTCCTTGCGTGGATATTAGCCAGCAGGAGTTAAGAGCTTTTGACCTTCCACCCGAAGTCTGTTTTGTAATCTTAGCAGCCAGGTGTCCCTCCACTAACATGGTATATGCCTGCAGATGGAACAAATTTGTGATAGGTGTGCAGCAAAGGCTGTTGACCCCCTTTCTTCCTCTCTTCCAGAGGGTCTGTTGTACATACTTTCTTTAGCCCAGCTGGGCTCTGCTTTGGGCACCTCTAAGGATTATCTTTCGGCTAGCTCTGCCTTTCTGAGACTTCCAGATCAGCCCTCTTTGTTCAAATCTCCCATTTTCAATAGGTTATCGTAAGAGTCTTACTCACTTATTTCCTCTGTTTACTTTCATAATGCCCCAATGGGATTTAAATTTGATTTTGACTTTTCTTGTGTGCTCCCTTCAAGCCTCTTCATAATTGCCCTCTCAGGCTTCTTACCCTTAAGACTGCTTTCCTCATTGCCATCACCTCTGCTCTCCGAGTTAGCGAGCTCCAGGATCTCTCTTCCAAACCTCCCTATCTGTCTGTTCATCCGGTTAAAGTGGAGCTTCACACGAAAGCTTCATTTCTTCCTAAAGTGCTCACACCCTTTCATGTGGGTGTGAAAAAGTGCCCTCTTTCTTGCATGGTATGCCCCCACTTTTTGCTGAATTGCTGATGTGCTTTGACTGAGTGTGCCCTGGGCTCCTGCCAATCAGGTACCCAGGGCCTGTGTTCCTTCCCTTAAACTGCATTGAAGCCTAAACCCAATTGGCATCTCTGGCCACAGGTAGGCCCCTGGTAAATGGTACCTCTGGTACCCAGGGCACTGTGACCAGAGAAGGCCTCCAAGGGCTGCAGCACTTATTGTGCCACCCTTGGAGACCCTGTACCCTGACACACACACACTGCCTTTGCAGGCTGCGTGTCTTGGTGCAGAACAAAGTGAAGAGTCGACATGGCACACATCCCTGTGTGCCATGCCCACAGACCACTGCCCTGGCATACCTCAGTCACCCCTCTAGCTGAGTGCCCTATGCCAGTGGTGAGGGTACAGGTGCATGAGCCCTGTGCCCCTACAGTACCCAGGTCCATTCCTGGGCACTGTAAGTGCAGTGCTGCCATTAAGAGTATATGCTGCTGTGAGTTTGTCATTACGAACTCCACAGCCCCATAATGGCTACACTGAAGACTGGGAAGTTTGGTATCAAACTTCTCAGCACATTAAACCCACACTGATGCCAGTGTGGGATTTAATGAAAAATGCACAACAGAGGGCATCTTAGAGATGCCCCCTGAAACTCGACCAACTCCCAGTGACCTGACTGAGTGGCTGCCGAGGCTGCCACCCCCAGACATGTTTCTGGACCCCTGGGTCGAGAGCTTGCTGCTCTCGCGGTCCTGAAACAATGCACATCCTGGGACGAGGTGCCAAGCCTCCTCCCCCAGGATGGGCAGGGTTCACGAAGAAGCTTCAAAGGCATACCGCCTTTGTGAGCCTCTCCAGACCACTTGCTGTACTCAGCAACTGGTCCCCACTGGTTCCACCCCCCCCCTTTTGGGCGGGAGACCCGGCGGGAAAAACAGAGTGAGGAAGAGAGGTGTGCCCACCTCTGCCAACTCCACCCCTAGGGTGGGGGAGGCGAGGTGAAGCACAACCTCGAGTCCCCGCCATCTTGAGTATGGGGGGACCCAGCCAACCAAGGACAGGCTCCTGCCCCCCTCCCACTGGAGAGTGGCAGAGTAGGGGGTGTACCCACCCCAGGGAAGGGACCCATTGGTCCCTGCCCTTTACCTACCTGTAACGCCCCTAAATTCAGTATTTAGGGGCACCCTGAACCTTCCTTCCTCAGATCCCGATTCCAAGAACAAGAAGAAAGAAGACCAGCCGTGCAGCTGCTAACAAGAGGACAACAGCAACTGACTTGGCCCCAGCCCTACCGGCCTGTCGACCCTCAAACCTGCTCCTGCTAAACCCCGGCCTCTTCAGTGGTCAGCAACCTCAAAAACCCCGGAGGACCCGACTGCCTTGCTCAACTAAAAGACTGGGACTCCCACGAACAGTGGTTCTGCTCAAAGCATCTGCAACCCCAGGCCAGCCTGAGACCGCGGATCCTGCCCACTCTGCACCCGCTGAGCCCGGCCCGAGCCAAAGTGGACAAAGACCACGAGGACATCCCCCCGGCGACTGTGACCAAGAATCCAACACCCAAGGACTCCCCTCGACGCTCCTGACAACGCCTGCAGCCTCAATACCAGGGACCCCTCCAACCGTGACCAGCAGAGGGTAAGATTTCCGACGCCTAAAGACACCCCTGCACCCGGCGCCCCACGGCCTCCTGTGCCCAACTCCTGGGTGCCTACCCTTCCTACAGCTTCCCAACTTACCTCTCGAAGTGGTGGTCGCACCTGAAGAATCACCGTCCCCAAGCTTGCAGCCTTTGTTCGTCTTGCAGCTTTCCCATTGAAATCCATTGGGCGACCGACGGCCCAAAAGCCCACTGCACCCGGTCGCCCCAGTGCCGCTGAGGGTGCACCAACTACCCTGTTCGACTTCCCCACTTGCCCTAAGTGACCAGGAGCTTTGCTCCCACAGCCGAGTGGCCTGCCTGCCAGCAGCCACTAACCAAAGGCCCCCCCGCCTGCCATAGGCTAACGTTGGGCCTACTCTCTCTGCACCCGGCTGCCCCTGTGCTGCTGAGGGTGTAACAATACAAACCTGAACCTGGGAGACCCCGGAGTCTTGCCCCAGAACCTTAACTCTGCCAGCCGAGTACTTACCTGAAAGCCGATAACTTGCATTTTCTCCATAGGGTAACATTGACTGGTTTTCACTTGGAAATTCTTCTAAGTGTCGAGTTTTGGAACTTTGAAATATTCACTAAAAATCGTCCGAACAGAAAAAACGAAATTACTCGCCTGTTCTCAGGAGAGATCCCAGTGCTGGACCTAGGTCCCCAGCACTGATTAGAAAAAGTGATTACAACTGTGATTTTGTTGTAACTTGATTTTCCTCCATGGGATAACATTGCCTGGTTTTTGCCAGAAATTCTTCTAAGTGTCGATTTTTGCAACATACAAATATTCCTTAAAAATCGCCTGTGTAACAAAAACGATTTCTTTCAACTGTTTACAGGAAATGCACCAGGGCTGAATCCAGGATCCAGCCCTGAGTAAGAAAAACGTTTGTAAAGTAATTCTATTACGGTTTACTTAAAAATCCCATTGAGCTCAATGTTATAGATATACAAAGTATTGTGTTGCCTATTGCTACCCCTGTACCTTATTGCATTCAAAGTCTATTGTTCATAGAAAATATTCAACAAACCGCATCTTATCTTGAGAAAGTATTTTATGCAACCCTGTGGTTCTAAAATAAAACAGTATTTTTTTTTATACAAAACAATTGGCCTAGAGTGTGTGGCTTCATTTGCTGACTGAGTGTGTACATCAAATGCTTTACACTGTCCTCTGATACTGTCTTACTGCTCGACCAAGCTACCACTTTAGAGAGTAAGGTTCTATCTAACTTTAACCTCTGCCAAACCTCTGGAGACCCTTGGACTCCATACACACTGTACCCCACTTTGGTACAGTATATATAGAGCCAGTTTCTTACATTGGTGGATCAGCGGTGGGATACAAACTTGCATTTGTTGGACTACTTGGTTACCATCTGATCACACGACAGAACACTTAAATTGCATTTAGAATTCTGATTTTTTTTAAATTGCCATTTTTTTCCAAACTACTAAAAGTCTTGTTAGGGCCTTGCTTAAGTCCCTTTAGAATTTTAGAAAATAAAAAGTCACTATAGTCAAGGGTAGAGGGGTTCTAACTTTTTATTGTTAGAATGTCTCAATAAAATAACCCAGCTACTAGTGAAGTTAATAATGACATACAGGACATGGTTGAGGAGCTCGACCTCACCCCTTACCTTCACTTGTCTTTCAAGGAAGTAAGGTCCTTATGTAAACTTAAAAATATACCCATGGACCAGCATCCAACCAAACAAGGGCTCCAGGAGCTCCTGGCTGAGTATGCAAAGGCCCACCCCTCTGAGCATGGTGATGACCAATCAGAGGAGGGAAAGGAGTGAGGAGGATGGAGAAAGGAACCCACCTCCACCACTGCCTAGGGAAGAAAGGGTCCCTGCACCCTTATTTCCAAGAGTTAACCTCTGGGGACCTAGAGGCCACACAGGTGGTTCAGGTCCCAGAGAGGACATTGAGGACAGCCTCAGTGAGGAGGACAACCTTTTAGCAAGGTTGCCAAAAGGATCGATCTAGAGTCCAGGCTCCTGGCTCTAGAGAAGGAAAGAAAGGAGATGGGTTTAGCACCCATCAGTGGTGGCAGCAATACCAATAATAAGGATAAAGAGCAATCTTATGATCCTAAAATCCCCAAAGGGATTGTCCCTAAATTTGAGGAGGGTGATGACATCACCAAATGGTTCACAGCCTTTGAGAGGGCCTGTGACCTGAGACAGGTGAAGAAACCTCTCTGGGGGGCACTCCTGTGGGAACTGTTCTCTGGTAACTGCAGAGACAGGCTTCTGACCCTCTCTGGGCCACAGGCAGGGTCCTATGACCTCATGAAGAGAACTCTGATTGAGGGATTTGGACTCACCACTGAGGAGTACAGAATTAGATTCAGGGGGGCTCACAAAACCCAGAACCAGTCCTGGATTGATTTTGTAGACTACTCGGTAAAGACACTGGATGGTTGGTTAACTGGACATAATGTGCATGACTTTACAATTTGTTTATGAAGGAACACATAGTAAGTAATTGCACAAATGAAAAGTTACATCAGCATTTGGTAGACCTAGGTCTAATTTCTCCCCAAGAATTGGGAAAGAAGGCAGACCACTGGGTCAAGACTAGGGTGACCAGGACAACCACTGGGGGTGACCAGAAGAAGGTGGTTACAAAACCTCCCCAGGGGAAAGGTGGTGCGAATCCCCCGATAAAAAGTCTGAGTCTTCTAAAGGGCCCCAAAAACCTGTACAGGGGGGTGGGTCCCAAACTACTCCCTATGTGCCACAGCCCTATAGGGGGAAGAACTTTGATCCCACAAAGGCCTGGTGTAACAACTGTAAGAAGTTGGGACACTTAACTGTAGACCAGTCTTGCCCTCACAACAAGGCCCCTAAGCCCACAAGTACAGCTACTCCTGGGGTGGCAAGTCTACAGATGGGATCAACAGTGTGCCCAGAGCAAATCAGGATGCACACTGAAGCAGTTCTAGTTTCAGAGGGGGAAGTTGAGTTTGCCACTGTAGCTGTGTGGCCACCCAACTTAAAGAAATACTTACAGTACCCTTGCATCAATGGAACTAGGATAGAAGCTCTGAGGGATACAGGTGCCAGTGTCACTATGGTGAGACACACACTGGTTTCCCCTGAGCAATATTTAATTGGGCGTACTTACCCAGTCACCAATGCTGACAGTGTTACCACTAATCATGCAATGGCTATGGTGACATTAGACTGGGGGGGGAGTAACTGGCCTAAAACAGGTAGTGGTCTCTCCAAAGCTACCAGCTGCTTGGCAATGACCTGGAAACCTCAGCCTGGGCTGAGGTTGAACTAAAAACCCATGCAGCAATGCTGGACATCCCTGAATTGGTGTGTGTAAAAACAAGAGCACAGAGCAAAAGGCAGGGTGAAGAAATAGTGTTGGAGCCTGAAAGAATGGCCCAACCTACCAAGAGAAAAGGGAAGAAGACTGGGGGACCAGCTTCTATACAGCCAAAGGATCAGGACACCTGTCCTCAGGGAGAGGACTTGGACACCCCAGAGGGAACTGAGCCCATGGAGCTTGACCCTTACCAGTTTGAACTCTTGGGCCCAGCGGGGGACCCTCTAGGGAAGAGCTGTGCCAGGGGCAGCGAGACTGTCCCACTCTTGAAAGCTATTTCAGAAGCAAAGGGAGATGTCAGTGGTACCCACAGAGTTTATTGGGAAGAGGGATTCTGTAGTAGGGGATCTCTGTGTATAGTCATAATCATGTGAATAGTCCCGCCCATGTGCGTGGACCCCGGAGGACTTCAATAGATATAGTCTCTTAAGCTGTCTTCTTCTGCAGTCCTGCATAGACACTTAAGAGAATAAAAGACAATAATGCAGCCTGAAAACACTAGGCTACTCTGGCCATTACTTCATCCTGAAGTGAAAAAGCTAGCCAGGTAACAGTTAAATTTAACAATTTTACTAGGTTTCACACAGAGAAACTACCCTTCACAAAATCCCTTCTTTTTTTTTTTTTCTTTCATGATCGAGATGAAGGGAGGACAGACCAGCCCCATAGGCTGCCATTATCTGTCTGTAAATGGATACCGTGCCTTTAAGAATCCCTCCAGAGACCCTCGGTATCCCAAGATGCACAGCCAAAGACCAGTTACTTTCAGTTCTTTTTTCCGGCTCCTGCTAGCAGGACCCTGGAGCATTGAGCTCTACCTTTAGTGGTTTATCTTTCAAATTTTAGAGCTTTTAAAGTGAATTTTAGTGTTTCACTCGACGTCTTTGGCCTTTCCCTTCCCTTTGCTGTCTTTTTTGGGCAGTTTGCCCACTTTTTTCTTGTCAAAATGCCATCTTTATTTGACAAGTGCCCCGAGTGTGGCAGGAAGAAGGCCAAGTCGGACTCCCACAGAGTTTGTATTCTCTGTCTATCTTCTTCACATGTTCCTGAATCCTGCGCCATCTGTAAGACCTTCTCCAGGAGGACTCTGCTTGACAGGGAGAAGATTCGTCTTCAAGGCCTGGAGCAGAGAAGACAACAGGCTGCAGGTAGGACATCTGGGCAAGGAGAGAGTCAGTCCTCCTCTAAGACCCATGCGTCGGCCTCTGGGTGGCTCCCCAGTCAGAAGAAGGCTCAAAAACGACGCCGGTCCCGGTCGACGTCGAAGGCGGCAACCTCGATGTCGAGACCAGGTATGACCGCCATATGCTCTCCGTTGACTCAGGGCTCTGAGTCTAAGCGACGTCGAAGGTCGCCGTCGAGGGGAATGACGTTGAGACCTCCGCCGAGGTCGACGTCGAACATCGCAGTCGACGGCGACACATCGTCGTCGATCTGGGTCAGAGAGACATCGGCGCTCGCCGTCGCGGTGACACCGCCGGTCGACGTCGACGCGAAGGTCGTCGTCAAGGAGAAGCTCGACGTCAGGAAGGAGTTCAACGTCGAGGAGAGGTTCGACGTCAAGAAGTGGGCGGTCGACGTCGAGGAGGTACCATCATAGCTCGACGTCAAGACGGTCTCCCTCTGTGGTCAGCATCTCCACGTCTGGGAGCTCTAGATCACGACGTCGGTGCTCGCCGTCGAGAGGCACTGCATCCAGGGCTTCCTCTTCAAGGCCAGCCTACAAACGGAGAAGAGTAGCGGCTACCTCGGACTCTGAGTATTCCAGGACCTATTCTCCAACTGGGCCACTGGAACCTACAGAGTCTCCACGTCCGTCGCCTGTGCGGCCCAGGACTCCTACTCCTCCGCCTCCTCCTCCTCCTCCTCCTTCTCCTCCTCCTCCTCCTCCTCCTCCTCTGCCTCCGCCTCCACCTCCTGCAGCTCCACCCGTGCCAGTGGCCCCTGCAGAACCAAGGCGGCCAAGATCAAGGTCCAGGCCAAGACATCGCTCTCGTAGCAGGCACTGCTCCTCTACAAGGTCTCGCCGGCGCCATCACCATGAGAGATCCCGTTCCCGATATACTAGGGATACGGCGTCCTCGAGTAGAGGGAGATACTCGCCCACATTGTCGGACTCGCCTCCTCCGAGAGTGTCCCCTGTCGATGACATTGCCCCATTTCAGGAGGTTCTGGTGCGGGGAGCGGCGAAACTAGGCATTGGGCTGTCTGTGCCTACTCCTACTACCTCTGATCTTTGAGACTCTACAACAGAGGCAATCCTCGCGCCCTCTGCTTCCTTTGGTGCCTGGGTTGGAGGAACCGGCGATGGAATTGTTCCTTACGCCTGCCTCCGTGAAATCGGCGCCTTCCAGGCTCCAGAAGAAATATCGTCCCCCGGACTCTGACCCGGCATTCCTTCGGACTGATCCACTACCGGATTCAGTCATCGTGGTGACGGCGAAGAAGCAGCATGCTACTGCCCCTTCATCTACAGTCCCTCCGGACAAGGAAAGCCGTAAGCTGGACTCTGCGGGGAGGAAGGTCTGCAACACTATCTATGAAGGCAGCTAGTTCTACTGCCCTACTGGGCCGTTACGACCGTTCCTTGTGTGAGTCTCTTCACCAGTTCATGGACCTCCTACCTAGGGACAAACGTGAGGATTTCCAGGAGATACTCAACGAGGGACTGATGGTCTCTAATCAGATTATCAGCGCGGCAGCGGACACCTCTCTCCTGGCAGCCCATGGGTATTGCCATGGCGTGGCTCTCCGACGACATTCCTGGTTGCGTCTCACCTCCTTAAAACCGGAGGCTCAGCAGCGTATCGCAAACCTACCTTTCTCAGGTACCACCCTCTGGTTCCCATGCGGACGAGGAAATGGCCCGCATGAAGGCGGAGGTTGAGACTCAAAGCAGTCGGCTTGGAAAAGCCTAAGGAGCAGCGTAGGAATTTCCGCACTTTCCTGCGGCGCTATTCCTCGCAACGATTCCAGCGTGGCCAGGGCCTTCAGCCTGGACAGCAGCAACAGCAACAGTTTTCACGGTCTTTTCAGCCGTTTCAGAGACGCCAGTCTAGAGGGAGGGCTCGCAAGCAGTCGACACCAGGGAATAAGGATCCTGCGGGTTCCAAGCCCTGAAAAGTCACTTCCCCCTCTTCTGTTGCCCACTCCGGTGGGGGGAAGCATTCAATATTATCTGGCAGAGTGGAAAAACATAACTCGGGACAATTGGGTGCTGAATATTGTTCGCAATGGATACTGTCTACGTTTCACCAGCCCTCCTCCATCGATACCACCGGTTCGTTCACAGTACCAGTTGCGCAAACTTCAGGTGGAGGCCGATACCCTGTTAAGAAAAAGGGCGATAGAACTGGTGTAAGAAAGTGGCTCTGTATATACTGGACCAAAGTAAGGTACAGTGTGCACAGAGTCCACAGTCCCCAGAGGTTTGGCAGAGGCTAAAGTTAGATATAACCTTACTCTCTAAAGTGGTAGCTTGGTCGAGCAGTAAGGCAGTATCAGAGGACAGTGTAAAACATTTGTTGTACACACTCAGTCAGCAAATGAAGCCACACACTCAAGAACTGAACTCTAGGCCAATGGGTTGTATATAAAAATATAGGCTTGTTTTATTTTAGAACCAACAATAGGAATCAAAATATACTTTCTCAGAATGAAATGCTTTGTTTAAACACTTTTCAAATAGGCAATAGTCTTTTTGATGACAGTAGTCACAGTTGTTGCAAGAGGCAACACAATTTCAAACGCAATGCAACATTTGAGCTCAATGGAAAGTTTTGGTTAAATGCAATTAATTACTTTGTGGATTACTTTTCTAACCACAGGACTGGATCTTGGATTCAGTCCCGGGACATCTCCTGTAAACAGTTAAGTAAAAGCGTTTTGGTTATAGTAGTGATTTTTGAGGAATATTAAGGTATTTCAAAAGTTGACACTTGGAAACTTTTCTGGGTAAAATTACCAATGTTATCCTATGGAAGGAAACACAGTTTGCAAGCAAAGTATGTTTACGTTACTTTTGTAATCCAGTGCTGGAGTCTCCGGTTCAGCACTTGGATATCTATCTAAAACAGGTAAGTAATTAAGTTTGTATCGTTGGCACGATTTTTAAAGAATATTTGTAAGATTCAGAAATCGACACTTAGAAACTTTTTCAACAAAAAGCAGGCAATGATATCCTATGGAAGGAATTTCAAAGTACGGGTAAGTACGGTTAAAATTACTTTTCAGGGTCAGTACTGGTCTGAAAGATGCAGTGCTGAGGTCTCTCCTGATAGCAGGTGAGTAAATCGGAATTCGTTACTGTTGTGATTTTTAAGCAATATTTTGGTATTTCAAAAGTAGACACTTAGAAGAAATTTCACAGAAAACCAGTCAATGGATCCCTATGGAAGAAAATTGAGTTAGCGGTAAGTAACGTTGTGATTACTTTTCAGGGTCAGTGCTGGGCACCAAGATCCAGCACTGGGATCTCTCCTAATAGCAGGTGAGTATTTCTGTTTTCGTTACTCGGTTGATTTTAGGTGAATATTTTAAAGTTGGGAAACTCCACACTTAGAAGAATTTCCGAGTGAAACCAGTCAATGTTACCCTATGGAAGAAAAGTGGGTTATCGGCTTTTGGGTAAGTACTCGACTGGCAGAGTTATGGTTCTGAGCATAGACTCAGGGGTCCCCCAGGGTCAGGTAAGTACAGTTGTTACACCCTCAGCGGCACAGGGGCGGCCGGGTGCAGAGTGAGTAGGCCCAATGTTATCCTATGGACGGCAGGGGGGCTTTGGTTGGTGGCTGCTGGCTAGCAGGCCACTTGGCTGTGGGAGCAAAGCTCCTCGTCACTTGCTCAGGGCAAGTGGGGAAGTCGAACAGGGTAGTTGGTGCACCCTCAGCGGCACTGGGGCGGCCGGGTGCAGTGGGCTTTTGGGCCGTCGGGCGCCCAATGGTTTTCAATGGTAAAGCTGCGTGATGAACAAAGACTGCAAACTCGGGGATGGTGATTCTTCAGGTGCGACCACCACTTTGAGAGGTAAGTTGGGAAGCTGTGGGAAGGGTAGGCACCCCGGAGTTGGTCACAGGAGGCCGTGGGTCGTCGGGTGCAGGGGTGTCTTTAGGCATCGGAAATCTTACCCTCGGCTGGTCGCAGTTGGAGGGGTCCCTGGTTCTGAGGCTGCAGGCGGCGTCAGGAGCGTCGAGGAGGGCCCTTGGGTGCTGGATTCTGGGTCACAGTCGCCGGGGGGACGTCCTCTTGGTATTTGCCCGCACAGGCCGGGCTCGGGTGCAGAGGGTGCAGGATTCGCGGTTCCCGGTTGGCACCAGGGGTTGGTTGCTTGCTTTGAGCAGTACCACTGCTCTTGGGAGTCCCAGGGGGTTGGAGTCACTAGGCAGTCAGGTCCCCCGGGGTTTGTGAGGGTGCTGACCACTGGAGACGCCGGGGTTTAGCAGGAGCCGGTTCGAGGGTCGACAGGCCGGTAGGGCTGGGGCCAAATCAGTTGGTGTCTTCCTCTTGTGAGCAGCTGCACGCAGGTCTTCTTGTTTCTTGTTCTTCTTTCTTGTTTTTGGAATCTGGAACTCCGGAAGGAAGGTTCAGGGAGCCCCTAAATACTGAATTTAGGGGTGGTTACAGGTAGGTAAGGGCAGGGACCAATGGGTCCCGTCCCTGGGGTGGGTACACCCCCTTTTCTGCCACTCTCCAGTGGGAGGGGGGCAGGGGCCTGTCCCTGGTTGGCTGGGTCCCCCATCCTCAAGATGGCGGGGACTCGAGTTTGTGCTTCACCTCGCTTCCCCCACCTTAGGGGTGGAGTTGGCAGAGGTGGGCACAACCCATTTCCTGCCTCTGGTTTTCCCGCCGGTTCTCCCGCCAGAAGTGGGGGTAGAACCAGTGGGGACCAGTTTGCTGGGAGCAGCAAATGGTCTGGGGAAGCTCAAAAGGCGGCAGGCCTTTGAAGCTTCTCCTGCCCATCCTGGGGGAGGAGGCTTTGGCACCTCGCCCCAGGATGCGCATTGTTTCAGGCCCCTGAGAGCAGAGGCTCTCGACCCAGGGGTCCAGAAACATGTCTGGTGGTGGCAGCCTGGGCAGCCACTCAGTCCGGACACTGGAGGTCGGGTTGGTTTCAGGGGGCATCTCTAAGATGCCCTCTGAGTGTGTTTTACATTAAATCCCACACTGGCATCCGTGTGGGTTTAATGTGCTGAGAAGTTTGATACCAAACTTCTTAGTTTTCAGTGGGGCCATTATGGTGCTGTGGAGTTCGTAATGACAGACTCCCAGCACCATATACTCTTAATGGCAGCACTGCACTTACAATGCCCAAGAATGGACTTGGGCACTGTAGGGGCACAGGGCTCATGCCTCTGTGCCCTCACCACTGGCATAGTGCACCCAGCTAGAGGGGTGGCTGACTTAGGCCAGGGCAGTGGCTTGTAGGCATGGCACACAGGGATGTGTGCCATGTCGACTCTTCACTTTTGTTCTGCACCAAGACACTCAGCCTGCAAAGGCAGTGTGTGTGTGTAAAGGTACAGGGTCCCTAAGGGTGGCACAACAAGTGCTGCAGCCCTTGGGGGCCTTCCCTGGTCACAGTGCCCTGGGTACCCATGGTACCATTTACCAGGGGCTGACCTGTGGCCAGGGATGCCAATTGGGTGTAGGCATCAATGCAGTTTTAGGGAAGGAACACAGGCCTCTGGGTACCTGGTTGGCAGGAGCCCAGGGCACACTCAGTCAAAGCACATCAGCAATTCAGCAAAAAGTGGGGGCATACCATGCAAGAAAGATGGCTCTTTCTCACAACTGGTTCCTCCTGCCCAAAAGGGACAAGGTCTATATTCCAGGTTCTTTCTCGTAAAATGGATCCGCAGAGAAAAGTTCTGCATGCTATCCCTGCATCAGATCTACCCTCAGCTGCATCAAGGAGACTGGTTATGCGCAATAGATCTGCAAGACGCATACTTTCATGTGCCCATAGCAAGGAAACACCGAAAGTTCCTACGGTTCTTGGTCGGAACCAATCACTATCAATATGCAGTGCTTCCCTTCGGCCTTAAGTCAGCGCCCAGGACTTTTTCAAAATGCATGGCGGTAGTCGCAGCACACCTACGGAAGAACAAGGTGTTCGTCTATCCGTACCTGGACGACTGGCTGATCAAGGCGACCACGTTTCAGGAGGCACAACTGCATTTCAACAGGACCTCCGCTCTGCTGGGTCGCTTGGGGCTACACATCAATCTGGCGAAGTCTGTCCCGACTCCTGTACAGTGTCTGCAGTATCTGGGAGCCTCTATCGATACACGCAAGGCAAGCGTGTGTCCTTCGGAGGAGAGACGCTTATCCATCCTTCGGAAGGCTTAGGCTCTCATGACCATTCCCTCGCCGACGGTGAGGACGGTATCTTCTCTCCTGGGTTCCATGGCATCTTGCATCTTCCTCACTCCACATGCACGCCTTCACATGCGTCCTCTGCAGGAATGTTTGGAGGATCAGTGGGACCAGAGACGAGGGAATAGGGAGGACAGGATCCAGCTGTCGCAGCAAGCCCTCCAGTCCATCAAATGGTGGTGCTCGCCCCGCAATCTCCTCCGAGGGATTCCGTTCCACAAGGAGATACCAACGCAGACCATTGTGACAGATGCATCTCTCCACGGATGGGGAGCGCATTCAGACCACCTTCAGATACAAGGCACGTGGACCCAGAAGGAGGCCACGTATCACATCAACTTCCTGGAACTCCGAGCGGTTCACCTGGCTCTGAAGGCCTTCCAGCCGTCCTTTCGAACCAGCTCCCTGCTTGTACAGACGGACAACACAACAACGATGTACTATCTCAACAAGCAGGGGGGTTCAAGATCACGCACATTGTCTCGGGAAGCGCAGACAATCTGGAACTGGCTGCTGGCCAGGGACCTGACCATAACGGCGACGCATCTGCCAGGTGTGCAGAATGCTCAGGCGGACGCTCTCAGCAGACTCGTTCACGAAAATCACGAATGGGTCTTAAACGACGAAGTGCTAAGAGAAATCTTCGGAAGATGGGGCACTCCAGAGATCGATCGGTTTGCCACCGCAGAAAACAGAAAATGCCGAGACTTCGCCTCCAGATTTTACCAACCAGGGACGCTGGGGAATGCACTGTGGATCAACTGGTCGAACAGCTTTCTCTACGCTTTTCCACCCATTCCCCTGATCCCGGCAGTGTTGATCAAACTTGCTCAATCACGGGCCAAGATGATCCTCATTGCTCCGGAGTGGCCTCTGCAGTGGTGGTTCACCGACCTATTACACCAGTCTCTCCTGCCGCACCTGCGGCTTCAGTATCGGCCGGACCTTCTCACGAAGTTCGGAGGGCAGATGGTGCATCCCAACCTCTCGTCGTTGAGTTTGGCAGCATGGCTCCTGAGCTAGTGCAGTATGGACATTTAAATCTCCCTCAGAACTGCATGGAGATACTAAAGGAAGCGAAAAGACCTTCTACACGGACTTCCTACGCATATAAATGGAAGAGTTTTTGCATCTGGTGTGCCTCTAAGGATGCAAATCCTACCTCCTGCAAGGAGGATGTCATTCTCCCTTACTTGCTGCATTTAGCGCAATCTGGCCTTAGTTTTCATTCCATTAAAGTCCACCTAGCAGCTTTAACTGCGTATAGGAAATGCCCTTCACAAACTTCCTTTTTCCAAATCCCAGTCATCAAAGATTTTCTGGAAGGTTTGAAGGTGTTTCCTCCCATTAGGCGTCCTTCACCCCCATGGGAGCTTAATGTGGTGCTTTCTAGACTGATGAGGGAGCCTTTTGAGCCTTTCATAAGGCCTCTCTTCAACAACTGTCCTGGAAGGCTGCATTCCTTGTAGCCATAACATCGGCTCGCAGGGTGAGTGAAATCCAAGCTCTGTGTTGTCAAGAGCCTTACACTGTCTTTCATTCCTCTAAGGTAGTCATGCGCACTCACCCTAAATTCCTTCCAAAAGTGCTGTCAGACTTCCATGTGAATCAAACGATTTCTTTACCCGCGTTTTTTCAGCATCCTTCCTCTCCTGCTGAGAGATCTCTTCATTCTCTCGATGTTCGGAGGGTGTTGAAATTCTACTTAGACAAGACTAAGGAGATCGGTAGATCGGATCAGTTGTTTAACTATGGCTCTGTCAGGACTGGTCTTGCTACATCTAAGCAATCCATCTCTAGGTGGATCGTGTCCTGTATTCAGTTGTGTTACCAGAAAGCCAACAAGACTCTAGGTAGTAAACCTAAGGCTCACTCTACGAGAGGTAAGGCTGCTACAGCGGCTTTACTACGTAACGTCCCTATTGCAGAAATCTGTAAGGCTGCCACTTGGAAGTCAGTCCATACCTTTACTAAACACTACTGCCTGGACTCTGATGCCAGGGCAGATGCTCAGGTTGGGCAGGCTTCGCTGAGGAATCTCTTTGCACCATAGTGGGTGTGTTTGTTTCTTCCACTGCTAAGGTTGTTTTTTGGGCATGGGCTTGCTATTCTATTCACATGATTATGACTATACACAGAGATCCCCTACTACAGAAGGAGTAGTTTCTTACCTGTAACTCCAGTTCTGTAGTAGGGGTATCTCTGTGATAGTCATAAGCAACCCGCCCTCCTCCCCGGTGGATGAAACAATGATGTCCTGAATGCAACAGGCCTTTCCTTATGCGCCTTCAAAAAGAACTGAAAGTAACTGGTCTTTGGCTGTGCCTCTTGGGATACCGAGGGTCTCTGGAGGGATTCTTAAAGGCACGGTATCCATTTACAGACAGATAATGGCAGCCTATGGGGCTTGTCTGTCCTCCCTTCATCTCTATCATGAAAATAAAATAAAAAAAGGGATTTTGTGAAGGGTAGTTTCTCTGTGTGAAACCTAGTAAAATTGTTAAATTTAACTGTTACCTGGCTAGCTTTTTCACTTCAGGATGAAGTAATGGCCAGAGTAGCCTAGTGTTTTCAGGCTGCATTATTGTCTTTTATTCTCTTAAGTGTCTATGCAGGACTGCAGAAGAAGACAGCTTAAGAGACTATATCTATTGAAGTCCTCCGGGGTCCACGCACATGGGCGGGACTATTCACATGATTATGACTATCACAGAGATACCCCTACTACAGAACTGGAGTTACAGGTAAGAAACTACTCCTTACTGTACACTGAGGCAAGAGACCCCAATCCTGGAGCCACCAGGAGAGTGGTAGTGCCACAGAAGTACAGGGAGTACCTCCTAACTTTAGCTCATGACATCCCCCTAGCTGGACATCTGGGCCAAACCAAGACTTGGGAAAGGCTAGTTAGCCACTTTTACTGGCCCCAGATGCACCAAAAGGTGAAGGAGTTTGTCAGCTCCTGTGTTACCTGTCAGGCCAGTGGCAAGACTGGTGGCCACCCAAAGGCCCCCCTGATGCCACTGCCTGTGGTGGGGGTGCCCTTTGAGAGGGTAGGTGTGGACATAGTGGGTCCACTTGAACCTCCCACAGCCTCAGGGAACAAATTCATACTAGTGGTAGTGGATCATGCCACTAGGTACCCTGAAGCAATCCCACTTAGGACTACTACAGCTCCTGCAGTAGCCAAGGCCCTCATTGGTGTCTTCACCAGTGTAGGGTTTCCTAAGGAGGTGGTTTCAGACAGAGGTTCTAACTTTGTCTGCTTACCTGAAACACATGTGGAAGGAATGTGGGGTGCAGTACAAGTTTACTACACCCTATCATCCACAAACCAATGGCCTTGTTGAGAGATTTAACAAGACATTGAAAGGCATGATTATGGGGCTCCCTGAGAAACTCAAAAGGAGATGGGATGTCCTCTTACCATGTCTGCTTTTCGCTTACAGAGAAGTGCCACAGAAGGGAGTAGGTTTCTCACCCTTTGAACTTCTGTTTGGCCATCCTGTGAGGGGACCACTTTGTCTTGTAAAGGAGGGCTGGGAGAGGCCTCTCCAAGAGCCCAAACAAGATATTGTGGACTATGTGCTTGGCCTAAGGTCCAGAATGGCTGAGTACATGGAAAAGGCATCCAAGAATCTTGAGGCCAGCCAAGAGCTTCAGAAGCACTGGTATGACCAAAAAGCTGCACTGGTTGAATTTCAACCTGGGCAACAGGTGTAAGTTTTGGAGCCAGTGGCACCAAGGGCACTCCAGGACAGATGGAGTGGCCCTTACCCTATCCTGGAGAGAAAGAGTGAGGTCACCTACTTAGTTGACCTGGGCACAAGCAGGACACCCAAAAGGGTTATCCATGTGAACCGCCTAAAGCTCTACAATGACAGGGCTGACATCACCATGCTGATGGTGACTGTTGAGGAGCAGGAAGCAGAGAGTGAACCTCTCCCTGACCTCCTCTCATACAGCCCAAAAGATGGGTCAGTAGATGGAGTTGTCTTTTCAGACACCCTCTCTGCCCAACAGCAGACTGACTGCAAGCAAGTCTTGCAACAGTATGCTAAGCTCTTTTCCTTGTCCCCTGGTCTGACAAACTGGTGTACCCATGATGTGGACACTGGTGACAGTGCACCTGTCAAGAACAAGATCTATCGACAGTCAGACCAAGTCAAGGAAAGCATCAGAGCTGAGGTCAGCAAGATGGTGGAGTTAGGGGTTATTGAACCCTCTGAGAGCCCCTGGGCTAGCCCAGTGGTTCTGGTCCCCAAACCTCACCCACAGGATGGAAAGAGAGAAATTAGGTTTTGTGTGGATTACAGAGGGCTCAACTCTGTCTCCAAGACAGATGCTCACCCTATCCCAAGAGCTGATGAGTTGATCGACAAATTGGGTGCAGCCAAATTCTTAAGTACCTTTGACTTAACTGCAGAGTACTGGCAGATTGGCATGGCACCAGGAGCAAAAGAGAAAACGGCATTCTCCACACCTGATGGGCACTATCAGTTCACTGTTATGCCCTTTGGTTTAAAGAATGCCCCAGCCACCTTCCAGACGTTGGTGAATCAAGTCCTTGCTGGGTTGGAGTCCTTTAGTGCAGCTTATCTTGATGAAATTGCTGTCTTTAGCTCCACCTGGCAGGATCACCTGGTCCACCTTGGGAAGGTTTTCAAAGCCCTGCAAACTGCAGGTCTAACTATCAAGGCATCCAAATGCCAGATAGGGCAGGGCACTGTGGTGTACTTGGGCCACCTTGTTGGTGGAGGCCAGGTACAGCCCTTACAGCCCAAGATCCAGGCCATCCTGGACTGGGCAGCTCCAACAACCCAGACCCAAGTCAAGGCATTCCTTGGCTTGACTGGGTACTACAGGAGGTTTGTGAAGGGATATGGGTCCATTGTGACTCCCCTCACAGAACTCGCCTCCAAGAAGATGCCCAAAAAGGTTAACTGGACAGTTAGTTGCCAAAAGGCCTTTGACACCCTGAAAGAAGCAATGTGCTCAGCACCAATTCTAAAAGCTCCAGATTATGCCAAGCAGTTCATAGTGCAGACTGATGCCTCTGAGCTAGGGTTAGGAGCGGTCCTATCCCAGACCAATGATGAAGGCCAAGACCAACCTGTTGCTTTTACAAGCAGGAGGCTTCTCCCCAGAGAGCAGCGTTGGAGTGCCATTGAGAGGGAGGCCTTTGCTGTGGTTTGGTCCCTGAAGAAGTTGAGACCATACTTGTTTGGTACTCACTTCCTAGTTCAAACTGACCACAGACCTCTCAGATGGCTAATGTAAATGAAAGGGCAAAATCCAAAACTTTTGAGGTGGTCCATCTCCCTACAGGGAATGGACTTTGAAGTGGAACACAGACCTGGGACTGCCCATGCCAATGCAGATGGACTTTCCAGGTTCTTCCACTTAGACAATGAAGACTCCCAAGGGCAAGGTTAGTCTCATCACCTTTCGTTTGGGGGGGGGGTTGTGTGAGAAAGTGCCCTCTTTCTTGCATGGTATGCCCCACTTTTTGCTGAATTGCTGATGTTCTTTGACTGAGTGTGCCCTGGGCTCCTGCCAATCAGGTACCCAGGGCCTGTGTTCCTTCCCTTAAACTGCATTGAAGCCTAAACCCAATTGGCATCTCTGGCCACAGGTAGGCCCCTGGTAAATGGTACCTCTGGTACCCAGGGCACTGTGACCAGAGAAGGCCTCCTAGGGCTGCAGCACTTATTGTGCCACACTTGGAGAACCTGTACCCTGACACACACACACTGCCTTTGCAGGCTGCGTGTCTTGGTGCAGAACAAAGTGAAGAGTCGACATGGCACACATCCCTGTGTGCCATGCCCACAGACCACTGCCCTGGCATACCTCAGTCACCCCTCTAGCTGGGTGCCCTATGCCAGTGGTGAGGGTACAGGTGCATGAGCCCTGTGCCCCTACAGTACCCAGGTCCATTCCTGGGCACTGTAAGTGCAGTGCTGCCATTAAGAGTATATGGTGCTGGGAGTTTGTCATTACGAACTCCACAGCCCCATAATGGCTACACTGAAGACTGAGAAGTTTGGTATCAAACTTCTCAGCACATTAAACCCACACTGATGCCAGTGTGGGATTTAATGTAAAATGCACAACAGAGGGCATCTTAGAGATGCCCCGTGAAACTCGACCAACTCCCAGTGACCTGACTGAGTGCCTGCCGAGGCTGCCACCCCCAGACATGTTTCTGGACCCCTGGGTCGAGAGCTTGCTGCTCTCGGGGTCCTGAAACAATGCACATCCTGGGACGAGGTGCCAAGCCTCCTCCCCCAGGATGGGCAGGGTTCACGAAGGAGATTCTTCAAAGGCATACCGCCTTTGTGAGCCTCTCCAGACCACTTGCTGTACTCAGCAACTGGTCCCCACTGGTTCCACCCCCCCCCCTCCCTTTTGGGCGGGAGACCCGGCGGGAAAAACAGAGTGAGGAAGAGAGGTGTGCCCACCTCTGCCAACTCCACCCCTAGGGTGGGGGAGGCAAGGTGAAGCACAACCTCGAGTCCCCGCCATCTTGAGGATGGGGGGACCCAGCCAACCAAGGACAGACTCCTGCCCCCCTCCCACTGGAGAGTGGCAGAGTAGGGGGTGTACCCACCCCAGGGAAGGGACCCATTGGTCCCTGCCCTTTACCTACCTGTAACGCCCCTAAATTCAGTATTTAGGGGCACCCTGAACCTTCCTTCCTCAGATCCCGATTCCAAAAACAAGAAGAAAGAAGACCAGCCGTGCAGCTGCTAACAAGAGGACGACACCAACTGACTTGGCCCCAGCCCTACCGGCCTGTCGACCCTCAAACCTGCTCCTGCTAAACCCCGGCCTCTTCAGTGGTCAGCAAACTCAAAAACCCTGGAGGACCTGACTGCCTTGCTCAAGTAAAAGACTGGGACTCCCACGAGCAGTGGGTCTGCTCAAAGCATCTGCAACCCCAGGCCAGCCTGAGACCGCAGATCCTGCCCACTCTGCACCCGCCGAGCCCGGCCCGAGCCAAAGTGGACAAAGACCACGAGGACGTCCCCCCGGCGACTGTGACCAAGAATCCAGCACCCAAGTACTCCGCTTGACGCTCCTGACGACGCCTGCAGCCTCAATACCAGGGACCCCTCCAACCGCGACCAGCAGAGGGTAAGATTTCCGACGCCTAAAGACACCCCTGCCCCCGGCGCCCCACGGCCTCCTCTGCCCAACTCCTGGGTGCCTACCCTTCCTACAGCTTCCCAACTTACCTCTCGAAGTGGTGGTCGCACCTGAAGAATCACCGTCCCCGAGCTTGCAGCCTTTGTTCGTCTTGCAGCTTTCCCATTGAAATCCATTGGGCGCCCAACGGCCTATAAGCCCACTGCACCCGGCTGCCCCAGTGCCGCTGAGGGTGCACCAACTACCCTGTTCGACTTCCCCACTTGCCCTGAGTAAGTGACCAGGAGCTGTGCTCCCACAGCCAAGTGGCCTACCTGCCAGCAGCCACCAACCAAAGGCCCCCCGCCTGCCATAGGCTAACGTTGGGCCTACTCTCTCTGCACCCGGCCGCCCCTGTGCCGCTGAGGGTGTAACAGTACAAACTTGAACCTGGGAGACCCCTGAATCTTGCCCCAGAACCTTAACTCTGCCAGCCGAGTACTTACCTGAAAGCCGATAACTTGCATTTTCTCCATAGGGTAACATTGACTGGTTTTCACTCGGAAATTCTTCCAAGTGTCGAGTTTTGGAACTTTGAAATATTCACTAAAAATCGTCCGAACATCAAAAACGAAATTACTCACCTGTTCTCAGGAGAGATCCCAGTGCTGGACCTAGGTGCCCAGCACTGATTAGAAAAAGTGATTACAACTGTGATTTTCCGATAACTCGATTTTCCTCCATAGGATAACATTGTCAGTTTATTACTCTGCCCACTTTTTACTCACTCCAGCATCCATCCAAGGAAGCTGAGACTCCACCGCCTGGACCCAAAACGTGCGTTATCTTTTTATCTTTATCGTACCAAAGATTTCCAGGTGGACGATCAACTCTTCATGGCTATGTGGGTGCCAAGAAAGGTAGAGTTATACAGAAAAGGACCATCTCTCGATGGGTTGTCGTCTGCATTAAAGTGTGCTACGCATTGGTAACGAAGGAACCTCCTGTAGGGTTACATGCTCACTCTACTAGAGCAACAGCGGCAACCACTAAGTTAGCACGCAGAGTCCCAGTCCTGGATATCTATCAGGCAGCAATGTGGGCATCCCTGCGTACATTTACCAAACACTACTGCATGGACAGCCAAGTCCGGAGGGACGGGTACTTTGCCTGTTCGGTCCTCCAGGACTTCCTTGTGTGATCTTAGTTCACAGACCCTCCTCTGGGGTTGGTATTGCTGGGGTATCTGTTCAAAAGGTAAGGAATCTAAAACTAAAGTCTCTATCAGATGAATAAGTTGCTTACGTTCGGTAACGATGTATCTGGTAGAGACATATTCTAGTTGTAAATTCCTTACCACCCCACTCATCCTCCCCGCTCTGCGAACTGATTACTCCAGTATTGGAGCTTTCATAGATTCCCATGCTTGGAATCATTCCCCGTCGTCGAGATGGGAGCCTCGGTAAATATAAAACAGTAGTAAATAACCATTACAAAAGAGAAACCGGCGTAGGCCTAATCCCATTTTGTAACCAGACCATGTCTTTTTGTAAAAGAGACCAAAAAGAACCATCAACCAATCAGAGCAGCCTCACCCTCTAGAACCTTGGTGAAAGAACCTCAGCTCCTCAGATTTTCTACCGCACGTTGTGCAGAAGGGAGTCTCCTCGAGCTTTGCTCTATTTCAACTCTTTACAACTATTTTTCCTCAAATATTTTTCAACTGCTTTCTTCAGTTTTTCTTGGAGAATTCTCTGAGATGTCTGACAAGGAAAAGAAGGCTTTGTTTAAGTCTAGTGCCACTTGTGGCAAGAAGAGGCTCTATGTGGAGGATAGGCATAAGGACTGCATATATTGCCTATACCCAGACCACAAGGCTGCGGAGTGCAAGATTTGCCGCACCTTCTCGACCAAGACTCTCCGGGACCGTGAGGGTCGTCTGCTCACCTGGCTTCACAAGCTAAAGTCAAGAAAGGAGACACTGTCCAGTGACAGTGATGAGTCGTCTTCCGCCACCTCATCCAGAAGGTCAGTCAAAAGGGGTAGGGGTTCCCCTTCACCATCTCTGGGTCACCCCTCTAAGGCCTCAAAAAAGACCCCGAAGGAGTCTGAGGACCTGAGTCCTATCAAATCTCCTCACTGCGGTGAAAAGGAGAGGGAAGGCTAATCACCACCTGCGACTGTCCCAAGCAAAGAAAAATCGTTTAAAAAGCCCTCTTCGCAATCTTCTGACAGAAGTAATCATTCTTCGTCGGCGCTGCGCAAGCCCTAGTCGACGAAAGCTTCAAAATCGCAGGCGAAAGGTGCTCTAGTGTCGACGTCGTTTCCTATTCGTGTCGACGGGCTCGTCGACTAGCACTTCTACAGCAACGTCGACGATGGTGTCGACTAAGATCTCAATCTACGGTGCCGTCGACGACGAGAGTGTTGACGACGGCCACGACCGTGACGACGACGTCAGCAGGGGTGCTGCTTATCTCATCGACGACAGGTTCGACGCCCATCGTTTCGACGACGATCAGCTCGTCGACTGTGCTTCCGTCGACGCTGGTTCCAGCTACATTCTCGTCGACGGTGCTTCCGTCGACTATGTCGACGACGGTTTTTTCCTCCACGTCGACGGGACCGTCTACGACGACGTCGTCGACAGGGAAGATTTCAATTTCCATTAAAAGGAAGCAGATTTCGCCGGAGATAACGTCTCCCAGGAGGGTGCATTCTTTGCCACCTGCATTATTGTTGGAGGAGGAAGAGGACTCTGGTAATGACAGTCGTTTTGGCTATGCTAACAGCCCCTCTCAACTTCTGGTCAAGTGTCAGGACACTGATTCTGAGGGTGATTACTATCATGAGCAGGCGTATGAACAACAATTTCCACGCCAGGAGAACGTTCAGCAACAGATGGTGTCTGTCCCCACCACTCTTTTAGCGGATTTGCAGGGGATGCTTCTGGACTATCGACTGAGGTTTTCTTCACATCCTCATCCTCCGCAACCTTCTCTCTTGGCGCAGCCTGTGCCTGCTCCTCAAGCCACCGTGATGGTTTCACCACCTCCATCAGCTCAGCCACTTACCCAATTTCCACCGGAGGAAGTTCTTCCTCAGGCAGTTCCTCAACACCTGGATAATTCCACAGAGGAAGAAGAAGGTGAACTTGTACAGCTGGATCATGGAGAAGAATGGGATGATTATGTGATCCCTGATCCCGCCTCTCCACCTGCTGACATTGGGGGTTTTCACAAGTTAATGGAGAGGGCCTCACTCAGTTTCGAACTTCCTATGCCCTCAGTTTAGACAGAGTGCTTTCTCTATGATTTTAAGGAGCCGAGTAAGAAGATGGTGCACTCCATTCCTATAGTAGCTCATGTGTGGGAAGAAGGGATAAAGACCATGAAAAATCCTGCCACAGTAGTTCCAGTCTTACCACGACTAGACAAGAAGTATAAAGCCCTAGACGACAGCCCAGCTTCTTTGACTGGTCAACCGAAGCCAGATTCAGTCATTTCCCAAGCAGCTCAGAGGAAATCGAAGAATCCTTCAGCACTTCTGACTACACCACCGGACAAGGAGGGCAGGCGCCTAGACAATGCAGGGAAACGATTTTCCTCCATGGCGAGTCTGGTGATTAGAGCGGCGAACGCATTAGCGATCCTTGGAAGATACGACCGCCAGATGTGGTGCAACCTTTCGCCTTATCTTGACCAGTTGCCCGATACTTCCAAGTCTGAGGCAAAGAAGATCCTACAAGAGGGGGAAATTAAATCAGCGGAGATCGACTGTGCGATGGACATCGCTACCACAGCTTTCTGCTCCCTGGCAGGGGCAGCTGTACTTCGTCGACAGGGTTGGCTAAGGGCAACGTGGTTCCGGCCAGAGGTTCAGAACAAGATCCTGGACCTCCCCTTTGATGGTGAGGCGTTGTTCGGCAAACACATAGATGATGCCCTCCAAGACATTAAAAAGGATACTGAAACTGCTCGGTCCTTGGGGACCCTTCAATATCGGAAAGTCCCTTTCCGTGGAGCTAGAGGCAGGGGTGCTCCTTCATACAGAGGATCCTATCAACAGCAGCGGTATTCCTCTTATGCTTCCTCATCCCAATCTTACCGTCCTTCTTACAACCAGAAGCAAGGCCAGGCATCGTCTTTCTCCAGATCGAACTCTAGGGGAAAACAGAATCGTCAGGGGCGAGACGCCTCCAAGAGGCAATAGAGGGGTCCTGGCTCTTTGCGCTGTGCCCTCCTCCTCCTCCAAAACATCTGTAGGAGGCAGGGTGTCTCGTTACCTCCGCAACTGGCAACGGATTACAACAGACGGTTGGGTACTGAACATCATTCAGAGTGGCCACACCCTGGAGTTCATGCATCTTCCACCATCCAAAGCCCCTGCCGCCACCTCCATGAAACATCTGCGTCTCCTTCGGCTCGAAGTTCATCAGCTGTTGATCAAGGGAGCAGTAGAGCCAGACCCTCTATCCCAGAGGGGCAAGGGATTCTATTCCAGGTTTTTCCTGGTAAAAAAGACGTTGGAGAAATGGCGTCCCATTCTCGACCTCAGGGAGCTCAACACTTATCTCACAAAGCAATCCTTTCGGATGGTGTCTCTCCAGGACATCCTGCATCTTCTCAACACTGGAGATTTTATGGCCACTCTCGATCTCGAGGATGCGTATTTCCACATACCCATCCATCCGGCCCACAGGAGATTTCTTCGGTTTACAGTCGCCAAGAGCCATTTCCAGTTCAAAGTGCTGCCGTTTGGCCTTTGCTCAGCTCTGAGAGTCTTCTCCAAGGTGCTAGCACCGGTAGCAGCTTTCCTCAGGAAGCATCATTTCCAGTTCTTTCCCTACCTGGACGACTGGTTACTAAAGGCCCTGTCCAGGGAGGAAGCAGCAAATGCGGTCGCCGCTTGCACCTGTCTCTTCTCCAATCTGGGCTTGACTCTCAACAGCACCAAGTCTTCTCTCCGCCCGTCCAGGAAGGTTCAGTTTCTTGGAGCGATTTTAAACACATCTCTTAGCAAGGTATTTCCATCTCTGGAGCGACAAAGAAATCTAATCTCCATGGCCCATCTGGTGCGAAGAAAAAAGTATCTTTCTGTTCGCCGCTACAAATCCCTGCTGGGGATGATGTCCTCCTGCATACCCTTGATTGCGAGATTGCGAATGCGCCCCCTGCAGGAGCACCTGGACTTGCAGTGGAAGCAGGTGAGCGGGTCCTTCGACGACCAGCTTCTGATCACTCAGGACATGCGCCAAGCCTTTCTATGGTGGACAAGAGAAAAGCATTTGTCCCGAGGTCTATCCTTCGTAAGCACTCCAACACCTCAGGTGGTGACTACAGATGCTTCGCTAGAGGGCTGGGGCGCAGTGTTGCAGGATCTGCAGGTCAGTGGTCGTTGGCTTCCGGAACATCGCCTCCTTCACATCAACCTCTTGGAACTAAGAGCGATTCGTCTAGCTCTTCAAGCTTTTCTTCCAAGGTTGCAAGGTTTGTCGGTTCTTGTCCAGACGGACAACACCACAGCCATGCACTACATCAACAAGGAAGGCGGCACCAGGTCCCTACCCTTGTCACAAGAAGCCCAAGCGATCTGGGAATGGGCGATCCTTCATGGAATTTCTCTGAAGGCCGAACATTTGCCAGGAGTTCTCAACGACAAAGCAGACAGGCTCAGCAGGCTGAAGTCGGTCACCCACGAGTGGGAACTGGATCAGACAACGCTGGAAGGGGTCTTTCGCCGGTGGGGCAGACCCTCCATAGACCTGTTTGCCACACCAGAAAACAGGAAATGCCAGTTTTACGCCAGCAAGCTACACCATTGAGGGTCGCTGGGGAATGCGCTTTCGATAGCCTGGTCAGGTGCATTTGTTTACGCTTTTCCCCCCATTCCGCGAATTCCCAGGTTGCTCAAGAAGATCAAAACGGAACGGTGCAAAATGATCCTGGTAGCCCCAGCCTGGCCGAGACAGTTTTGGTTCACCGAACTCCACCTTCTCTCCTTGGACCATCCTCTTCCACTACAACCGATTCCGCACCTCCTCACAATGTCTCAGGGCCAGGTATGGCACCCAGATCCTCGCTCGTTGCAGCTCTCAGCATGGCTCCTGAGCAGCGAGAATTTCTTCACTTAGATCTTCCAGAAGAGATTAAGGATGTTCTTTCGCAGGCGAGAGCTCCGTCCACTAACCAGACCTACCGCTTGAAATGGAAGCGTTTCTCCATCTGGTGTCAAGGCAAGGGTTTGGATCCTTTCTTATCGCAACCGCACCAGGTCCTTCCTTATTTCCTGTCATTGGCTAAGGCAGGTTTGGCCCATTCTTCCATTAAGGTACACTTAGCAGCGGTTTCTCGTTTTCGACGTACATCCTCTGGGCCTTCTCTTTGGTCAGCCAGAATTGTCAAACAATTTCTTAAGGGCCTCTTCAGAGTGTTCCCGCCAGTGAAGCCTCCACCGCCTACGTGGCATTTGAACTTGGTTCTTTCTCAACTTATGAGACATCCATTCGAACCCATTCATCGAGCAGATCTCAAGTTCCTCTCCTGGAAGGTGGCTTTGTTGCTAGCCCTCAATTCAGCCAGGAGAATAGGAGAATTACAGGCGCTTTAAATTCAGGAACCCTTCCTACAGTTCAAGAAAAATACCGTCATCATGAGAACTAATCCTAAGTTTAGTCCTAAAGTACCTTCTTCGTTTCATCTCAACGAACCAGTGATCCTTAAAGCCTTTTTTCCTCAGCCTACTTCGCCGGCTGAGAGAGCTCTTCACTCTCTGGATCTCCAAAGATGTTTGAAGTTCTACCTGGACCGAACAAAGTCCTTCCGCAAGTCTTCGCAACTTTTTGTATCATACAGCGCTCCCCGTAAGGGGTTTCCCCTTTCCAAGCAGGGGATATCTCGGTGGATTGTGAGCGCTATTCGATATTGTCACGCAGCAGCGGGCAAAACCCTGGAGGGTAGTGTCCGGGCACATTCGACAAGATCTATGGCATCTTCAGCCGCCTTGTTTGCTGGTGTCCAGATCAAAGACATTTGTAGGGCTGCAACTTGGAGCAGCACTCACACTTTTACGAAGCCCTACTGCCTGGATGCATCACTCCAAGACGACGCAGCTGCGGGCCAGGCAGTCCTGAGGAACCTCTTCCAATGAGTGGTGAGCTTTCCCTTGCTACCCTCCTTCCTTCTTTCTGTGCTTTGTACACATTTTCTCTTGTTTCTAGATGCATTAGCTTATCATCCTACCCTTTGGGTACTAGCTGTTTGTTTTTCACATCTCTGCTTTTTGCTGGTTTTAAAATGCATTTAAACAATGTTTCTCAAACAAGTAATATTTTATGGAAAATGTGTATGTTTACTGCTAGCTACTCTGATTCCAAGCATGGCAATCTATGAAAGTTCCAATACTGGAGTAAGAAAACAAGTTACTTACCTGTAACTTTGGTTCTCCAGTATTGGAAGCTTTCATAGATTCCCATGCGACCCACCCTCCTCCCCTGGGAAAGCTCTGCCTCTCTCTGTGTTATATTTCACAACGTATACGAAAATCTGAGGAGCTGAGGTTCTTTCACCAAGGTTCTAGAGGGTGAGGCTGCTCTGATTGGTTGATGGTTCTTTTTGGTCTCTTTTACAAAAAGACATGGTCTGGTTACAAAATGGGATTAGGCCTACACCTGTTTCTCTTTTGTAATGGTTATTTACTACTGTTTTATATTTACCGAGGCTCCCATCTCGCCGACGGGGAATGATTCCAAGCATGGGAATCTATGAAAGCTTCCAATACTGGAGAACCAAAGTTACAGGTAAGTAACTTGTTTTCTTTTTAGGGATATGGACGCACTAGTGGTAAGTATCTTTAATGGCTCTGCGCTTCTGGCATGGAAAGTCGAGTTAAGAACCGACGTCTGCGTGACCGGGCGGTGTCTATATAGGTCCGGCAACATCATTTCCGGCACACACGGCGACTAACGTGGAGCCAACCGCCGCCTACCGACGAGCAGGGGTACTGCTGATGAAAAAACTCCAAGATGTAGATTTTACAAGGTACAGTAAAAACGCTTTTTTATTTTTTTACTCAACCACCAACAAGCATTGGCAAATTCAACGGATTTTACCCTTAGAATCGTTTTGAGCAAAAACCTTGGCTAGTTGTATTGCGGTTCGTTTTTTTTAAGGGACTTACTCTGACAAGGAGCTAGTCGGGGGGGGGGGGGGGACCAGCAAGGCCCTCAAATAGTAACCAACAGGTGAAGCAGTAATCAGTCAGTTCCAGGCACTTTTATCCTTTGCTTTAGGTCCCTTTGGAAGTAGTCTTGATACAAGGGATACTGGATGCTGAAGATGTTCAAGGATGCTGTGAATACGATGCGGTCAATTGGGGTCTTCCTGCGGCTACTCCTTAGTCCACCAAGGGGGTGAGGCAGTCCTGGTCAACAGGGTAGACGTCCTGCAAAGTTCTCTCGGTCCTGGTAGAAGTCCAGTTACCACTTTTCTACCAGTGCCCGGTATCTCCGTCATAGCCAAATCCTTCCCTGGACACTAACTCGGCTTCTGGGCGACCAAACTGCACTCCGACTCCTGGGCTCAGCAAACTCAGATGCTACATTGAGTGTTGAGTACTGCTCTCTGGTGCTGCACAGTGCAAGATTCTGGGCTGCCAACTTTTCCCCAGCAGGCTTCTTCAGCTGTTGGGGCCCTGTGCTGCAAACGGGAGGTAAGCTAACTGACCCTAGGAGTCCCTTGCTTCGGCTGGGCTCTGGAGATGGCTTCTGTACAAGCAGGCACAGTACCTCTGCTTTTGCTAGCCAGCAGGTGCAGTCCACCCCGGTGCAGCCTCTTTTTGCTTGTTCCATGATGCAGCAGGGCAGTCCTTTGGTCGGTCTACCAGTCCAGTCGAGTTCTGGGTGCCAGGGATGCCCTATTTATGCTCAGAAAGTGCTCTCAGGATACAAGTGGTCAGGAGCCAATGCGCTATCGGATTCACTCCTCCTGATGACGACTTCCTGGGAAGTGTGGCATTTGGCTATCCCAAGACTATTCATTTTGCCCACTCTGAACATGGCAGAATCCCTCTCTCATGGTTTAGAGCTCCATAGCCCAACCCAGATGTGTCTACCAAGGGGGCTATTCACCGCTGAAAATCCAGTTTGACAGTAGGTTTCCCCTCTCCTTCCAGCTAATCTGCCTAAACAATGGGCCTGCCTAGATGTTCTGCATTTGTTCTTCAGAGGCGGCTTTAGCTTTGAAGCTCTCCTTTTAGGCCAACACCTGTGTGGCTTCCTGCAGGAGGGAGGTAACACCTCCCTCCAGTGCAGGCCCGTATTGTCCCCTTTCCTTGGAGTTAGCACGTGTCTCCAGGAGGGCATAAAGCTCTTTCGTTCAAGCTCCATGTGCAATCATAAACTAAGGGCTTGGTGTCAAGACTGATTTCAGACACCCCCGCAGGATATGTTGGCCTACAAACCAGCTAGCTCACATTGCCACCGTAAGCCCCCATAACCTAACTGGAGAGAATGGTTTCTGGCAACCACTGAACATGGCAACCCTGTCCCCTCCGAGATCGTGGAAACAGTACAGAACCTTTCACTCAGTCACTCATGCTCACTTGTTCTCAGAGAAATATACATAGAATATACAGTGGGACGTTTTTCAATAATATTTATTGACCCAACGTTATTCTTGGTTAAAATACGTGTGCTGCAATGATTAGGAGACAGAAGCAGATAAACGTGATTACAAGGACCAAAAGTGTAAATAGCAGGTAGAGTTCTTCCTTGGTGCTAAAACAATGTATATGTGCAGGCATATAAACAAGGCAGTAATCGGGTGTACTCCTACTATGTGGATCCTACTCTAAGTGTACCTAGAGTGTATGTGGGTGTAGAGCCAAGAATTCCCCTAAGGGATGATCCAACCCCATTACCTGATGGGAAAGAGTGAAGGGCCCGTCTTGGTCACGAACTGGACACCCCTCACTAGATGTCAGACCGCTGGGTGGTGCTCTCTCAGCATGCACGGAGCCTCGGTGTCAGCGGAAGTACCTCCTCTACTAATCTAATGGGATGCCCATCTTTTATAATAGAAAGCAGCCTTGCAATGTGTGCATAGATTAGTGGTGTTGTGAATATGTAGATAGCCCTGTTGCCTCGTTGATGAAGATGGTGATGACATTTGTACGTAGTAGGGAACGAGAACTTGTACATGATCAGGGCGTTGTGATAATGTTTTGTGAAGCTAGATGTAAAACAGGTTTAGTTTCAGAGAAACTAATCCAACATTGGCGTGCATGCTAATGTATGCAAAAGGTCACAGCTTGGAAATGTTTATCGTGAGGACGATGTAATAAATTAGTTGCTTCGCTACATGGGCCTTACCCGGGGAATATAACACTGTTACATTCTTTCCCAGACCAGAGCTTCCTCTGCAAAAAACATTAATCAAGCAAAATGGTCACCTTTTTGTAATTTTGTGCCAGGATAATGATTCCTAGCCAATTTTGATCGAACCACATCCGATATTGCCTTATCTCCTGCAACTAGCAAAGTCTGGCCTCAAGGATACCTTCATTGGAGTATTTTTTACTTTCATCTTTAGATTTTGACTATTGGCTGACACTGTTTTAGCTGTCTACATTGATCAAGAAAGAATTCCTTAGAGGTTTATTCGGGGTCTTTCCATTGTTGCACCCTTCAGCCTATCCATGGGAGCTAAATAATGTTTTTAATCAATAAATGAAACTGTCATTGCAACCAGTCCATAAACCAGTTATTAAATTTGTGACATGGAAGACTGCTCTCCTGTTGGCGTTAATGTCTGCTAGTCGAATTAGTGAAATTCATGCTTTTTGTTTAATATTTCTAACTGCAGATTCCTCACACCCAAAATCGTTAGACTAACTATTTTGTCTCAGATGTTCTCCCTTATGTTATATATTTTTAATGTTATGTATGCTTTAGGCACACATTTGTTTTTGGGGGTTGTGGAAGTCAGTGTGCACTCCAGCATTGGTTAATGTTTTGTCTTTTTTTTATTTTTATTGTTATGTTATGTTATGTTATCAAGATTTGTAAAGCGCACAAATACCCGGAGGTGTCTTGGCGCTGCGGACAATGTAAGCCACTGATGAGTCTCTAGTTACAGAAGAGCCAGGTTTTTAGTTCCTTTCTGAAAGAGACAAGAGATGACGCATTTCTCAAATCAATCGGTAGGGAATTCCAGAGTTTAGCAGCGCAGTAATGAAAGCTGCGACCACCCCAGAGTAAGGTGCGAATTCTGGGCACTCTCGAGTTTAGCACCAGATGAACGAAGGTGTCTAGTTGGTTCATACCAAACAAGAAGATTTTGCAAAAAGGCTGGCCCTTGAGGTTGCTGTGTTAAGTTAATGTTGCTGGAGTTTACCTATATGGAAGTGTTATCCTAGAACTCCTAACTCGATGGCTGGGGATAGTTCAAGCATTATGAATCTATTAAAGATAGTTGAGCTGGAGAATTAAGTTACATTTTGTGAGAAAGTGCCATCTTTCTTGCATGGTATGCCCCCACTTTTTGCTGAATTGCTGATGTACTTTGACTGAGTGTGCCATGGGCTCCTGCCAATCAGGTGCCCAGGGCCTGTGTTCCTTCCCTAAAACTGCATTGTAGCCTAAACCCAATTGGCATCTCTGGCCACATGTCAGCCCCTGGTAAATGGTACCCTAGGTACCCAGGGCACTGTGACCAGAGAAGGCCTCCTAGGGCTGCAGCACTTATTGTGCCACCCTTAGAGGCCCTGTACCCTGACACACACACCCTGCCTTTGCAGGCTGAGTGTCTTGGTGCAGAACTAAACAGAGTAGACATGGCACACATCCCTGTGTGCCATGCCCACAAACACACTGCCCTGGCATACCTCAGTCACCCCCCTAGCTGGGTGCACTATGCCAGTGGTGTGGGCACAGGTGCATGAGCCCTGTGCCCCTACAGTACCCAGGGCCATTCCTGGGCACTGTAAGTGCAGTGATGCCATTAAGAGTATATGGTGCTGGGAGGTTGTCTTTACGAACTCCACAGCACCATAATGGCTACACTGAAGACTGAGAAGTTTGGTATCAAACTTCTCAGCACATTAAACCCACACTGATGCCAGTGTGGGATTTAATGTAAATGCACGACAGAGGGCAACTTAGAGTTGCCCCCTGAACCTAACCTACAATCCACGTCTTGTCTGAGGGGCTGCCCCGGCTGCCACACAGCAGACATGTTGCTGGACCCCTGGGTGGAGAGCCATCCGCTCTCCTGGGCCTGCAACAATGCACATCCTGGGCGAGGTGCTAGGTCTCCTCCCCCAGGATGGGCAGGGGAAGCTTCAGAGGCATGCCGCCTTTGTGAGCTTCTCCAGGTCACTTGCTGTACTCTGCAACTGGCCCCCACCGGTTCTGACCCCCACTTTGTCGGGGAAAAACAAAGGAAGGGAAGGGGGTGTGCCAGCCTCTGCCAACCCCACCCCTCAGGTGGGGGAGGCGAGGTAAAGCACAACTCCGGGCTCTCGCCATTTTGAGAATGGGGAGCCCTACCCAATCAGAGCTAGGCTGCTGCCCCCCTCCCACTGGAGAGTGGCAGGATAGGGGGTGTACTCACCCCAGGACAGGGACCCATTGGTCCCTGCCCTTGCCCTACCTGTAACGCCCCTAAAGTTAGTATTTAGGGGCACCCTGAACCTTCCTTCCTCAGATCCCGATTCTGCAACAAGAAAGAAGAACAAGAAGACCTGCCGTGCAGCTGCTAACAAAAGGACGACACCAACTGACTTGGCCCCAGCCCTACAGGCCTGTTGATCCTTGAACCTGCTCCTGCTAAACCCCGGCGTCTCCAGCGGACAGCAACCTTGAAAACCCCGGAGGACCTGCCTGCCTTGCTCATCTAAAGATTGGGACTCCCACGAGCAGTGGTTCTGCTCAAACAAGCAACAACCCTTGTGCCAGCCAGGAACCGCGAATCCAGCACACTCTGCACCCGTCGAGCCCGGCCTGTGACTGAGTGAACCAAGACCACGAGGACGTCCCCCTGGCGATTGTGACCTGGAATCCAGTGCCCAAGGACCCTCCTCGATGACCCTGACGACGCCTGCAGCCTCACAACAAGGGACCCCCCAACCGCGACCAGCAGAGGGTAAGATTTCCCGACGCCAAAAGACACCCCTGCACCCGGCGCCCCACGGCCCCCTGTGCCTACCTATCCTCCAAGATCCCAACTTACCTCTCGAGGTGGTGGTCGCACCTGAAGAATCTCCGTCCCCGAGCCTGCAGCCTTTGATCAACTTCCAAGCCTCCCATTGAATAACATTGAGCGCCCGACGGCACAAAAGCACCCTGCACCCAGCCGCCCGAGTGCCCCTGGCAGTGCAACCTCTACTCTAATCTACTTCCCCATTTGCCCTGAGCAAGTGACCAGGAGCCCAGCTCCCACAGCCGCGAGGCCTGCTTGCCAGCAGCCACCAACCAAAGGCCCCCTGCCTTCCATAGGATAACATTGGGCCTACTCACTCTGCACCCGGCCGCCCCTGTGCCACTGAGGGTGTAACAGTTGTACCTACCTGACCCTGGGAGACCCCCGAGTCTATGCCCAGAACCTTAACTCTGCCAGTCGAGTACTTACCCAAAAGCCAATAACTCACTTTTATTCCATAGGGTAACATTGACTGGTTTCACTTGGAAATTCTTCTAAGTGTGGAGTTTTGAAACTTTAAAATATTCATCTAAAATCAGCCGAATCACGAAAACGAAAATACTCACCTGTTATCAGGAGAGATCCCAGTGCTGGATCTTGGTGCCCAGCACTGATCCTAAAAAGTAATCACAACTGTACTTACCGGTAACTTGAATTTCCTTCCATAGGATAACATTGCCTGGTTTTTGCTGAAAAGGTTTCTAAGTGTTGATTTTGCAAACTTACAAATATTCGTTAAAAATCGCCTGTATAACAAAAACACATTCTTTCAACTGTTTACAGGAGATGCACCAGTGCTGGATCCAGGATCCAACACTGAGTTAGAAAAAGTAACAATAACCCCACTTACCTGCTAAGTGAATTTCCTCCCATAGGATAACATTGGTGATTCTATGTGAAAGTTTCAAAGGGCCAACTTTTAAAATACAATTATATTCCTTAAAAATCACAACTGTAACCAAAACGTTTTTACTCAACTGTTTACAGGAGATGTCCCAGGACTGAATCTAGGATCCAGTCCTGTGGTAAGAAAAGTAATCCAAAAAGTAATCTATTGCATTTAACTAGAAATTCCCATTGAGCTCAATGTATTATTGTTTGAAATTGTGTTGCCTATTGAAACAACTGTAACTATTGTATTCAAAAGTCTATTGCCTATTTGAAAAGTATTAAACTAAAGTAACTCATTCTGAGAAAGTATATTTTGATACCTACTTGTGGTTCTAAAAATAAAACAACAATATATTTTTATATACAAAACAATTGGCCTAGAGTTCAGTTCTTGAGTGTGTGAGACCATTTGCTGACAAATGCTTTACACTGTCCTCTGATACTGCCTTACTGCTCGACCAAGCTACCACTTTAGAGAGTAAGGTTATATCTAACTTTAGCCTCTGCCAAACCTCTGTGGACTCTGTGCACACACTGTACCTATTTGGGAACAGTATATACAGAGCCACTTTCTTACACATTTACATTCCTAATTTAAAAACTTGATCATGATACTGAGCATCTATTTGTAGCTATTCACTGTACAAAATGGTACACTTTTGTTAGGCTCCCCCAAAAGTAGATGGTATTGCATAGCCATATTTAGTATTTTTTTTCATTTCTTGTGGAACTCAGTAAATTATGTTCAGCTGTGGGAAAGATTTTTTTCCCCTGAAACTTTGTGGCCAGTAATTTGAAAACTTTTGAGAGAAAACATGTCAAACATCTGACTGTATTTTTGATGTAGGTTATCACCAAAAACATGTAAAAATCTTTTGAAGAGTAGTATTACCTAAGTTTTATAGGCTTAAGGAAATGTCATAATTTTGATAGTCATTTTTTAAGCATTCCATTAAGTCTTGTGTTGTACAGGAGCACATTTTCTATTTGCAATTGATTTGCCTTGCAGAGTTACTTGCACACATGGATTTGTTATGTTGCTTATGTCAAGCATAAACTGATTAACTAGTTGTGATTTAACGGCCAGCCATTCTTTTCTTACTTTATTGTAGGACCGCCTCAGAACGTTTGGACTCCACTCTAAATGTTTTGGCTCGAGCTTTGGAACATAATAGAGAGAATACTGAAATTTGGTGTCACTATCTAAAGCTATTTTCGAAGAGAGGAGCCAAGGAGGAAGTGCAAGAGATGTGTGAAACAGCAGTGGAATATTCCCCCTCATATATACTTTGGTGGACTGTAAGCATAATATTAAAATGTTTATTCATCTAGATATAGTTTATAAATCATTTATCACATGAAAGGTTTGCAGTGTGAATCTTTTCTGGATCCACATGCTGTGCATTATTCTGCTATCTAGTAGTTGGGTCTGGAAAGTCTCCTTGAAGTCTTCTTTCTCTTTTTTTTTCCCCCATGGACTTCGTCAACCATTTGGGTTTAAACCCCTCCTCGTGTGACATCAGACGAATGCCGTGGAAATCCCTCGACGCAGCTGCCATCTTTAGATTCATTTTTCCATGATTTTGTCCGGAAGCCTAGAGGAGAGCTCCGGAGTCGAGGAAAAGGGCATTTCAGAAAAAGTTCTTTCCACTGAAAATCACCGTCGAGGGAAGAGTATTGTCGATGACCGATAGGAAGAAGAGGACACTGAGAAATGCTGATAGCCACCAAGGTGAGCTGACCGCAACAAGACCATGTGGTTGGAGAATGACAAAGGAGCATGATGCACACCCCCTTTAGATTCTGCCCCAAGTAGCACCACAAGTACGCACAGAAGGACACACAAGGTCTGTAACCTGTCTCCTTAAGGATCACAGTGCAGAGGACTGCATGGCATGCACAATGTTCTTGCCCAAGACCTTCATAGCAAGGCAGAAGCAGAGGAGGGTACACTACGCGATGGCATCGCCACAGAGAAAGCAGGAGTCCTTAATACACCTGGGCCTGTCAAGCGATGACTAAAACATCCTGGAGACAGAGGAGGTCCAAAGGGAAGAGCTGAAACTCGAGGAGAGGGTCGAGAGGCAAACCGGAAAGAGCCATAGGAAAGTGTAGAAGGAACACAGACAAAAGTTAATCCCTCAGAGCAGAGACAGTCGAGCCGAAGACCTTTGACTTGAAGAAACCCAAAGTGATGCGGAAATCGTCGACGCCGGAGGGTAGAGTGAAACCCAAGGAGCCACACAGCTTCAAGACAAGGGACACTGATGGAGGCAAACCGTCGAAACCTACTTCGACTTCGAGAGAAGGATCAAAAGCATGGGAGGGAGATGGTAAAGACCAGCTCGACGCCATCCACAATGACTGGCGCCTTGCCTTCATCAAAGAGCCACTCTGTATGAGCAATGCGAAGCACTGAGGCATCTGACCTCAACGTCAGAGTTCCTCAGCATTGATGTCGAAACAGAGATGAAACAGAGCTCGAAGAACAAAGAAAATCGCTTGAGTTAGAGCTTAAAAGAAACGTCTTTAGGCTTAACTTTGAAGCCCTAATTAAAAAGAAGCGGGAATTTGGTAACTACCTGCAGGGTTACAGAATTCTACTAAAAAAGCAGTTGGAACTAGAGGAAACAGGAGCTAGAACAGCCTGCTATCTAAGACTACAGGAAGAGTTGGAGGAGAAGTTCTTCAACCTGGAGGAAGAACAGCACTACTGCTTCTCTTTTGAAAAGTGGGTTATCGGTAGTGGTAAATATGCATCTACCACTGGCAATAAGGCCACTAACAGTCTAAGGCTCAGTACAGGTCTCAATAAACTATTCCCATGCTCCACCCTGGGTATCTTGGTGGCAAGCAGGCAGGCTTAACTTAGGAGACCGGTATGTAAAGCACTTAAACACCCATTCAGTAAATAAGACAACACATGATACAAATCCCACACCCATTTATAAACATAGGAAATATTTCTATCTTTAAAATGACACCAATGCAATGTACAGTTTCTTCATCAGGGGATATAAAGCATCTTTTATAAGGCCCCTGCTTATAGTTACAGGACCCCTCACCCCTGGGACACCTAGGGGAAACCATAAGGGCCCTGAATTTGCAAAAATAGTGTAGATCCTCATTCCACATGGCTCCTAGCACCAAAAAGTCGCTTTTCGGAAGCACTTTACTACAGAAGGGAAAGTGAAATGTGTAGTTTATGTATCCTCAGGGCAGCTTTTATAGGGGTCTACCTTATAATTACATGAACCCCCACCCCTGTGACACATAGGGGGAGACCCTGGGGGTACCTAAAATGCCACAATATTGTAGTTTATCACTTTGTAAGTGCCCCTACCGCTAAAGTCGAGTTTGGGCACATTTTTCATTTAAAAGCAGTGCTGCAGCAAAGGGCTGCTTTTAAAATGACCTCAGGCTCTCAGCAGTGCACACATGCAAGTGCAACAAAAGCTGCTGGCCTCTAAACTGCCATGCCCTATTATGTGCTAGGCACTTAAGGTAGTTTTAATCCCCCTGCACTATTATGTACTAGGGACTTATAGGGTAGGTCATGCCAGTTATAAGTGTTCCCTAATATATAATGTACCCTCATGTATGTGTGTTTTCACTGTGTTTTCAACATAGCACTGGCCCTGGGCCTGGTTAGACAGAGCCCAGGGACAGTCGGTTACCAGCAGTACCCATGAGCCAAAAAATGGGGGTACACAGGGCACACAGAATGACTTTGCAACACTTTCTAGAGAAAATGAGAGAAGACTGGCAAGACATCTATGCAGACTCACCAGATGAAGAGATGGAGTCTTATCCATCAAAACCACCAGACAACATCACTGCATACAATAGTAATGAGGGCTGCAGGCAGCTGCGGAGTACAGCCGGAGGAATAACAATCTGAAGAATACTTCCTCCTGGAGACACTGCTACCGGAACAAAAGAGAAACTAGGTTCTTCCAGTCCTTCAAAGTATGCTAGGCCAGGGTAGAGAGAACCAGCTGCGAATAAGGCAGTACCACAAAGGGTAGAGAAGTGCTGCTTCTCCTCAAAGGGACCCACCTTACATCTGAAGAAACTTGATAGCAGACTCCCTCATCGTGGCAATGGCACGGAAAAGAGCTGATACACCTACGTCTACAAGACTACCTCCTGACAAGGAGAGCAAGAGAATAGACATGGTGGGGAGGAAAATTGAAAGGTCATCAGCAACACAGATGGCCAACTGAGAAGCCTTGCTGATTAGGTATGCTCACCAATAGTGGGATGAGACGGAGGAGCTAATGGAGCATCTCCCAGTGGAATTCAAGAAGAGAGCAAGCACAGTTTTGCAGGAGGGCGAGACAATTGCCAACACGTGCCTAAAATTTGCGCTGGATGCAGCAATCACAGCCAGTAGACAGCTCTGCATGGCCATGACTTTGCACAGACACGCTTGGCAAGATGTCTAGTCAGCCATCAGTATGCCTTTGACAGGAGACATCCTACTTGGAAAGGCAGTAGACTAAGCGCTCCAGTACAAGAAAAGGACAACAAGACCTCCAAGGCAATGGGGGCCCTTCAATTCAAGGGAACATTTCGGGGAGGCTTGGGCCAGAAAAGGAGAGCAACCTCAACGAAAGGAGCTATGCAATCAAACAAATTCCACACGAGCTTCAGCGGCCGTAGAAGTGACTTCTGACCCAAAACGCCAGTACCGCTCAAGCTCCAGCCAGTCCTTTTGCGGCCGCGGAAGATGTAGATGCAGAACCCCAAAAGAGGGAACCTTTCCAGTAAGTGACTGCCGACAAGGAACCCTCCTACACAAGTCACCAGTAGGAGGAAGAATCTGAGGATTCTTGCAAAAGTGGGAGAGGGTTACCTCCAACAAATGGATACGAAGTATCATAAAGTGCAGCTACTGCATAGACTTAAGTCACCTCTAATGACGCCACAAAGGTTAAAGAAGCTAAAAATAGACTAACAACAAGACTGCAACAGAAAATGGAAGAGTTCTTAAGCAAAGAAGCTATGGAATTGGTTCTCAGGAACAAGGACTCAAAGGGGTTTACTCAAACTACTTCCTGGTTTCCAATCCAGGCAAAACATTGAGACCAATACTGGACCTGAAGTCACTAAACACATGCATATAAACTCAAAAATGCAAGATGACGGTGCTACATAAGGTAATTCCCCTGATAGATAAAGGAGACTACATGGCAACCATAGACCTCAAGTATGCCTACCTGCACATACCAGTAAACAAACGCCACAGACAATTTCTCAGATGTGTAACGAACAAGACCATTTCAAGGTATTACCATTCGGAATAGTCAGCAGCATGAGTGTTCACGTAATTGCCTCGCTGGGGTAGCAGCACACCTAAGGCATCAGGGAATACACATTTACCCATACTTAGACTGGCTGGTGAAAGTAAAGACAAGCAGTGAATGCAAGAAGAACACCAACAAGGTGTTATAGAACTTACATACACTAAGATTCTCCATCTACGAGAAGTCATCCGAGAACATTCTTGGAGGCAGTATTGGATTCACAGACAGGAAAAGCGAGACCAGTGCACAAGAGGGTCAAAGCAATCATAGAGCAGAGTTGCCGTTACCAGTAGAGGCAACATCTTAGAGCAGTGGAGAAATAGATGGACATGATTGCTTCCTGTATTCCTCTGGTGCCACACACAAGGCTACACATGAGACCAATACAAGAATGGATCCATCGGCAATGGTCACAATCAACTAAAAGTTTAGCTGATCTAGTGGTTGTTACATACAATGTTGTGAGAGATGCAATGGTGGAGTCTCAAAATACTGAAACCATTCAAACCACAAGCTCCGCTCCATGACGATCACAACGGATGCTTTCCAAATGGAATTGGCAGCTCACATGGGCAAGCTGAACGTCAAGGGTATCTGCAACCCCAAGGAAGCAGTGCAACACAAATGAGTTGAAGCTGGTGTTTCTGGCACTAAAGGCCTTCCAGAAACATGCAACAAGGAGGATGGGCTTATTTCAAATGGACAACACGACGACAATGCACTACTTTAACAAAGACGGGACAGGATCCTACCCGCTATCATCCTTGGCTCAGAAAATATGGAGATGAGCGATGGCGATCAAGGTACCAATAGTAGCAATACACCTACTAGGAAAAGAAAACTCAGAAGTGGACAGGCTAAGCAGGAAAGCAAACACCACTCACGAGTAAGAACTAAAACAAGAAGTGTCAAGGCAGATCTGGGTGACACCTGCAAGTAGACCTTTTTGCAATACACAACGCGAAATGCCATTGCTTCGCATCCATGATTTACCACCCAGAGTCCCTGTTGATAAATTGGTTAGCGAGACTTGCTTATGCCTTTCTACCAATTCCACTAATACCGAAAGTGATCCAATAGTGCTGACTGGAACAAGTCAACCCGATAGCCCCACAATGAGCTTAACAGACATGGTTCTCAGACCTAATGGAAATATCCCAAGGGCAGCACATCCCACTCCCAGCACACTGAGACCTGTTAATACAGGAGGGAAAAGTGTGGTACCCAGAACAAAACACCCTCAACCTAGCAGCATGGTTCGTGAAGCCAGAGCTATGGCACCTCAAGTTGCCAGGAAGGGCGATGGAGATTCTAAAGGAAGCAAGGCGACCAACTACAACAAAATGTTACAACAACAAATGGAAGAGATTCCAGCTATGTTGTAACAGGCCTGGAAAAAACAAACTGGATAAAAGGCCACAGTCCTACCGGACACATTCTACTAGAAAAACAGCTCTCATGTCTCTATCCAAGTCCACTTAGCAGCCATTGTGACATACATACTGGGTAGAAGTTTCTTCACCACACCAGTGATGAAGTGCTTCCTAGAAGGAGTAAGGAGAGCAGCAGTCCCAAGAAGTGTGCCAATGCCTACGTGGAATTTGAATGTGCTGCTCACCCAGCTGATGACATCACCCTTTGAACCCAAGTGCAAAGCACAACTGAGGTTCTAACCCTCAAGAACGCCTTTCTCATCTCTCACCTCTCTAAGGAGAGAGATCTAAGCACTCACCATCCAGGAGCATTGCCTAAGGATGTATAGAGACATGGTGGTTATGATAGTAAACCCAAGGTTCGAACCAATGGTGGTATCAAAATTCGATATTAACCATTCAATCCATCTGCCAGCCTTTTTTTAACAACCTAAAACTCAAGCGGAGAGAGCACTGCACATGTTATATGTGCGAAGGGCAACTATGTATTTGGAGAAAACAAAGGATGTCGTGAAAGAGGAACAGTTATTTGTATCATACGCACACACTAGTGAAGGAATCTGTCACCAAAGGATTAATTGCAAGGTGAATAGTACAAACAATACAATATTGTGACAAGGCAGGGGATGTAACCCTGGCAGAAAAGCCAAAGATGCATTCAACAAGGAAAAAAGGAGCAACACTCCTTCATAGGCAGCGTTTGATAGAGGACATTTGTGTAGCTGCTACATGGTCATTGATGCATACATTCACAAAACAGTACTGCGTGGACATTCAGATCAACAGGGAAGCTGAATTGTAACAAAGTACTGAAATATTTCTTTGCAAATACTCTCTAAAGAACCCCACTAACCCGCATGAAGGAAAACCATTCTGTAATCCATGCACAGCATGCTTCCACAAACTATTCACGCTGCAAAACAATGGTTGCTCACCGGTAGGCGCAGTTTTGCATCTTGAAGAATTTTCTGGATTCACATGCGACCCACCCACCTCCATCAGCAAGAGAATGCTGTCAACCAGAGGAAGAATCTGAAGATAGCGGCTGCGTTGAGGGATTTCCGGAGCATACTTCTGAAGTCACACGAGAAGGGGTTGAAACCCAAATGGTAGACGACGTACCAAAAAAAAAGACTTAAAGGAGACTTTCTAGACCCAACCACTAGGTGGCAAATTAATGCACAGCATGTGAATCCAGAAAATTCTTCAAGCTGCAAAACTACTCCTACTGGTAAGGAACCATTTTGTTTAAGGTTCCTGCAGACCCCCAACCTAGTGAAAACTGTGTTGCCTTGAATGTCGATTTGCTACCATGTATATTACTGCGGTTTGCCTTTGACATACTTTTGAAAATGCCTGGAACCATTTCGTCTATGGTATTGTTTGAGATTGTTCATCTATCTCCCTACAAAAAGCTTTATTGATCAATTCTGTATATTATTTAAAGCAATGGCAAGCCAGTAGAGTTACACAGCTGCCTGCCTACATTCCGGGGGCTGGCAGCGTCATCAATGCAACATTTGAAAATATAACTCCTAAGAACCCCCAAAAAGAAAAACTGCCCCCCATCCTGATAATCCCTTGTACTGCTGCCGGCGAGCCTCAGAGACCCACGGTTGCAGTATAGTGGTTCGGGTTAGGGGCCTGTGTGACCATGGGTAAGTGTTACAATCTCAAGTTGAGATTGTATCGTTATTTGCTTGTGCCAAGGGGAGCAGGTGTAGTAATCGGCGATAGTTTGGGCAAGTGAGCTCATTGAATTCATTGGACAGGATATTGATGAATGGGACCCATAGTGTAGAGTCTTGCTTCGATTCCACAACTAGGAATTACTTTCCATCTCAATGATGAACCATAATTTATGTAACCAGGTTGTGTAGTCAGGTTTTCTGTTGGTACCCCAGGAGGATAGTATGACCTGGTGGGCAGCTCCCAGAACCAGGACCATTTGCCTACACCTCAGTGAGTGCAGAGGGTATGTCCCTGGGTTGGGGCCCCAGGATAGTGTAAGCTGGGAACCACGGTAAAGTCGTATTAAAGGCCCTATCTGTCATCTGGGATTTGGTCCCTGTAACGGAGCAGCTTTGTGTAGTGCCTGAGTAAGTGTACTAAAGTGCCTGTCTTGCAGCAGCCCCTCCAGCACTCCTTGATGCGGTCTGAGCACCACGTTTGAAGACGTGCGAGGGTGAATACCAATAGACTATTTTGTATGCCATCTCTGTACTAGGCATGTGAGCTGTGTGGCGAGCCCGGTAGTAAATGTCTTCCCAGTATTTGGGGTAAAGTGCCCTGCCCGCCTCTGACCCACAGTCTTGTCCGGCGACACAGCCCCGCCCAGGAATACATAGAGTTCTGTGATAAGTTGTCTATCATCTCTCAAGGAAAACACTCCTCTCGAACAGCGTTAAGGGTCTCTCTTCATATGGCTTGACAGACGGTTGTAGCACCCAGTGTCAAATTTGTAAGTACTGGATGCAGTCGGCCTCCTCCAAGCCACAGTCCGACTTTAGGCAGTCAAATGAGATTATCCCTTGGGTGTCAAACATGTAACCTATGTGTTTGTAGGCCCCCCCTTCCTTCCAACTTTGTATAACCCCTACTCCTGCACCCTGTCTAGCTGCACAGTGGACTCCCCATCACGGCTCTAGATGGAACGTAACAGTGCTTGGGTGTAGGTCTGTATATTTGAGTCTACCGGGATCCCCTGCAGGCGAACATTATTGCGACAAGATCTATTCCGTCGGTCCTCCACATGGACCCCAAGGTCGGACATTTGCTCATGTAGTTGGATAACCTCTTGTCTCAGCATCTCAACTTCTTTTGTGGCTGATTCTTTATCTTCGGAGGACACTCAGTCTCACATGCAGCTTAGGTCCTGTTTCACATCCTTTAATTCTTGTGAGGTCCTGAATATCCTCCTTGAGGGAGTCGAACAGGGAGGCCAGGAAGGATGGGTTCACTGGTGCTTGGTCCTGGTCGGGGTTGCCCTCCACTTCTGTCTCAGGGGGCCGCTGTGAGCCAGGTGCGGAGTCCTTACATGCATGCCCTGTGGGAAACTCTGAAGTCCCCGTGGGAAAGTAAAGGCCCTGCACTCTGTCTACGGGGTAGCCACAGTTCTTTCCAGATATGGGATCCGGTCTTAGCCTGGTCCATAAAGCACCAGTGCTTTTTGGTTGCAGGGTGACTTCACTTCACCAGGAAGCGGAGTTACGTGGCTTTGAAGTATCTGGTTATCATGGGGACAGCTAGCCCCTCTCCAAGGTCGGGTGGTAGAGTAAATGCCTATGTAGTGAAGGTTTCTTCCGTCCCAGAATAATTTGATCCCCAGCTGTAGGGTCTGCAAGGTCTTTCAGTGGCGTGAGTGATAGAGCTTGAAAGATGTTTAGAATGTGCGACAGGATTGTCATTTTGACCGCTTTGATCCGTCCGAGCGAAGGCGGGTGCAGCCAGTGGAAGATCGGTTAGGACCTGGCAGGTGAGGGCGGTATAGTTGTCACCATTTTGGCAACTGAATGGGCCAGTCCGAGGTAAGGTATATACTCTCCTGCTCATTCAAACTGAAGCGTAGAGCGGAGTTGCGCTTCATGGGGTAGAGACAGTGACAGATTTAGTATTTGTGACTTTCATATGTTATTCTTAAACCAAGACATCTCGCCGAAGGAGGAGAGCTCTGTCACCAGAGCAGGGAGGGACATTTTCAAGTCAGAGAGGGCGATGACTACAGTATAGAGGCTAATGAAGTGAAGGCCGCCTCCAAGCTGTACTTTCACTATGGCTGGATCCCCTCTCGCCTGCTGGGTTAGGGGCTCCATGTATAAAGCAAAAAGCAGAGGGGAGAATGGGCACCCCTGTCATGTGCCTCTTTGGAAGGGAAAGGTTTGGGATGACACCCTCTCACTGAAGCCTCTGGTGAGCTATAGACACTGGACCCAACTTTGGAATCTTTTTCCAAAGCCAAAGTAATTCAAGGTCGTAAAAACATAGGGCCAGTGTGTAGGAAGCTGGGTTTCTGTTGCAGTAACCCCCCCACTTTTTGCCAGACTACTGATGCACTTTGACTTGATGCGCCATGGGTCTCTGCCAATCGGGTTCCCAGGGCCTGTTTTCTTTCTCAAAACTGTACCTTGTACCCCCAATTGGCACCTCTCTGGCCATGTCAGTCCCTTGTAAAAGGTACCATGGGTACCAAGGGCACAGTAACCAGGGAAGGCCTCTAAGGGCTGCATCACTTGTTGTGCCACCCTTAGAGGCCCTGTACCTTTATACACGCATATACACACACACACACACACACCGCCATTGCAGGCTGCGTGTGTTGGTGCAGAGCAAAGTGAAGAGTCAACATGGCACACATCCCTGTGTGCCATGCCTACAACCCACTGCCTTGGCAGAGGTCAGCCACCCCTCTAGCTGGATGCACTATACCAGTGGTGAGGGTAAAGGTGCATGAGCCCTGTACCCTTGCAGTGTCTAGACCAATTCTTAGACATTGTAAGTGCAGTAATACCATTAAGAGTATATGGTGCTTGGAGTTTGTCATTGCGAACTCCACAGCACCATAATGGCTTTACTGAAAACTGGGAAGTTTGGTATCCAACTTCTCAGCGCATTAAACCCACACTGATGCCAGTGTGGGATTTAATGAAAAATGCACACAGAGGGCATCTTAGAGATACCCCCTGAAAAACGACCACCACCACCACGAGACATGTTTCTGGACCCCTGGGGAGGGAGCCTTCGCTCCCTGAGCCCAGAAACAAAGCCTGTCCTGGGCGGAGGTGGTCACACCTCCCCCAGACCAGGAAGAGCCACCTGTGGCAGGGGAGCTTCAAAGGCCTTGCCGCCTTTGTAATGCGACCCCAGCCTCTCAGCTATCAGGAGCAGGTCCTCTTCCTGTCTCCCCTCCTTTTTGGCGGAAAGACAGGCGGGAAAAATTAACACAGCCCAGAAGGTGTGCCCACCTCTGCCAACCCCACCCCTCAGGTGGGGGAGGCGAGATGAAGCCCACTCTTCAGTGCCCGCCATCTTGCTGATGGCAGGCACTCTCCAATCCGGATTAGGGATTGTGCCCACTCCCCCAAGTGGGGAGCACACCAAGGGTGTAGTCACCCTAAGGTCAATAGCCCATTGGCTACTGACCTAGAGACCCCTAAAACGCCCTCTAAATACTGTATTTAGGGGGCAGCCCTGAACCAAGAAGACAAATTCCCGCAACCTAAGAAGGACGAAAGAAGACGCCCAGCAGAGGAGACTGCAGAGAAGAACGGACTTGGCCCCAGCCCTACTGGCCCGTCTTCAGTTTCCAGAGATCCTGTGCCAAAAGTCGCCTTGTCCTGCAGTCAGCGACCTCCAGAACCCTGGGAGGACTGACTGCCTTCAACAAAGACTGGATCTCCTGTGAACAGCAGCTCTGTTCAAAAGACACTCCCAAGACAGACTCTGAGCCTGTTGAGGACAAAGAAACGCGACGCCTGGAACCACCACTGCACCCGTCGCCTATGGCCAGAGTTCGAGGGGCCCAGCAAGGTCCCCCAGCGCTCCAGGGTTCGGGTCCACAGTGGGTTGACCCCTCCAGGACTCCCCAACGTCGCCTGCAGCCTCTGCACGGAGACCTTTGAGAGCTTTGCTCCCACAACCTTGTGGCCTGCTCATGAGCAGCCAGCAACCGGAGGCCCCCTATCCGCCATTGGATACCATTGGGCCTCCGCACTCTGCACCTGGCCGTCCTAGTGTTTGCTGAGGGTGTTCTGAGAGTGCATCCTTGACCCTGGGGGAACCCTGGTTCTAACACTAGAATACCAACTCCCACAAACTTGTACTTGCCTTCAAACCGTTAACTTCATTTGCATTTGAACCTGCATTCAACTGTAAAACATTGCATAAGATTTTGCAAAGCATTTATTTCACTTACCTGCACCAGGCTTGGCTTGGTTCTAGAAATAAAATAACTAAATATGTTCGAGGCATATGAGCTGTAGATCATATGCGTGTGCATAGATCGCCATCTAGTGTTGGGTCCGGATGTTTGCACTTTGTTTTTGTTCGAAGAAGTCTTTCCAGTCACCAGGTAGGTGACTCCTCCTTTCGGTGATAGTGCGCATGGGCACCGACTCCATCCTTAGATTGTTTTTTTCCGCCATCGGGTTCGGATGTGTATTGCTGCACTCTGTTTCGGCACCGTTTCTCGGACCCCTTCGACGCGCAATCCATACCCTCAACGCTATTGTTATCGATCGCGGTTCCCCATTCGTCGCGTATCGTCTCAACTTTACCAGCTTCGATCGGAAAACTAGTGGAAGGCCGTCGGGCCTAAACACGCCGACCGCTCTAGCAGTCGATGGAACGGACTCTCTTCAAGTTATGTCCCGGGTGTCGTGCTAAATTTCCACGCACCGACTTGCACGAAGTGTGCAACCTCTGTCTATCCCCGGAATACGACGTGAAAGACTGCAACGCGTGCCGATCATTCTGATCGAAAAGACTTCGTGATCGTCGGGCTCGACGTCACGAGATGCAACAGCAAAGCGGCTCCGCACCGGAGATCTTCGGCGAAGATTCCGACTCCGAACATCATGCCCAAGGAGCCGAAGAAGAATAACACTTCTCCGTGTGCGATGCTGACTCAGACATCGAAGAAGAGGAGCAAGTTACTCCGGGCCAGCGTACTGTGAGTAAAGACAACCCCTTGCCCCCCCCAAACCCCCCAACAATCTAAGACAAAGGCTCCGGTCCCTCCTCTGCCTTTGGGCTAAAGTCTGCACCGACAAAGTTTCCGACGCCCCGCCCTCAGGCCTGGCTCCGAAACCTAAAGAAAAGCCTCCCGGTTCGGGCTCGAACCGACCCCATCTCGGTGCCAACCCAACACCTTCGGCACCGAAACACAAGTCCAAGCCGACACCACCAGCACCAAAAGGCTCGGAGCCGAAACCTTCGGCGAAACAGGCAACCAAGGATAAAGAGACTCCGAAAGAGCCTCGGTCCGATCACTCCATTTCGGATCCGAAACAGAAAAAAGTTGGTGATTCACCCTGATACAGGGCATTTTCAGGCCACTCTACCAAAAAAGAGGAAATTAGACCTACCAGAGGACTACCACATTCCTCTAAAGAAGATAATTGTGGGTACTAACCCTTCTCCTTACATCCCACCTACTTCTCCTACTAATCCCAATTTACTTATTTCACCTGAAAATTCACCACCAACTTCACCTAACCCACAAGATGATGGGGATGGTGATGGGGATGACAATCAAGGTCCCCCACAGGACACTGATTCTTGGCAGGATTATCACACTGATCCAGATAATGATCCAGATTTGTACCCCTCCAGACCCTCCCCGCCAGATAATGAATGAATGAAATTCGTACTTGTAAAGCGCACTGCTACCCCAGCTGGGGTGTCCTGGCGCAGTACGCATACCGCTGTGGAACCCTTCCTGGCTATTCCCTGTGAAATGTCCACTCCTGGGCACCCCCAAGGTGAAGCCAGGCATCCCAGTGCTGGTGGGGCCGTTGTGGAGATTAAGCAAGCTATTGCCCAGAGTTGCAGAGTGGGACCCATGATTAGAATAGGCACCGAGGCGAGAATTATCTGGTCCGAGGAAATTGAGCCCAAGACCCGCCGAGGCGGGAATTGAACCCTGGTCCCGGGCCAGATCTCTGCATCAGGGTCTGCCGCTCTAACCATTGAGCCACACTTCTCCACTCAACATTGGGTACGTTGAGCTCCTTAATAGGGCTGCTCAATATCACGGGGTGGAGTGACATTCAGAATCATTAGAGCAGGATTTCCTCTTTGAGACCCTTAGCTCCTCTCACAGTCACTCATACATTACCTATGCTCAAAGGCATGTTAAAACACACTGAGCACATTTTTAAAGACCCTGTCAGGGCAAGAATTATTACTCTTAGGGTGGAGAAAAAATATAAGCCGGCACCCACTGACCCTACATACATCAAAGGTCAATTACCTTTAGACTCTCTTGTAGTCTCTAATGCTCGCAAGAGAGCCAACTCCCAAACGTCAGGTGAAGCTCCTCCTCCAGATAAGGAGTCCAAGCTCATTAACGCCTCGTGCAAAAGAGTAGCTTTACAAGCAGCTAACCATTGGCGTATTGCCAATGCTCAAGCTTTGTTGGCTCGTTATGACAGGGCTCACTACGATGAGTTAGAGAAACTCATGCAGTTCTTACCCGACGAACACAAGACTAAGGCTAACAACCTTATTCAAGAGGGTAAGCTCATTACAAATACCTCTATCAGGTGTGCCCTAAGTGCGGCAGACACAGCAGCCCGTACAATTAACACCAGTGTACTCTTACGAAGGCATGCTTGGTTGAGAATTTCAGGTTTCAAACCTGAGGTACAAACCTCCATCCTCAACCAACCCTTTGATAGGGAACATCTCTCTGGACCAGCAGTTGACACCTTGCTGGAAAAAATGAAAAAAGATACAGAGGTCGCAAAGTCCATTGGGGCTTTGCAGTCACCCACCAATAGGGGATCCTTTCGCCGCTCCTTTTATAGGGGTGGCTCTAAAAACATATCCACCGAGACTACCTCCTCCTCTTACAAGGGTAATACTCAATCCCCCTCACCAAGAGGTTATTTCAGAGGAGGTTTTAGAGTGAACAATGGTAAGGGAAAGAAACGGAGGCAACTCCACACGCTCTTTCCCATCCAGCAACAAACAGTGACTTCCATCCCGTACCCCCTGATCATTCCACTCCTGTAGGGGACGTCTTTCCCAATTTCTCCCTGTCTGGAACTCCATCACTTCAGACAAATGGGTACTGCAGATTATCCAATATGGTTACTGCTTGGAACTTACAGCCAATCCCCCAAATATCCTTCCAAGACCACATGCAATGTCACCGGAACATCTCTCACTCTTAAAGCAAGAGGTTCTCTCTCTCTCTCTCTCCTAGGAAAACAAGCTATACAACCAGTCCCATTACAATACCAAGGGACCAGGGTATACTCCCTGTACTAAATTCCCAAGAAGGATGGCTCTTTAAGACCAATATTAGACCTCGGAGAACTAAATCTCTACATCCAATCAGACCACTTTCACATGGTCACACTTCAACAGGTTCTCCCGCTCCTTCAGCAAGACAACTTTCTGTCCACTCTGGATCTAAAGGACGCCTATTTCCATATTCCCATTCACCCCGATCACCGCACATACCTCGGGTTTATGGTCGACGGCCAACATTATCAATTCAAAGTCCTCCCATTCAGAGTAACTACAGCACCCGGGGTTTTCACAAAGTGTCTAGCAGTAGTCGCGGCTCATCTAAGAAGACAGCAGATTCACGTCTTCCCCTACCTAGACGGCTGGCTAATGAAAGCCAGCTCGCAACAGAGCTGCCTACGCCACACTCGAAAAACAGTCCTACTGCTTCACGACCTCGGGTTCACTGTAAACCTCACCAAGTCTCATCTCCAACCATCCAACACACAAGTGTATCTAGGAGCCACAATAGACGCTCAAAGCTCTAGAGTGTCCCGACCCAGTCAGGATCTGCAACATGCAGACTCTTAATATCACAGTTTCAGCCTCAACACTCATTACCAGCTTGAGTGTTCATGCAATTGCTAGGAATGATGGCATCTTGCATTTTAATAGTTCCTTATGCAAGACTCCAAATGCGTCCCTTACAGGAATGCTTAGCACGTCAGTGGAACCAGGCTCAAGGTCGGTTATCAGATCTAGTGTTGGTGGATGGCCGCACCTATCGCTCTCTGCAGTGGTGGAACATACAAAACCTTTCCAAGGGGCGGCCATTCGTCGACCCGGTTCCACAGATCGTGCTAACGGCAGACGCATCGCTCACTGGTTGGGGAGCTCATCTTCAAAAACATACCATTCAGAGCATGTGGACTCTGCAACAGAAACAACTCCACATAAACCATCTAGAACTGCGAGCAATTTTTCTAGCATTGAAAGCCTTTCAACTTCATCTAGTAGGCAAAGTTGTCCTGATTCGCACAGACAACGTGACAGCAATGTACTACATACAAAAACAGGGGGGGGACACTCTCTCTAGCTCTCACAGCTAGCCCAGAGCATCTGGAGATGGGCCATACCTCAAACAATATACATCTCCTTGCAGAACACCTCCCAGGAGTAAACAACCAGATTGCAGATCTGCTCAGTCGCCAACAACAGCAGATCCATGAATGGGAACTCCACCCTCAAGTTCTCCTCCCATTCTTCCAAATGTGGGGCTTCCCAGAGATGGATCTGTTCGCCACCCACCTAAACACAAAATGCCCAAACTTTGCATCCAGGTATCCACACCCATTGTCCAAAGGGAATGCGCTATGGATGAATTGGTCAAGGATATTTGCCTACGCTTTTCCGCCTCTCCCACTCATTCCATTAGTGGTTCGGAAGCTCAGACAGCAGTCCCTGACACTAATCCTAGTTGCTCCCTAATGGGCCCGCCAACCCTGGTTCACAACCCTGTTGGAGCCATCAGTAGTTCCTCACCAAAAACTACACCTTACTCCCAATCTTCTCACTCAGAACCGTGGAGAGAGAAGGCATCCAGATCCCAGTCATCTCAACCTTGTGATCTGGCACCTGAAATCCTAGAGTTTGGTTATCTTAATCTTCTGCCAGACTGCATGAATATTATCAAAGAGGCTAGGCGCCCTACCACAAGAGCATGCTATGCAGCAAAGTGGAAGCGGTTTGTCATTTACTGTAACAACAATAAAATCAATCCGCTAGATGCTTCAATTCAAAACATAATTTGCTATCTACTACATCTACAGCGTTCCAATTTAGCGTACACATCTATACGCTTACATCTTGCTGCAATAGCTGCATATCTTCAAAACAGACAGCATTTGTCTCTTTTTAGAGTGCCTGCTATTAAAGCATTTATGGAAGGACTTAAGTCATTCCACCCAGACTTCCACCTGCTCCAGTGTGGAATCTCAACATAGTTCTTACAAGACTCATGGGTACACCTTTTGAGCCATTGCACAAATGTGAACTACAATTTCTCACTTGGAAGGTAGCCTTCCTCATAGCCATCACATCTCTGAGAGTGGGTGAGCTTCAGGCACTAACCATAGAGCCATTTTTACAAATACACCAAAACAAAGTGGTTCTAAGGACTAACCCCAAATTTTTACCTAAAGTCATTTCTGCCTTTCATATCAACCAATCTGTTGAGTTGCCTGTGCTCTTCCCTCAACCAGATTCAGTGGCAGAACGTGCTCTTCACACCTTAGATGTCAAAAGAGCATTACTATACTATATAGAAAGGACAAAACCTTTCAGGAAAATCAGATAACTTTTTGTTGCTTTTGCTCCACCACATAAAGGCAATCCAATATCAAAATCATGTATTGCACGGTGGATAGTTAAGTGCATTCAAATATGCTACATCAAAGCTGAACACACATTAACAATTCCCCCTAGAGCGCATTCTACACGCAAACTGGGAGCTTCTATGGCATTCTTAGGAAATATACCCATAGATGACATCTGCAGAGCTGCAACATGGTCTACATCACACACATTCACAAAACACTATTGTGTAGATGTGTTAGCAAGACAGCAAGCTAGTGTGGGCCAGGCAGTTTTACGTACACTATTTCAGAACACTGCAACAGCTACAGGTTAGCCACTGCTTTGGGAGATAACTGCTATGTAGTCTATGCACAAGCATATGATCTACAGCTGATATGCCTCGAACGGAAAATGCTACTTACCCAGTATGCATCTGTTCTTGGCATATAGAGCTGTAGAGTCATATGCGCCCACCCGCCTCCCCAGGTACCTTTACCTGTTGCAGTAATATCTTAATTAGATACTATATACATGGACATCTCTCTTTACTACTCTTACTAACTCCATCATCACCCTTTACGGCAAAATAAGCGAAGGATGGAGTCGAAGCCCATGCGCACTATCACCGAAAGGAGGAGTCACCTACCTCGTGACTGGAAAGACTTCTTCGAACAAAAACAAAGTGCAAACATCCGGACCCAACATTAGATGGCGATCTATGCACAAGCATATGACTCTACAGCTCTATATGCCAAGAACAGATGCGTACTGGGTAAGCAGCATTTTCCTTCTGATACAAACAAATTGGTCTGAGTTCAATCTTTGTGTGTGTGTGTGGCATCATTTGCTGATTGAGTGTGTACAACAAATGCTTAACACTACCCTCTGATAAAGCCTTACTGTTCGCCCACACTACCACAAATAGAGAGTAAGGTGCTATCTACTTTTACCTCTGCCTACCTTTGGGGTTCCACTGGACTCTGTGCACACTATACCTCATTTATGTATAATATATACAGAGCCAGCTTCCTACACAGTGGACCCCATCAGACGCCTTTTCTGCGTCAATGGACAGGAGTGCCTCCTTTTGGGATCAATGGATCTTGTCCATAAGATGCAGGATATTCTTGGTGTTATCCTCATATTGGCAATTGGGGATGAACCTGGCCTGGTTGAGATTGATGAGTCCCGATATGAGGGTTGAGGCGGTAGGCGAGGATGCTGGTGAACAGCTTGGTATCTATGTTGAGAAGGGAGATAGGCCTAGAAGACCCGCATGCCGCGCTCTTTTACAGGTTTAGGGATGACTGAGATAGATGCCTCGATGGAGATAGATGCCTCAAGCATAGTTTCGGAGCTGGCCTCCGTGCCGGCAAAGGAGTTGAAAAGTTGGTTAAGTAAGGATGCTAGAACATGACAAAACATTTTATAAAACTGGGGTGAGTAGCTGCCGGATCCTGGGGCATTTAGCCATTTCAAACGGGCACTGGCCGAAGTCACCTCTTCAATCCGGATGGGCTTCTCCAAGTTATCAGTCATGTGTCGTGAGGGAGGTAACCGGTGACACCGCCAGGTATTGTGAGATACTATCGCAGGACAGTCAGCAGCAGTGTTGGACCTGATACTCTTCAGGTAGTGCTTCCCTAAAGTTTTTGCTCTTTCCTCCCAGGTTTTGCAGATTCTCTTGTAATGGCCTTAGGGCTCTGGACACTTTCCCATTGTTAATGCAGTGTGGAACCACGCGTGCCCTTCCTACACACATTAGGAAGTGGTGCTTACCGGACGTTTTAAAACATGTGTTCAGCCTGCCATTGCAGGTCTGCGTGTACTAGAGTGCGCTTCTACTCGGGCTGGCCTTTCTAAATCACTGGCCATCCTGAGAGGACCTTGCTGTACCACTAGAGCACCCAGAGGGTATGTCTTAAGGGGTGAAGCGAGTGGTAAGTTAAAGGCTGGGCAGGCACACGTGTGTTCCCTGCCCAGGTAGTGAGGAATACCCATGTGTGTTTTCACTACCTATGAGGTCTGCTCTTCCCATAGGCTAACATGGGGAGAGGGTTGATATTACTTTAGGCTGCAATAGTGGATTTCAGTGGAGCAGCCTCATCATGTTTCCTATCATTGGATTCACATTGACAAACCCTTTCCAGTGCTAAAGGTGGTTTTGTCATTACGAGCTTCAAAATGCCACTTCTAGAAAGTGGGCCTTTCTCTGCACTAAACTGTGTGCCTTTGTGGTCGTCTCCAGTCCACACTGAAGGCTGAGAGAGCACATCTGGGCATTCCCCAATGACGGCTATGAAACATTGGGCATGCAAATGGAGCAAGACCTCTGCCATATGCAGGCCTGGATGGATAGATATGAGGAAGAGGTTTTGACACTTGGCCTCTGAAGCCAGATCATGGCCCCACTAAAGATTAATATCTGCATTCCATGGCCTCATGGCAGACAGTACTGAAATTTAGGGGAAACATCTGTAGTTCAATGGGAGACACTTTGAACCCCCACCCCTCCCCCAACTTCAAACGCACTCAACAGTACAACTACTGGTGCCATACTTCAGTAGGGTAGAGATACACTTGTGGGGACATCGGGTCCGGGGAGCCTGGAACTGCTTGGTGCACACTGCCAGAGTAATCTGTTGTGTAAAAGGAGGATTACTACCATTAAAAGAGAAAGTGTGCCTTTCCTGAATAGTGGCTGGCCTGGGCTGGCTGCTTGCTGCTGTGTGGCAACCTGAAGTGTGCTGTTCAATGGCTTGTTGGCTTGCCCCCTGTTCTTTCAGAGGTCTCATATCAGATCTCCTACGAGGGACCCACACCATCTACTTGTGACATCTGGAGAGCGGTGTCCTCTTAAGCGCCACATCATCTCCTGGATCCCAACTAGTAGCACGGTGTGAGCGTGGGACTAAGAATTGAGCCTGGAGACTAGATTGCCTTGTGTGGAGCCCCAGAAGTCTAGCCTGCATCGAAGGCGTGTGGCCCTTGCATCGTGGGCACCTCGGCACGCTTAATTGTCTTCTTGTTGGCGGTGAGCGGATTCACCAGTTGTGGGATCCAGCGTGGCCCGCTTCGTCGATCGTGCAGCATTTCACTCGTGCGACACGCCGACTGCATGGTCATTGCATGTGGTGTCCGATTCACAGGTTGTGACCCTCGGAGGTGGGGGTGTAGCCATAGGAGTGCCTCATTCTACCTTGTGAGACATTGCTAAACTTTCGATAGTCTGTGACCGGCGTTGTCTGGTGCGACCTATATCAACGCGCACCGGATGTTGTGCCTCATTTCCGGCGAGTTAAGGAATTTGCAACTCTTCATTGTGTGTGACCGAAACGGTCTGTTGTGAACCGTATCAACTCGCACCAGATGTTGTGCCGAGATTGCCTGTGTGCGACCCTGATAGACGTGTACCTGATGGCGTTGTGAGTGACCGACTATTGCCCTCAGTCTGCTTCTGCTCCGCATCCTGAGGGTGAACTCCTCTAGTGGCTGCCAAACCCCCATTTGATTACCTCCTAATTAGTCCTGCTACCTACCCCTTCCTGCTTCCCTGGGACTGTTAAGTGTGACTTTGGTCACTTGCAGCCTAGTATCCGGGGTAGGAGGGCTGGTTATCTTCCATCTGTGGGTGTAGGACAGTCTGGGTGAGCTGGAGGGAGGCTTGGTCCAGTGGGTCTGCCTTGTGATATTAATTGACCTGCTGGGTATCAGTTGCACCATGTATCAGTGCAGAGTGAGTGAGTGTGTGTGTGGGAGTGACAGTCTGCCTGTGAGTCACAACACTGGCCGGAGATATTGCTTTACACGTTGATCTCTTGCCAGAACACCACTACGTTTGACATTGGTTTCACCGATGCAGCCTTGACTCTTGATGCTGCTAAAAAGGGTTATAATTCTTTATCTGAAAGAGACACGTTAGTGACAGATTCCTTACCTTAGAATATCCCCAGGCGTCAGGCTGGATCCGGGAAAGTTTTTGCGTAGCAGTACCCTTGCGCGTCGGTAGGCGGCGTCGTGCGGCTCCGCGTCCGTCGTCGGCGTCGTGATCGCCGGGATGACGTCGCGGGCAGTACTTAGGCGCCGCCCCTGCGCGCTGATGTCAGTTCTTTTTTTTCCGCGCCAGCAAGCGCAGATCCGGGAAGAGCAGTGCCCTAGTCATTTTTTGACTAACTTTTTGGGTGAATTTTTTCACTGTTTTTTCTTTGAATCGACTTCAAGGTGTCGTAGGGATGCCCGGTTTAAACGTTGCGGCGCCTGTGCTCGGATGATGTCCATCACAGACCCGCATCGGGAGTGTCTCTTCTGCCTCGGCCGAGGCCACGACACGGAGTCTTGTTCCGACTGCCGGGCCCTCAACCCGAAAGCTTTGCGAGAGCGGTCTCGAAAGCTCCTCGAGGCCCGGCATTCGGCTCCGCGCAAGCCCCGGTCGCGTGAGAGGTCCAGGGGTCGATCGCGGAGTCCACACCGGTCGTCGGCATCGAAGTCTTCTTCGTCCGGTAAGTCCAAACACAAAGTCCAAAAAGCATCGTCGCTCTAGGACTTCGCCTCGCCGGTCTCGCGACTCGGCTGAGGCCCCTCCCGGCACCGTCCCCGCCCCCGCGGCCCCGGACATGCCTGTGGAGTCACCCCCGCAATACCCGTCCTTCCCGGGTTCGGGGGCGGATCCGGCCCAAGTACAGGAATTCCTGTTGGCCATGGCCCGCCTCTTCGGGCCTCAAGGTCCCTCCGGTGCGCCTTCGGGCCCCGCGGGCCCTGATGGGGTTGCTCCGGCGTCGCCGACGGCTCCGGCCCCGGCGTCGCCCGTGCCTCCAGCCTCGATTCCGGCCTCGATCCCGGCTCCACAACCCCCATCGACGCCGGTCGACCTAACGACACCTCCGCCGGCGCCGATGTCTCCGGTGCCGTTCTCGACGCCGCCTGGGGCTCCGGGCGGCGTCGTCCCCCAGTTCCTTCCGGCTCCGGACATGGACCCGGACCGACGTCTCTCGACGCCGGTTCCGGCGCCGATGGGACCTTGGGTCCCAAATGTCCCTCCTCCTCCTTATTTTGAACCAGAGGAGGACTGGGAGGGGTCTGATGACCCTCTGACACAACAGTGTCAGTACGATGAGGACTGGACAGAGGGTCTAGGGGATGCCAGTGGTCTAGATACTTCCCCTGACACTGGCATGCTGTCTCCTCCCGTAGCTACGGAGGAGGGAGCCAATTTTGCAACGGTGTTGCGTAGGGCGGCTGGGGCCTTACATCTCCAACTCCCTACTGTGGCAGTCAAGACTAATATCTTGACAGAGGTGCTTCAGCCGGCAGCCTCCTCTTCGGAGACTGTGCTGCCGTTTAACGACGCCCTCACTGACGTTCTTTTGGGCGCCTGGTCCAAGCCCAACACAGGGGCTCCTGTGGATAGGAACGTGTCCCGACGCCATCGCCCAGCTCCGGGCGACCCCCTGTTTCTCTCTGTCCACCCCACTCCTGAGAGCTTGGTTGTTCAAGCCTCTGCTTCCCAAACCGCCTTCCCTACCGCCCCTCCGGATACGGAATCCAAACGCCTGGATCAATTTGGGAAGAAGGGTTTTTCTTCCTCCAGTGCTGGCTTGCGGTCCATCAACACCGCTTGTCTTTTGGGCCTATATACCCACTCCTTGTGGGATTCGGTGGCAAATGTTTTGCCCCAGTGTTCTGAGGTGGTCCAGACACTGCTTTCCCGCGCCATTGCGGAAGGAAGGGATGCGGCCAAATACACGATACGATGTGGCCTTGATACCGCCGACTCGCTGGGCAGGTCTATTGCAACGACGGTGGCGCTGCGACGCCACGCCTGGCTGAGAACCACTGGTTTTTCAGGGGATGTCCAGAATACTCTCATGGACATGCCCTTTGATGGAGTCGGTCTTTTGGGTCCAAAGCAGACCATGCGTTGGAGCGCTTTAAGGACTCACGGGCTACTGCCAAGTCCCTGGGCCTTTCTGCTACACGCCCTCCGCTAACTTCTGCTTTTCGCCCCTATCATGGCCACGGTAGGGGCGCCCCTTCACGTCAGCAGCCCAGCCACCGGCCCGCGCAGCAGGCGTCTTCGCGTGGCCGAGGACGTGGATTCCGCCGTGGCGGATCGGGCAACCAGCGTGCGGGTCAGGCCACCACCTCCAACCCGTCCGCGGCCTCCAAGCCCTCCTAGTCCCTCCTTTCAGGTGCACAGCACGCCAGTAGGGGGCAGGGTCCGCCATCACCTTCCCCACTGGCGTACCATCACCTCGGACAGGTGGGTCTTGGACATTGTCCGAAGGGGCTACTCCCTCCCCTTCGAGACCACCCCCCAGCCATGCCACCTCAATTCCACCGCATGTCAGGGGATCACTTGGTACTTCTGCAGAAGGAAGTCACGGCCCTCTTGGCCAAGAGGGCCATCGAGCATGTTCCGACCCCAGAAGTAGGGCGTGGTTGCTACTCCCACTACTTCCTGGTGCCCAAGAAGGACAAGGAGGACATGCGTCCTATCTTGGACCTCCGGAACGTCAATCGCTTCCTCCGGAAGGAGAAGTTCAAGATGCTCACCCTAGCTCAGGTCTTGACTGCCCTCGACCCTGGAGACTGGTTGGTAGCGTTGGACTTGCAGGACGCATATTTCCACATCCCCGTCCTGCCGGCCCACCGGCGTTACCTTCGGTTCACGGTAGGCCCCGAGCATTTTCAGTTCACCGTGCTCCCCTTTGGCCTTACCAGTGCCCCTCGGGTGTTCACGAAAGTGATGGCGGTGGTCGCAGCTCATCTGCGCCGGGCAGGGGTTTGTCTTCCCCTACCTCGACGACTGGCTGCTGAAGGCGGGCTTGTCCCAGGCAGTCGTCTCCCACCTCCAGACTACAGCCGAACTCCTGCACTCGCTGGGGTTCTCCATCAATGTGCCAAAATCGCATCTGATTCCTTCTCCACAGCTCCTTTTCATCGGAGCAGTTCTGGACACGACGCAGTTTCGGGCCTATCCTCCCGAACGGCGCGTCCGGGATATTCAGGCTATGATTCCGATCTTTCAGCCTTTATCCTGGGTTTCGGTACGGATGACCCTGAGGCTGCTGGGCCTCATGGCCTCCTGCATCCTGCTGGTCAATCATGCCAGATGGCATATGCGGGCTCTGCAGTGGGACCTGAAGTTCCAGTGGGCGCAGCACCAGGGCAACCTGTCCGATCACGTCCAGATCTCGGAGGGGACTGCAAAACAGTTGCAGTGGTGGCTCTCGAACCGGCAATGGGTCATGGGCAGATCCCTCTCCCTTCCCCAGACAGAGCATACAGTTGTGACGGACGCGTCCCTTCTGGGATGGGGCGGTCACATGGGAGAGGCGGAGATCAGAGGCCTCTGGTCTCCGGCGGAGTCCCGGCTCCATATCAACATTCTGGAGCTTCGGGCGATCCGACTTGCACTCAAGGCATTCCTTCCCTCTGTCAAGGGGAAGGTAGTGCAGGTGTTCACAGACAACACCACCGCCATGTGGTACTGCAACAAACAGGGCGGGGTGGGGTCTTGGACCCTTTGTCAGGAGGCTCTGCGCCTCTGGACATGGCTGGAACATCAGGGCATGTTCCTGATGGTTCAACACCTGGCAGGTTCCCTGAACGCCAGGGCGGACGAACTCAGCCGCAGGTGCATGATGGATCACGAATGGCGTCTTCACTCGGAAGTGGCACAAGGACTCTTTCTACAGTGGGGAGAGCCTTGGTTAGATCTATTCGCCACCGAAGAGAACGCGCAATGTCATCAGTTCTGCGCGTTGGAATTTCCAAGGCGGCACTCGCTCGGCGACGCTTTTCGTCGCGAGTGGAGTTGCAGTCTGTTGTACGCCTTTCCGCCTATACCACTTCTACCCAGAGTGTTGAAGAAGATTCGGCACGACCGGGCCCAAGTCATTCTTGTGGCTCCGGACTGGGCTCGAAGAGTTTGGTATCCCGAGCTACTCAATATGAGCGTAGATCCCCCCCCCCATCCGTCTGCCTCTTCGGGAGGATCTTCTGTCGCAGCAGCAGGGAACGGTCCTCCACCCGAACCTGTCCAGTCTACACCTGCTTGCGTGGAGATTGAGCGGCGGCAGTTGATTCCTTTCGACTTGCCTCCCGAAGTTTGTGATGTGATTCTGGCAGCCAGGCGTCCCTCCACTAAGGTGGTATACGCCTGCAGGTGGAACAAATTTGTGGCATGGTGCACAGCAAAGGCTGTGAATCCCCTTTCTGCCCCTCTTTCTGAGGTCCTTCTGTTCCTTCTCTCTCTGGCCCAACAGGGTTCTGCCCTGGGTACCATCAAGGGTTATCTTTGTGCTATCTCGGCCTTCCTCAGGCTCCCTGATCAGCCCTCCCTTTTCAAGTCCCCTGTTAACAGGTTCTTAAAAGGCATTACTCACCTCTTCCCTTTGTGATGCCTCAGTGGGACTTGAACTTGGTTCTTACTTTTTTAATATGCGCTCCCTTTGAGCCTCTACATAACTGTCCTCTTCGTCTTCTGACTCTGAAGACAGCCTTTCTGGTAGCCATCACCTCCGCTCGGCGGGTGAGTGAGCTCCAGGCTCTATCATGCAAACCTCCCTTTCTGTCTGTTCATCCAGACAAGGTTGTTCTTAGGACGCGTCCGTCCTTCTTGCCAAAGGTGGTTACTGCCTTCCACATTGGGCAGACCATCACTTTGCCCACCTTCTTTCCGCATCCTTCCAGAGAGGGAGAGGCTCCACCGTCTGGACCCAAAACGGGCTCTTTCCTTTTATATCAACCGCACACACCACTTCCGGGTGGATGACCAGCTCTTTGTTGGCTACGTGGGCGCCAAAAAAGGTCGGGCGGTGCACAAGAGAACCATCTCCCGCTGGGTAACCTTGTGTATCAAAGCCTGCTATTCTTTGGCTAAGGAGGAGCCTCCTGTTGGGCTGCGTGCCCATTCCACCAGGGCAACGGCTGCTACCACGGCTTTAGGCCGGGTGTTCCGCTGCAGGATATGTGTCAGGCAGCTACGTGGGCCTCGCTGCACACATTTACAAAGCATTACTGCCTTGACAGTCGGGTCCGGAGGGACGGCTTCTTTGGCCGTTCTGTCCTCCGGGACTTCCTTGTCTGAATCTGTTCGCAGACCCACCACCGGGTTTGGTATTGCTGGGGTATCTATTCTAAGGTAAGGAAAGGATTCAGTTCAAGGCTCTGTGCATCTCCCATAAGTCATTGTCAGCTAGGGCTCCACCAATTCTGCAATTTATTATTTCCCCATACCTCCCGCTACGAGCATTGCGCTCCGGGGAAAAACTCCTAGCTACCGTTCCTAGAATATATCGAGCACGGAGTGGTGGACGTCTGTTCTCCTTCATTGCGGCAAAATGTTGGAATCAGTTACCTGACTATATCCGGCTGGAGGCTAATCATCTCTCCTTCCGCAAACTTCTGAAGACTATGTTGTTTCCTTGATCGTCTTTGCCACTCTTTGGTTGTTGGCTCTTTCTCTAGCGCTGGGAGGCCTTTGGTAGCCATGCGCTTTATAAGTGTATACTCACTCACTCACTAACGTCTCTTTCAGATGCACAAGTTACTAACTTGTGTAATGATATATCTGTAAGAGACAGTAGTTAGTGACAGATTCCTTACCACCCCACCCATCCTCCCCGTTCTGCGAACTGATTTCTAGGGTTAAGGACATCCCTTTCAGGGCCCTAGTATTTTTCAGACACCTATGTCCGCTTCTTGCATGGCTCTGCGTTCCTGGCGCGGAAAGTCGTGTACAGAACTGACGTCAGCGCGCAGGGGCGGCGTCTAAGTACTGCCCGCGACGTCATCCCGGCGATCACGACGCCGACGACAGACGCGCAAGGGTACTGCTACGCAAAAACTTTCCGGATCCAGCCTGACGCCTGGGGATATTCTAAGGTAAGGAATCTGTCACTAACTATTGTCTCTTACAGATATATCGTTACACAAGTTAGTAACTTGTGCATTCCTGATATCGTTGTGTACCCTCTAACTGTGTGGTATTGAATGCTAAGAACTGCTATGGTGGGCCTGTGGTTGACAACGTGTTGCACCGCATAAGGTTGCGGGGAGTGGGGGGTAGATGTTAGAATAGAAATCTGCCCCAGGTGTTCATATTAATGTCCTTTCAACATGGCTGGGCCTAGTACTGCTAGTAATATTTCAAAGTATGATTTATGCCCCAAAATACATGATGTTCATGTCTTGTTGATTATTGTGTTGAAAACAGAAGTTATTTGCATACATCACGTGTGAAGTCTCTCTTGTGACACTCAGTGTATTTATCGTGAGTGCTGTGCCAAAGCTTTACACATTGCCTCTGTGATAAGCCTGAACTGCTCAGTCCCAAGGTACCCAAGGGTGAGCGCAGGTTATGCAGTGCGTATAATCACCTGCCCCCGACAGGGGTGGTAGGTCCTGCCTGGCTGGGGCATCGCATCAGCCAACCAGAAAATTCCAGTTCCAACCGGCATTGTAAAGCTTTCTATAGAAGTGACAGAAGAGGTTTTCGATTTCCTTATCACCCCGAACCTTTGACCTCTGACTATTATGTATCAATCATCTTGTCAGTATCCCTGTGCATCTTAGCTTGAAGATGGTGGGCCAGTAACTGGCCACAGCAATTACACGCAGGGTAGTATTTGATTTAGACGGGCCAATGCATATCCCACCCTGTCATGGTCAGAGTGCTTAAGTTGTAGACATGCCTTTTCCAACTCCCGCCATACTCTCGGGCCCCTGTGCGTTTTTGATTAGCCTTGAGTTCAATGACCGTGTGTTCTAAACTCTTCTGCTTCTTTTTCCTTAGGCGGTTGTTAGCCGCCGATATAGCGATTGGCTCCCCTCTATAAACCAGTTTCAGGTCCTCTCATAGAGAGGCCACAGGCGTCTCTCCGGTGTCGTTGGTCCGGAGCTAGTCGGCTCTCACCCCTTGCATCACTGCTACCGTGGTCTCAAGACTGGAGGACCCTATCCTGAAGCCACCAGCAAGAAGGCCTGGTGCCACTCTGGTCCAGATGGATGACCAACGAGATAGGGGCGTGATTAGAGAGACGTGGTCGATGTGTACATTTTGGACCAGAGGTTGAAGCACAGGGGAGGCTAGGAGGTAATCAATATGAGCATATATTTTGTGTGCGGTAGAGTAAAGGGTGTAATCCTGAATTTGGGAATTAGAAAGTCGTACATGTCCCCCAGGCCACAGTCCCCCAACCATCGTAATCCTTGGATCAAGAATGCACCAGACTGACCGAAACGCTTACTGGATCAGTCCAGATCTGTGTCCATGACCAGGTTCAGGTCACACCCCACTAGGATGGCTGCATCAAGTGAATTCAAGACTGAAGTGAGGGCACCTATAATTAATTTTTCTTGCTGCTCATTGGGTGCATACAGGGAGGTGATCGTAATATGCAGAGGGCCCACTTGCATGCGTTATGCAAGCAACTGTCCTTTTATCTGTTCTTTTATTCAGAACCCTGCCTTGGAATGTCCGTGAAAGAAGGATCACCGCCCCACCCTTCTTCGCTGGCCTGAAGGACCACAGTTGGCGGGGAAACGAGCATGATTTCATCCTGTGCACATCCCTGGGAAGAAGTTACGTTTGCTGAAGGAGGCAGATGTCACTGCCCAATCGTTCCAGGAGAGAGAGGACGGTAGCCCGTTTGATTGGGTTATTAAGGCCTAGGACATTGAGGGAGGTAACTTTAATGTTCATTGGGCCGAAAAAGGATATCTGCTCTGACGCCCCCCCACATGCTTTTCCCAGGGCCCAGGGGGAGCAGAGCCCTCCCAGGGGCCTGCCACCATGTCCCAAATCATAGATGAGGTCGTGGCTAACTTGCAACATGGGAAGGAGTGAAGAATACCAAACATTAGGAATAAAACTAAATGATGAGAATGTCCATTAACAAAGTGATTCCGGAAGTTGGGCATGGTCTGTTTGGAGAAGTAGTGCATAGCCCGTGCTAGAAACAGACATCCAACCAGACTGCTGCTGCCTCAGACCAGAATAGAGCAAACCCTGGGCTGAAGTTTGTATTAGATTCATCAGTAGCGATAGGTGATTGTGGTCACTCTGAGGTCTTACCGTGACCAGATGTCATACTATCCAGGACTGCCTGACTTTCCTGCGCATGCTCCTTTGAGCCAGGGCGTGGGAACTTCTTATGTTTTAAACACAAGATGGTGGACGGAGTGCTAAAACTTTTCAACCACTCACCCAAGTCAAGAGATCTAAGTTTAATCCATTGTTCTTTTGTTCACTATGCCACCCCAGTTTGGACCCAGCCATATACAAATCAGTCTTGACCCTGTTCCTCAGGGGAACAGTCCAGCCCGAACTGCCAGGCCAGGTCCTCCCTGGACTGGAAACAACCATCCTGGGACCGGTTTTCTGCCATAGTGAAGTACACGGTGGGGAGCCCCGATGGGATCTGGGTGTCGAGTGGGCAGGCAAATCCCGGGGAAGATGCAAGATGCGACGAGCTTCCTCCAGGGTCTGAGATTGTAACAGTTGGACCACCCAGTGAAAAACCAGTCTGAAGGGGTAGCCCCACCTGTAGGAGACCACCCTGGAGCGCAACATTTTTATGAAAGGTTTAAAGTCTCTGCGGCCCTGTAGGGTGAGTACAGAACTGTCTTGATAGACCCCTATCTTTGGTCTGGAAGTCATGTACACATGCCAGAACCACGGGGCAGTTGTTGCTCTCAAATGGTTTCTGACGTGGGTAAACTTCAGACACCCCCTTTCCCCCCTTTACTGGCTGCTTCTAAAAGCATCTCAAGGAGGCACTCCGATGTGAGGGCTGGTTGGCAGTAGAGGACCCAGGGGCTCGCCGGGCTCCCAGAGCACAAGCTAGGATTCCGCAAGGGCTGGGGCAGATGAACGTACACTGCAATACCCCTCGCCAGGCTCTATACCCACTGCACCCCAAACTCAAAACTGGGCCCAGCAAGGGATGGCTTCTGCTGGGACACAAGCCCAGATCCGCTCACCTCAGGATGGCTCTCTGGGTATGAGGTCAGCACGACCCAGAGCTGTTCACCAGTCTAATCCTTCTGCAAAGGGTGAGGGCCAAGTAGCCAAGCTAGCCCCCTGCCATGCCCCTTCAAGGGCCAACACCTCCACAAGGCTGTATGTGGGAGGAATTCTGTGGCGCGTGGTGTTACTAATACCCCAGGATGTCTCGATGTCCCCTAGGATCGCCTCACTGCGGTCAGGGCCCCTTGCTGGCCACCACTGTGTTGGGTGGGGGGGACCAGTTGCCTACGAGGTTTCAAGCTGTAACACTGCCAAAAGTCCCTTTAAGTCACACGTCCCGAGAGTCACTCCCCTGGCTCCAGGGCACACCAATATCATAAGGGGCCCCAGGCTGAGATCCCCTCGCTGGCAGAAGGCCCACAGCGGGAAGAGTTTGATAGCTGCCATGTTTCTGAGGCCCCGCAGCTGCTGCGTCTTTCTCGGGCCGTAGCGGTCGCCGTAGGATTATACTCCTACCTCAATGACCCTCTCGGGTCTCTCTGCTCTCCTCCATGCCATCGGGGCTGGCTACTGCTGCAAGGAGGGGGGCCTGTGGCGAAGGTGCAGGAACCCAGGTGCCGATGGTTACTCCTCGACCATCACCGAGGCAAGCACAAATTCCCACGGTTGTGAAAAGCTCCCGTCGATGTAGTCTATCCTCCGCAGTGTATCCGGGGATACCATCCTGGCCTCTAACAAGAGAGCAGGCGGCAGGATAGAGAGCGCGAGCCCCTGTAGGCAGCAGGGCTTAGACGGTGGTGGCCACTATCTTATGTGTCTGCCGCATGGATCGCTGCGCCGTGGCTAGTAGGTGTCTGAGGTCAGTGTGCTTCACAAATTGTGTGCCCCATGGTCACGGAATCCTCTGGAGCTTCTCGGACGGTTGCATTGCGCTCTGGGGCTCTGATAATTACAGCTTAAGGTGGTCTGGGCGGTAGAGGAGCGAACAGCGCATCCTACCTCGCCGCCATCTTGGCCACGACCCCCTATAAAGAATCTTTAATTGATTGGCATGTTATGTTGAATATTCGCCAGCGTTGCACTGGTACATCCTTTCCCTGTTTTCGACTTGTGGATTGTTTATGCTTGCTGGCCGTAAAAAAGGTCTAACAATAGTTAGCATTACATATTAGTGCTGCCCCTATTTTGTGTGCGCTGTCTAACTTTATCAAGACTGTATGCCACCTGACTTGCTCTAGTTACTGTCCTCCTTTTAAAGGTGCAGTGGAATCCTAATGCAAAGTCCCAGTTTCCTAGAGCTGGCACTTTGTGTTTACCTTTTTGCTAAGAAAAGAAAAATCATGTCAAAATGGTTAAACCTAACTTGATTTTCCCTGCAAGATGAAAGGATTATCTTTAATCTAAATTATCTGGAGCAACAAGTATTTTATGATTTGCGTAAAAAATAAAATATATTTTTTCGTATCCCTAGCTGTGTATAACCACTCTCCGCTCAAAGCCATTTTCATTTGATGAGCAGCCTACACCTATAAGCAGGCACAGTATTATGCTCATTTAAAAAATAATGCATAAATAAGTTATTTTTTTACCACTGATCCCACAGTGATCAAGTGCATGGCGTATATGGGAGGTCACCCTCCAAAGATCCTTTTTTTATTTCTTAGTGCCCATTGGAGGCAGACATTTTGGCCAGTATGATCAGATCATTTAAGATATTTTTTTTTCAACTGATCTGCTTGTCTCATGCTTCCATTTTATCTGAGGCGGATTTTAATTTGAGTGATTTGTCTGCTGTTACCAGCCTTCCCCCCCCCCCTTTTGCAAACCATTCACATATTGATCCATCATAAATAGGCGGTACCAGAAAGGTGCAGCCTTCCAAATTTCTAACTGAAAATGTTTTCCTTTCAGGAATTTCAGTAAGACTTTTACACCATCTGCATCTAGGAGGGGCAAGATAATAGCTTTCGAAGTCTCACCTTGTCTGGTCGATTATGTTAGAAGCTTCACTCTGCATTCTGTTGCTAATTTGTTTTGATTTCTGGGACTCAATGCTGTAGTTGAAGATGTCTGTTTCCAACTTTCCCCATTCTGAAGATTCTACCACTTTTTTAAACCCATCGAGTGAAGCAAGGAAGAGTCAGTCCACGATTACTGCAACATTTACACTGGTCTCCACAAGAAATACATCGCCATTGTACAAAGGCTAGATAATCAGTTAAACTGAGCATGCCTACATTTCTGCAAGCGGGATCACATCAAACATTCCAGTTTATTTGTCTTTAAGTGTACTGATACATTCATATATTTGTCAAATTCTCTTTGCTCAATGGCAGGTGGATTGAAATTGTACGAGCGGCATGGATATGTCCAACTCCTCTTCGTATGTCTGATCCACATCCAGGGTTTTACTTTGCTTAAATCTTTTTTGGCCTTGAAGACTTGGTGGAGTTTTCTCTAGTCATTTTCATCTTGAGTTTGAGACCGGTCTCGATGTTGATCCTAGTCTGTTGTTCAATGTGCTCTTAGGTGGCCACGATAGGCATTGACTGTTTAAATCAAGCCTTTTTTTCTAAAGAGGCTCCATGACGATACATAACACTGCTGTTGAAGCGGTTACTGTGTATGAAGTCGACTCCATTTGAGTCTGGTTCTAAGAGGGAGCTGTTCTTGAGTTGCAGCGCTGTACACTGTTAATGGGCAGTCCTGTCGGGGCAGACCTTGATGTCAGGCAAGCAAATAGTGAATAGAGCAAGTAAATGTGATGGCTACTTAATATTTTACAATAGGCAATATTTAAATAATTCCTCATTTTTCATAGGTATTTCAAACTAGAAGTTGCATGAAAAGCTCACTTTCTTAAGATGTCATCTTTTTATGTCACTAAAGCCTATAGAAACATTCAGGTGCTAACAATGTTGAAGTTGAACTCTTTCATGGATTGTTCTTTTAATTGATATATAGTTTGAATCCATTTTCAGTATTGAGAAAATAATGTTAGCTTTGTCTTGTTTGCTTACAGTTTCTGAACTTGGAGAACTCATTTGATGGGAAAGACTATGTTTGCGGCAGAACGTTGCAGTTCCTTTTGAAAGCAGCAGAGAGCAGTAAGAAATCAGAGCATCTCTCTTTTCAACTTCTGGAGACACTTCTCCTCAGAGTGCAGCTGAGCCTTTTTACAGGAAGACATCAGAATGCTGCTGCCTTATTGCAGGTGATTATCAAATTGAAGTTCTGACTCTTGTTCAGCTCCTCATTAAAGGATTCACCTGCTAGCAACAATGGTCTAGAAACTCTGCTAAAGCAATTTCAAATTAGTGAAACTATGGAGTGCATTGCTCAGTGGCGTAATGTAGAATGATGTGGGCCCACATTGCAGAATGTGATCATGGGCTCCCAAGTCTCCCATATCTCAGATATGTATTGACTTTTTGGGTTAATGGGGGGCACTGAAGGTGTGGGCCCACCACCTGCGACGCGGGGGCCTGTGTAACTTCCCTGATATTGCTGGATCCTGGCTTTGCTTATTATTATTCTCTCTGAAGTTTATGTATTCACAATTATTGGGTAGGTATGAAACATTTGCTGCCAAAATGTTAGTGGAATGCGTTGGTGCTGTATACTCTCCTGCCATCTAGTGTTCAATGCAGACCATTGCAAGTTGTTGATTTTTTTGGGGTCTGTTTCCTGGGCATTATGTATGACTGGTGAGCATCCCTGCAAATCACATATACACACTGCCCTAGATAATATTTTTCTGCTATTACTTTGACTTGTTTGTTGAAGCTACTCACAGACAGCTTGAAATGCAACCAGTGATCAGTATCCACAGAAAGATAATCGACCACTGATGCCAAAGATATTTTCGCTGTCTGACTTATGTGGCGAAGTCATCTGAGAATCACTCTGGGATTTGGGAGGGATGTTGATGGGAGTATGGCGAAAGTGCCTGTTAAATTCTGCCCATCGTGCAATACCTTTCCTTGGGCTGTTCTTTTTGTCTAGTAAGGGGACATGATTAGGGTAATTGCCTCACATCGTTTGCATTTTGATGCAACAAGACTCTCAAAGAAGTTAAAAGGTTGCTACATACCCAAATGGTCTTCACCGGAGTCTCCTCTAGAGGTAAATCAAGAAGAATTGAAAGACTGAAATGGAGGGTGTGAGGGAAGATCAACCCTCCTTCATAATTTGGCCTTGATGAGGATTGAAGCATGCTTCCATTCGAGGCTGACTCCTGATTCAGTAGCAGTGTCTCCCTAGAATCTACATGAATCCCACATTATCGGCCAGATTTGACACTGAAGTCAGTCATCAGAAACGTTGTATGCTCTAATTGCATATTCATGTTTTGAGCCACCTCTTTACCAGGCCTCCGAATGAGAATCCATAGTAACAAAGGAGATGGGATGTAGGGCTTGGGGAGGAGACTATCAAGGAGGATCATACTGACCCTGAAAAAAGCATCAGGCTATGAATATAAAGCAGGATTCCTTGAATGTGTTTAAAAAAATACATCAGAGTCCTTGTCAGTGGGTTTGCTTGCAAAAATTGTTAGACTTCATCAGAGGTACATGAAAAGAAAGGCACATGTCAGATAATCGTCCATCCTCTGTGCACAAGCCAGATTGTCACTCATTCTCTGCCTGAAAAGCAACCAGGAACAATAAAGTTAGCACAAAAGTGATTTCTGAGGAAATGTGAAAAAATGGCTTTGAAAGAAGCCAAATCATTTACACCACGGATGATGTGAACCCCACATCCAGCTCATAGGACTTGGCAGTGATTTGGGAGAACTTAATTGAAGTAGTCTATACACAAGGAGCTGAGAGAGGCAGTATATGGTGTAACTATTAGGTAGAAATAATTCCCTGCCGATAACGCACCAGCATACCATGTTTTTCAAGGACAGCTGTCCGGTGTATATATTGTGCAATTGGTGGAGGAAGATTAAGACTTCTTGTGAAGACCATACAAGCCAGTACCTTCCTGTGCTTAAAATAATTCTCAAACACCTCTCTGAAATCAATGACTAAGTCAAGACCAATGTTATTACATCAAGTGCAGAGGAAATGTACAGAACTACCCCACATGACCTGCTGTATATTCGAGGTCATAGTGCATGCAGTACAAGAGATCATAATCTCAGATGACAGGGCAAGCTCTTTCCCTTGATAAAGCTAATTGAAACTGCTTAAACAGCTTTTATGCAAATTAACACATCTGCCCTCCTCAGACTCCATGAATGGGTGCAGTCTTGAGATATAAGCTGGAAACCCACCATCTCTTGGACACACTCTTAGATGATCAAAATGTTTTTGTCCCCAAGGTAGATGGAATGTTGGTAAATCAGTGGGACCTGAAGTTCCCCGGTTCTCTCCGGTTCCGGACATGGAGCCGGACCGACGTCGCTCGACGCCGGCTCCGGCGCCAATGAGACCTTGGGTCCCAGATGTCCCTCCTCCTCCATATTTTGAGCCAGAGGAGGACCAGGAGAGCTGGGAGGGGTTGGAAGACCCTCTCACACAGCAGTGTATGCTCAGGACTGGGCAGAGGAACTTGGGGATGCCAGTGGTCTAGATACTTCCCCTGACACTGGCATGCTGTCTCCTCACGTGGCTACGGAGGAGGGAGCAAATTTTGCAACGGTGTTGCGTAGAGCAGCTGGAGCCTTGCACCTCCAATTGCCTACTGTGGCTGTCAGGACTAATCTCCTGACGGAAGTGCTTCAGCCAGCGGCTTCCTCCTCGGAGCCATTGCTGCCGTTTAATGATGCACTGTCTGACGTTCTTTTGGGCACCTGGTCCAAGCCCACCACAGGGGCTCCTGTGGATAGGAACGTGGCCCGACACCATCGCCCTGCTCCGGGCGACCCCTTGTTTCTCTCTCAACATCCCACCCCCGAGAGCTTGGTTGTCCAAGCCTCTGCCTCCCAAACCGCCTTCCCTACCGCCCCTCCGGATAGGGAATCCAAACGCCTGGACCAATTTGGGATGAAGGCTTTTTCTTCCTCCAGTGCTGGCTTGCGGTCCGTCAACACCACTCCCTGTGGGATTCGGTGGCGGCTGTTTTGCCCCAGTGTTCTGAGGAGGTCCAGACACTGCTTACCTGCACCATTGCGGAAGGTAGGGATGCGGCAAAGTACACCATACGTTGTGGCCTTGATACCGCCGACTCGCTGGGCAGATCGCTTGCAACGACGGTGGCGCTGCGTCGCCACGCCTGGCTGAGAACAACTGGTTTCTCGGGTGATGTCCAGAATGCACTCATGGACATGCCCTTTGATGGAGTCTGTCTTTTTGGTTCCAAAGCAGACCATGCGCTGGAGCGTTTTAAGGACTCACGGGCTACTGCCAAGTCCGTGGGCCTTTCTGTTGTGCGCCCTCCGCTAACCTCTGCTTTTCGCCCCTTTCGTGGCCACGGAAGTGGCGCCCAGTCACGTCCGCTGCCCAGCCACCGGCCCGCGCAGCAAGCGTCTTTGCGTGGCCAAGGACGTGGCTACCGCCGTGGCGGTTCGGGCAACCCGCGTGCGGGTCAGGCCACCAACTCCGCCCCGTCCGCGGCCTCCAAGCCCTCCTAGTCCCTCCTTTCAGGTGCACAGCACGCCAGTAGGGGGCAGGGTCCGCCATCACCTTCACCACTGGCGTGCCATCACCTCGGACAGGTGGGTCTTGGACATTGTCCGAAGGGGCTACTCCCTCCCCTTCGAGACCACCCCCCCAGCCATGCCACCTCAATTCCACCGCATGTCAGGGGATCACTTGGTGCTTCTGCAGAAGGAAGTCACGGCCCTCTTGGCCAAGAGGGCCATCGAGCATGTTCCGACCCCAGAAGTAGGACGTGGTTGCTACTCCCACTACTTTCTGGTGCCCAAAAAGGACAAGGAGGACATGCGTCCTATCTTGGACCCCGGAACGTCAATCGCTTCCTCCGGAAGGAGAAGTTCAAGATGCTCACCCTAGCTCAGGTCTTGACTGCCCTCGACCCTGGAGACTGGTTGGTAGCGTTGGACTTGCAGGACGCTTATTTTCACATCCCCGTCCTGCCGGCGTTACCTTCGGTTCACGGTAGGCCTCGAGAATTTTCAGTTCACCGTGCTCCCCTTTGGCAATCAAGTGCCCCTCGGGTGTTCACGAAAGTGATGGCGATGGTCGCAGCTCATCTGCGCCGGGCAGGGGTTCCAGTCTTCCCCTACCTCGACGACTGGCTGCTGAAGGCGGCTCGTCCCAGGCAGTCGTCTCCCACCTCCAGACTACGGCCGAACTCCTGCACTCGCTAGGGTTCTCCATCAATGTGCCGAAGTCGCATCTGATTCCTTCTCCACAGCTCCTTTTCATCGGAGCAGTTCTGGACACGACGCAGTTTCGGGCCTATCCTCCCGAACGGCGAGTCCGGGATATTCAGGCTATGATTCCGATCTTTCGGCCTCTATCCTGGGTTTCGGTACGGATGACCCTGAGGCTGCTGGGCCTCATGGCCTCCTGCATCCTGCTGGTCGATCATGCCAGATGGCATATGCGGGCTCTGCAGTGGGACCTGAAGTTCCAGTGGACTACAAACGGAACAGGAGGGAAGAGGTGTGTAATGCCTTTTAGGAACCTGTTAACAACAGGGGACTTGAAAAGGGAGGGTTGATCAGGAAGCCTGAGGAAGGCTGAGATGGCACAAAGATAGCCCTTGATGGTACCCAGGGCAGAACCCTGTTGGGCCAGGGAAAGAAGGAACAGAAGAACCTCAGAAAGAGGGGCAGAGAGGGGATTCACAGCCTTTGCTGTGCACCATGCCACAAACTTGTTCCACCTGCAGGCGTATACCACCTTAGTGGAGGGACGCCTGGCTGCCAGAATTACATCACAAACTTCGGGAGGCAAGTCGAAAGGAATCAACTGCCGCCGCTCAATCTCCACGCAAGCAGGTGGAGGCTGGACAGGTTCGGGTGGAGGACCGTCCCCTGCTGCTGCGACAGAAGATCCTCCCGAAGAGGCAGACGGATCGGGGGATCGACGCTCATACTGAGTAGCTCGGGATACCAAACTCTTCGAGCCCAGTCCGGAGCCACAAGAATGACTTGGGCCCGGTCGCGCCGAATCTTCTTCAACACTCTGGGTAGAAGTGGTATAGGCGGAAAGGCGTACAACAGACCGAAACCCCACTCGCGACGAAAAGCGTCGCCGAGCGAGTGCCGCCTTGGAAATTCCAACGCGCAGAACTGATGACATTGCGCGTTCTCTTCGGTGGCGAATAGATCTAACCAAGGCTCTCCCCACTGCAGAAAGAAACTTCACCCTATCCCTCCCCCTTTTTCACAGATGAATAAACTCTGTGCGCCATCAGGAAACCGCAAACATTTGTTAATCCATGAGAGACGGGCCCAATTGTAAGACTGGTGCCACTGTAAACCACGACCAGTTTACTAAGGACATTATTATGTTAAATTGATTGTTTAGTTTATACTCTGATTTCCCTCCCTATATATCTGTTCTATTTCACGAGCACTCTTCTTCTTCACACTCCCCTTGGAGCAACCTCTTTTTCTGTTTTTGAAGCATTGTTTACAGTGATCTGTTATAATAACTGTGAAATTAAACATTCACTATTGGAGCTATTTATGGTGCTTGTGTGTCATTCTGAGGATATATTTAAATTGAATTGAGAAAGAGTTGGGGTACATTTATGATGCAATTTGATTTCTATGTGTACCATGTATATGGATTTTGACTTAATGAATACCTTTCAGAACTAAAAATCAACTAGAAGTAGTCTAGGACCATTGTTTTCTATACCGAACGTTACCCAGGTCCGTGGACTATTGTGGGTCACCCCATTATTTCATAATGGCACCTAACATGTGCAGCAGACCAGTCCTTTTGGGGCAGAAGCTTGGGCGGTGGCCGAGGCTGTTCATGAGCAGGGATATGTGTCTCTTCTAATTCGTCCTTTTCTGCTGCAGCAGCCAATCTAATTTGAATGCGTCTTCACAGGCCTACACCAAGCTGGTTGCAGGCAGGATACAACATGTTTTCTCTGGGTGGAGATCCACCATTTAAAACATGCTAAGAGGCTATGCCTCAGTTTTCATTTCCTGCCCACCCTCTTTTCCCACCTCACTTCAGAGCAACTCATCAGACCATTCTGCAATTGGCTGAAAGATGCCCACCAGTAGCTGGTCAAGGGTGCCATTGTGCGGATACTGGATTTGAAGAAGAGAGGGGTACTATTTGTGCTGCTTCTTCAAACTGAAAGGAAGAGGTCTCCGGCCTATTGGGGCTCACCCGGTATTAGACTTGATGGTGACCCTGGACTTGCAAGAGGTGTATTTATATCCGTTCTGCAGTCTCCTAGGCATTATCTGCAGTTCTCTGTGGGGTTGAATATTTAGTTTGCCTTGCTCCTCTTCAGCCTTACTTCAGCCCCTCAGATGTTAACAAAAGTGATGGCGATGATCACTGCCCACCTTTGGAGGTCCGGTATATATGTTCTCTTCCAGGGGATCCTCATCAATAGTCATAAGCACTGAATATTCCCGCCCACGTGCGGGGACCCCGGAAATATAAAAATTATATATGGAAATCACATATATACAGCTCTACATATATGCATATACATATATCATTTTTTCTCATACCAATGCAGCTCTCAATAGGAGGCTAAACCATGTAATTACACATAAAAAACTACATTTGCCAATATATAAAAACACCAGAGGACAATTAGTACTTGAACTCTGTTTTTTAATGAGCAAAACACTCATAAAGAGTAAAAACTGCAAAATAAGTAGACATTGTTAGCCTACAGGCTGCATTGTAAACCAATAGCCTAGAAAATGAAAACATTTTCAACAAGAAACTGGCACCGTGCCTTTAAGGCAGCCATGACCCCTAGCTTCCCATCATGCCTCAGGGGTGACAGTTAGTTCGGTTGTTCTTTCCGGCTCCTTCAGTCAGGACCCTGGATTTTCAGCTCTTGTTTTTTTGACTCTGTCAAAAAATATCTATATAAACTAGCTTTTTTCTACTTTCACTCGACGTCTTTTGGTCCTAGAGTGCAAGTAACTCCTTTTTTGTGTTACAGAAAAGGTTTATTTTTGGATAAAATGCCTTCTTTATTCGATCCTTGCCCGTCCTGTGGCAAGAAGAAGGCCAGAACAGATACACATCCTGTGTGTATTCTCTGCCTCCCCGAGTCCCACTCTACTGACAACTGCCAGCATTGTAAGAAGTTATCAAGAAGGACTATCAAGGAGAGGGACAGGATCCGTCTCTATGGCCTCTCTGAAAGAGGTAGGTCTCCTGTGAGGCAGAAGAAGAGGAGAACTCGGTCGACGTCGAGAGGAAAAGTCCCGACCTGTTCTCCGTCGGGCGTCGGTATCGGCGTCGAAGAAATCGGCGACGAAGAAATCGGCGTTGAAGACTTCGGTGATGCCGGCGCATCATCATTCGACTACGAAATCTTCGTCGACGAAGGTAACAGGTCCTCCGTTGACGTCAACCAGGCGGCGCTCAACGTCGAGAGACCGGTCTCCGTCGGCGCCGGGTGGGCGTACGACGTCGAGGCAGACCGCTCCGTCGTCGCAGGCGCGATCGACGTCGAGGCAGACCGCTCCGTCGTCGCAGGCGCGATCGACGTCGAGGCACAGCGCTCCGTCGTCGCCTCATCAACGGCGACCGACGTCGAAGCACATCTCCCCGTCTCATCAGCGGCGATCGACGTCGAGGCGCATCTCTCCGTCGTCGCCTCCTCATCGGCGATCGACGTCGAGACACAGATCCCCGCCGGGATCAAAGCAACGATCTTCGGTGTCGAGACACATGACACCTCCTTCGGCGTCGAAGCAGACTCTAATGTCCATCCATCATTCCACGCCGTCGAGGCGGATGACTCCGCCGAGTGGATCTTCGGCGTCGAGACCAACACCTCCGTCGCCGGCAGTCCAACGCCGGTCGACGTCGAGACAGCAATCTCCTGAAAGGGTGCAGGGAGTGTCAAAGCATGACACTGCACCAGTGTTGGAGAGACGTTCGTCGTCGAGAAGTCCACTTTCTAAGAGAAGAAAGTCAACGTCGAGACATACGTCTCCGTTGAGAGGGCAGTCGACACTTAGACGCTCCAGATCAACGTCAAAGCGCCCTTCTGGAGACGCCTCACCTCCAGTGAGCCTGTCTTCGTCACCTTCAGGTTCGTCCAGATCCCCGGAGGTGGTTATCTCGACGTCCAGCAGCCCAGTGTCAGGGGGTCACCAAGATTCTCCAACAAGGCATGAAGAGCTGAGCTTCACGCCTCCGGCTCAGTCTCGTAAGGAAAGAGAGAGCCACAGATCGCCTTCCATCCATTTATCGCCACGATGGCACAGGCCTCTACATCACTGGGCTACGGACAGGAATTACTCGAGCCCTCAGAACAGATCCCCGTTGGCTCGTTTAACTCAGAATAAAGAGCGATCTCCTTCAAGAACAAGAGCTCGCAGCCGCACACCGGTGCACTCACACAGGAGGAGGTCTAGATCAAGAAGCAGGAGGAGAGCACACAGATCGCCTACTCCGTCCTCTTCTTCCACTCATACATCCCATAGAGACTATTCGCCTACTTTGACGAACAGTCCACCGTCAAGAGTCTCTCCGGTGGACGACATCTACACGTTTCAGGACATTCTTGGCAGAGGAGCTATAAAGCTGGGTATACCTATGCCAACTCGTCAAAGCAAGTCCTCTGTGATTTTTGAGACTCTACACCAAAGAGCAGCAGCTAAACCTCTGCTTCCCTTGGTACCAGGCATCATAGAGCCAGTGATGGATATCTTTCTCACGCCAGCGAGTGTTAAGACCGCCCCAGCGAGGATCTTAAAAAAGTACCGTTCACCAGAGGACGATCCGCTCTTCCTCAGGGCTGACCCTCCTCCGGATTCAGTCGTAATTGCGGCGGCAAAGAAGACTCATGCAGTGGCATCCTCCTCTACTGTCCCACCAGACAAGGAGAGCAAGGTGCAGGATTCCTGGGGAAAGAAGGTTTGTGGCACTTCGGCCTCCATGTTGAAGGTCTCCAATGCAGCGGCACTCCTGGGCCGCTATGACAGATCTCTGTGGGACTCACTGCAGAGATTCACTGAAAAGTTGCTGCAGGAAGACCGTAAAGATTTTGAAGAAATCTTAAGAGGGCAGTCAGGTGTCTAACCAGGTCATCAGTGCTGCGGCGGATGGAGCTACCCTTTCGGCACATGCTTATGCTCATGGGGTATGCGCAAGGAGAACATCATGGCTACGTCTTACAGCACTCAAGCCAGAAGCGCAGTCACGCATCCTCAATCTTCCGTTCTCTGGTTCCTCTTTGTTCGGGACTCACACGGATGAAGAGATGACGCGGATGAAAACGGAACTGGACACGCTTAAAGCGGTGGGCCTGGAGAAAAGAAAGGAATTCCGTAAGAGATTCCGTCCTTACAATAGACGATCCTCCCAACAGAGGGTTCAAACCCCTCATTGGCAAAAAAATCAGGATCAGCAAGGCCAGCAAAAAACGCAGTATCGGGGCAGACGCTCCTCCAGAGGAGGAAGAAACCAGCAACAAGGCAACAATTCCGCCAAGACGCAATCAAAACAATGAGCACTCACTTCCCCTGTCGCCGTTCACCACTCCAGTGGGGGAAGTATCGCAAATCATCTCGAAGAGTGGCGAGCTATCACAAAGGATCGGTGGGTACTAGCCACGTTGCAGAATGGGTACTCTCTACGTTTTCAACATCGCCCACCATCAATCCCTCCAGTTCCTCCGTCGTGTCATCAGTTAAAACTCTTGCAGAAAGAGGTTACCACCCTTCTCAGAAAGTCAGCCATCGAGAGGGTCCCAGTATCTCAAAGAGGAAAAGGGGTTTACTCAAGATATTTTTTGGTAAAGAAAAAAGGCCAAAAAGCAGAGTACAGACCCATTCTGGACTTGCGGTCACTCAACCTATCCATAAAAAAGGAAAAGTTTCGCATGTTGGCTCTCCATCAAATATATCCACATCTCAGGCAGGGGGATTGGATGTGTTCGCTGGATCTGCAAGATGCATATTTTCACGTTCCGATCAATCAGTATCACAGACAGTACCTGCGATTCCTAGTGGGATCCGCTCATTACCAGTTCAAGGTTCTACCCTTCGGGTTGAAATCAGCCCCCAGAGTGTTCACGAAGTGCATGGCGGTGGTGGCAGCCGCACTGCGCCGCAGGGGCGTCTTCGTATACCCGTACTTGGACGACTGGCTGTTGAAAGGTCCTTCCCCAGACAGTGTGAGGATTCATTTCTTGAGCTGTCTCGAGCTGTGTCACCGACTGGGACTGTATGTGAATTTCGTCAAATCAACTTCACAGCCAACACAGAAAATACATTTTTAGGAGCTCTGCTAGACTCCACGGTAGGAAAAGTGTTTCCTTCGGAGGAGAGACAGTGTTCCCTCATACAGAAATGCCAGCTGGTTCTGCGCAACAGAAAACTGCCTGTGCGTCGGATTGCCTCCCTGCTAGGGTCGATGGCATCCTGCATCTTCCTGGTTCCCAATGCCAGACTACGAATGCGTCCTCTTCAGCAGGATCTGGAGGACAAGTGGGACCAGCAGACCGCTCGTTGGGACGAAAAAATAAGTCCATCAAACGCGGCTCGAGCTTCCATACCTTGGTGGATGAGAAAACAAAATTTGCAAGTCGGAGTTCTTTTCCATCAACCTCCGCCTGCTCAGACACTGATCACGGACGCCTCGCTGCAGGGTTGGGGAGCCCACATGGGTTCTCTCCAGACTCAAGGACTGTGGTCTCCAAAGGAGCGATCCTATCACATCAACATGCTAGAGCTGAGAGCAGTACACCTAGCCCTCAAAGCTTTCCTCCCCTCGATTCAGGCAACCTCAGTGTTAGTACAGACGGACAACACCACCACCATGTACTACCTGAACAAACAGGGGGAACTCGCTCACGCACACTTTCCCTGGAAGCTCAAGCACTCTGGCATTGGCTCCTGGCTCGGAATCTGGCAGTCACAGCAGTCCACCTGCCAGGAGAACAGAACGTGAGAGCGGATGCACTCAGCCGTCACTTCGAAGACAGAGAAGACTGGGTACTCAACGACGAGGTCGTCGAAGACATCTTCCAGACATGGGGTCGTCCCATCATCGACCTCTTCGCGGACGACGAAAATGCCAAATGCCGAGACTTCGCCTCACGGTTCTACCGACCAGGATCGAAAGGGAATGCCCTTTTGATAGACTGGTCAGGGGCATTTGTGTACGCCTTTCCACCCCTTCTGCTGATCCCGAAGGTGGTGACCAAGCTGTCCCATTCGTGCACGAGGATGATACTAATTGCACCGGACTGGCCGAGACAATGGTGGTACCCGGACCTTCTGCACCTATCAGTGTCCTCACAAGAGGCTGCCGTGCAGACCAGACCTGCTGTCCAAGATGAACGGGAGGATTCATCATCCCAACCTTCCCTCACTGAACTTGGCGGCATGGCTCCTGAGGTCCTCCAGTATGGCCACTTAGGACTACCGCAGGACTGCATGTCCATCTTGAAGGAAGCAAGAAGACTGTCCACGAGGCATTCGTATGCATGCAAGTGGAAACGGTTTTACATGTGGTGTATGCAGAACAATTGTAACCCAATCAAAGGTCAGGAAGAGGTCATCCTTCCTTACCTACTTTATCTGGCGAAAGCAGGTTTGAAGTTTTCTTCCATTAAGGTGCATTTAGCAGCTATAACTGCATATAGGCGTTCAGCTTCTCAACCTTCCTTCTTCCAGTTACAGGCTGTTAAGGATTTTTGCAGGGTTTAAAGAAGGTCTATCCTCCGGTACGGCCTCCTTCACCACCCTGGGAGCTTAACCTGGTGCTATCAAAATTGATGGGTCCGCCTTTTGAACCCATACACAAAGCAACCTTACAGCATCTTTCTTGGAAGGCGGCTTTCTTGGTAGCGATCACGTCAGCTCGCAGAGTGAGTGAAATACAGGCGCTCTGCTCCAAAGAACCCTATACAGTCTTCCATCTTAACAGGGTTGTGTTGAGGACGCACCCTCTTTCCTTCCAAAGGTGGTGTCGGATTTTCATGTGAATCAGACCATCTCTCTACCCACCTTTTTTCCCAATCCCTCCACTCCAGCTGAGAGGGCTTTGCATTCTCTGGACCTCAAAAGGGTTTTAAAATTCTATCTGGATCGGTCCAAATCTATAAGAAAATCTGATCAACTATTTGTTAACTATGGGTCGATCAGATCTGGGTTCGCAGCTTCAAAGCGCTCCATCTCCAGATGGATAGTTTCATGTATCAAGCTTGCTTATCAATTAGCGCAGAAGCTCCTGGGGTTTACTCCCAGAGCGCATTCTACTAGAGGAAAGGCGGCTACTACTGCTTTTCTTCAGAATGTGCCCATGTCTGAAATCTGTAAGGCGGCAACTTGGAGGTCCGTCCATACATTTACGAGGCACTACTGTCTGGAATCAGACACCAGAGCAGACACCCAAGTAGGCCAGGCCTCCTTGAGGAATCTGTTCAACAGCTGATTTCGGCTGTTATGTTTCTTTGTGTTGGGTCACTTTACTCATTTACCTGCAGGTGGTTGATGGGCTTGCTATTCTATTCAGTGCTTATGACTATTGATGAGGATCCCCTGGAAGAGAAGGATAAGTTACTTACCTGTAATCCTAGTTCTCTTCCAGGGGTATCCTCATCAAAGTCATAAGCAACCCACCCGCCTCCCCAGGTAAATGAGGGATTTCTAAAGTGTTAAAGGATATCTTTGTGCCCTGACCTTCAGGGTTATGCAAAGAACAACTGACCTAACTGTCACCCCTGAGGCATGATGGGAAGCTAGGGGTCATGGCTGCCTTAAAGGCACGGTGCCAGTTTCTTGTTGAAAATGTTTTCATTTTCTAGGCTATTGGTTTACAATGCAGCCTGTAGGCTAACAATGTCTACTTATTTTGCAGTTTTTACTCTGAGTGTTTTGCTCATTAAAAAACCGAGTTCAAGTACTAATTGTCCTCTGGTGTTTTTATATATTGGCAAATGTAGTTTTTTATGTGTAATTACATTGTTTAGCCTCCTATTGAGAGCTGCATTGGTATGAGAAAAAATGATATATGTATATGCATATATGTAGAGCTGTATATATGTGATTTCCATATATAATTTTTATATTTCCGGGGTCCCCGCACGTGGGCGGGAATATTCAGTGCTTATGACTTTGATGAGGATACCCCTGGAAGAGAACTAGGATTACAGGTAAGTAACTTATCCTTCCCGTACCTTGATGATTAGCAGCTTAAGGCGGGCTTGCTGCAGTTAGTCGTGGGCCTCCTCAGGATGACAGGTGAACTCCTTACCTCTTTCCAGATATGGTGGTGCTCAAGGCTTTTCCACTGCTGCAGCAAGTACAGAACATTCATGATATGATCCTGATGTTTCAGGCTCAATTCTGGGTCTCTGTGGATGTTTCGGAGGCTTCTTGAACTTATGGCCTTGTGCATCCTCCACATTCTGAACACCAGATGGCATATCTCTTGTTCTAGTGGGCTCAGCATCAGGGCTGCATTCACAGGAGGCATTGGATAATAAGCTCCAACCTGACCTGCAGTAGACTGTTTTCCCTTTCTCTTCCTGACTCCACGATTCTGATAAATACATCGCTGCTGGGTTCGAGGGGGATTCAACCAGAAGAGGTGGTGAGCACAGGCCTCTGGTCTCTAGCAGAGGACAGCTCTACATAAATCTTCCAGAACTTTGAGCGACCTGACTGGCTTTGGACTCCTTCCTCCCAGCCACCAAGTGGAGATCCTGTGCAGGTCCTTGTAGACAACTCAACTACCTGTCTTTGCTGAATAGGGTATGCCCTGGCTAGATCTGCTTGCCTTTGTCAAATGTGCTGTCAAAACACTTTCCTCTAGGGTGCTCACTAGGAGATGCTTTCCTTCTGCTGTGGGACACAGAGTTCCTGTATGCATTTCTACTGCCTCCTCTCCTGTCATGAAGAAAATCAAATAGTCTCCTTAATCACCCCGGACTGGGTGAACAGAGTATGGTACCCAGAGCCCCTGAACATGAGCATTTGTCCTCCGATCTGGCTTTAACTGTGGGAGGATCTCCTGTTTCAGCAGCAGGAGAGGGTCTTGCACCTGAGACTCCGCAACCTACTACTTCATGCTTGCTGCTTTAGCCACTGAAGTTAAATGTGTTTAGTCTGTTGGACCAAAGTAGTCTGTCACAACAAAACATTTTCTGGTTTGTTGGTATAAACCTTGCCACCAATATATTTGCTTTAAGTGTGAAATGGTGGCAGCCACACCGGCATGCGCAGAAGCTATACTCCCATGTACGGCTACAATTAAATCATGTCTGGAGTCTGCATTGGGAATCGCGCACTCACCACGGCCAGGAATAGTTGCAAAAGGAACTTTTGCAGCGTGAATCTTTCTGGATTCACTATGCTGTGCATTATTCCGCGGTCTAGTGGTTGGGTCTGGAATCGTAGTCTTTTCTCTTTTTTTTTTTTTTTTTTTTTGTGTGTAGCCCAGGTGGGCGTCGACGCCCCACCATTTGGTGTCCTTCCGTGACGTCGGCACGCTTCCTCCGGAAGCTCCCACCCTTGGGCGCCATCTTCAGATTCTTTTTTCCGCCGTTGGGTCTGGATCGTCGTGAAGAGCTCCAAAGTTGGAAGAGGAGAAAAGAGGAGAGAAAAAGCAGTAAGAATAGAGAAAATTGGAGTTTCTTCATCACAAGACAAAGAACATACTACCGGGACGACTAAGTAGGTGAAAAGTGGAGAAAACTTCGACGTCCGACGGAGAATGCGCACACAGGGGGCTCCCTGAGCGCGGGAATGGACAAGACACCATTCAAATTTTGCAGGAACTGCCACCACAAGTTCGCGCAGAAGGACCAGCACCCAGTCTGCAACCTCTGCCTACCGATCGACCATCAGAGTACCGACTGCAACGCCTGCTCGGCATTCGCCCCCAAGACCCTCAGAGTGAGGGACAGACAGAGGAGAGCAAACTACAGTATGCAGGGGCAGGGACAACCCCCATCGCTGCGGGACCTGGGCCTCTCCAGCGGGGAAGAGGACAACATCGCCGAGGGACCAGAGGACTGCACGGTCGTAGAGACCGATACCAGACCAAGGAAGGAGGTAGAGAGACGTCGACCCCTAAAACCCCGACAGACTCTCGAAAACCAGAGCCAAAGTCCTCGAAAGGAGCACTGGCGTCGAAGCAATCGACGACCACAGCTGCGTCCAAGGACAAACAGCCCAGCGGATCCTTCGAGAAGGACTCCCGGTCGGCGAAAGCTCAAGAGACACCCAGGTCGTCGAAGCACGGCTCCGAGAAGCCGCACCCGACGCCGAAGGGGAAAGAGCAAACGGCAACTTCGACGTCAACATCCACGACCTCGAAGAGAGCCGCCGAAACTCTCGACGCCGAACAAGCGGCAGAGATGGAGAGGAAGAAGAGAAGGCTCGAGGCCGAGATGACCAGTATCCTACAAAGAAAAAGGATTTCGATGAACGGATGAGTAGATACACCATCCCTTCGAAGCCCCTGACGGTTATCGAACCAGAAGTCCAAGAGGAGTTCGATGCCACCGTTCCGCCGAAAACTCCCGAACCGTCGGAGCAACAGGACGAGGAGGGCCTGTATTACTACGCTGAGGGCGACGAGGACCAGCAGACTCACTTCGGCTCGACACCCTCGGAAGCTCAAGACCTGGACTGGCAGGATCTCGACGCCGAAAATCCAGAGGAGGCCGTGGAGACTTATCCGTCGAGGCCTTCGCCGACGACATTGGAATATACAACATAGTCGTCAGGAACGCTGCAGCAACCTATAGGGTGGAAATGGAGGAGGAAAAGCCCAAGGCCTGTTTTCTCCTGGAGACACTGCTGCCAACTCAAACTAGGAGCCAATTCCTTCCGATGCTCCCAGGTGAACTGGACCAAGGCAGGGAGGCTTTCAAAGAGCCAGCTACCTGCAGATCTGTCACCCCCAGGGCAGAGAAAAAATACAAACACTCTTCTAAGGATCCCCCATATATCCAGGGATCTGTGCCGGCTGATTCAATTATTACTGCAACAGCCAGGAAGAGGGCCAACGTTCCCACAAACTCCGGGCCACCTCCAGACAAGGAGAGCAAAAGAATAGACCTCACAGGGAGGAAAATTGAGAGGAATGCGACAATCCATTGGCGCATTGCCAACTCCAATGCCCTGATAAACAGGCATGCCTACCAACATTGGGATGAAGTAGGACAGTTGCTCAAACTGCTCCCGACTGAACACCAGCAAAGAGCGGCCCACCTGGTGGAGGAGGGCAAGAATATGGCCAACACCTGCCTGAAGTCGGCCTTGGACGCAGCGGACACGTCAAGCAGGCTAATGATGATCGGGGTAACAGAGCGGAGACATGCCTGGCTGAGGATCTCCGGGTTCAAACCGGAAGTACAAAACAACATCCTGAACCTACCCTTCAATGGGGAGAAGCTGTTCGGCACGCCCGTGGACGAGACGCTGACACAGCTCAAAAAAGATAACGAAACTGCAAGGTCCATGGGGGCACTGCAGTTCAGAGGATGAGAAGTGGCACCCCTCACGAAGACCAAATGGCAGAGGAGGGAACCAGCCGGGAACATCACACCAGGCCTTCCAGCAAACATTGCAGGGAAGCAGCCAGGCGCAACAGGGTCAGCAGCAACAAGGCTGGCAAAACCAACAAAGGGGACAGTCCTTTCGAAGCCGACCAAACGGACGAGGACAGACAAGAAGAGGCGGCCAGCAAACCGCCCAAAAGTGACTCCACAGTACCAAACGTGCCCGCACTAACAACATCCTTAGTGGCGCGGCTCAACAAAAGACACAAACAACCATTCCAAATCAACGACCATGTGACACCCGTAGGAGGCAGACTAAAACACTTCTTCCAGGAGTGGGAGAAGATAACAACGGACAAATGGATACTCAACATCATACAGTTCGGCTACTGCATAGAACTGGTAAAGAGGCCACCAAACAGAAGGCCAACCAACAAGACACGCTCAGCAGAAGAGCTATCACTGCTGTGGCAGGAGGCACAAGAACTCCTTCACAAGCAGGCTATAGAAAAGGTACCATACAAGGAAAGAAGCACGGGAGTGTACTCAAACTACTTCCTAGTAGCAAAAATAGACGAAACGTTAAGGCCCATACTGGACCTACGGTTCCTAAACAAGTACATAAAGACTCAAAAGTTCAAAATGACGTCCTTACAGGAGGTTATACCTCAGATAAGGCACAGGGATTTTATGTGCACAATAGACCTAAAGGATGCCTACCTACACATTCCCATGAACCAAAGACACAAGCATCTACTGCGATTTACCATCGGCAACGCGCATTACCAGTTCATGGCCCTAGCCTTCGGACTAAAGTCCGCGCCAAGGGTCTTCACAAAATGCCTAGCGGCCGTAGCAGCACATCTGCAGAGGCAGGGAATACATGTATACCCCTACCTAGACGACTGGTTGGTGAAAGCGGACTCCTACAACAAATCCAAACTGCATACTCAGCAGGTCACACACACCCTAACAAAGCTAAGCTTCTCCATACACAGCGGGAAGTCGTCGCTAGAACCAGAGCAAGTGAAAATCTTACTGGGTGCAAAAATCGACACCATTCAGGGCAGGGTGTTCCCCAGCGAAAAGAGGACCTCAGCACTGATTAAAGACTCGCCAATACCAGAAGGGGCGACGTCTGACAGTGAGGACAGTGAGCAAGCTCATGGGGATGATTGCGTCCTGCATACACCTAGTCCCCAATATTCGACTGCACATGAGACCATTCCAGGAATGGCTGCAACAGCAGTGGTCACAGGCTACAGGGAGTTGGGAAGATCTAGTGGTTGTAACGCACGCAGTGCAGGAGGAGATAGCATGGTGGAACAAGGACAACATAACAAGGGTAAAGCCGTTCACACCACCAACTCCAACAGTGACCATCACATAAGACGCATCCCAAATGGGGTGGGGAGCGCACATGAACCTGCTCAAAGTAAGGGGGTTATGGACACAAACAGATGCCGTCAAGCACATCAACTACCTAGAGCTAAAGACTGTGTTCCTAGCACTAAAAGCGTTCCAGAAAAAGCTGTATGGGCAAAGGGTGTTAGTACAAACAGACAACACCACAACAATGTTCTACATCAACAAGCAGGGAGGAACACAGTCAGTGGCGTTGTCAGACCTAGCGCAACAGATATGGAAATGGGCAATCCCACTACAAATAGACCTCCTGGCAATACATCTGCCGGGGAAGGACAATGTGGAAGCAGACAGACTGAGCAGACATACGTCAATCTCACACGAGTGGGAGCTCAACCCGCAGGAGATGCAAAAAATATTCAAGAAGTGGGGGACCCCACAACTAGACCTGTTTGCAACACACCAGAATGCGAAATGCCAATACTTCGCATCCAGGCAGTCAGGCCACCAATCCCAAGGAAATGCCCTATGGATGAGCTGGTCAAAGACATTTGCCTACGCTTTTCCACCGATACCGCTGATACACAAGGTGCTCAGCAAGTGCAGAACAAGCAACATGACGCTAATTCTGGTAGCACCACAGTGGGCCAGGCAGTCCTGGTTCTCACAGATAGTGGAAATGGCACAGGGACCACCACACAAGTTCCCAAGAAGGAAAGACATGCTCTCGATGCAAAACGGAAGAGTACTCCATCCAGAGCCAGAGAGCCTCAGCCTAGCAGCATGGCCCCTGAGGACTTATAGTTCGCTCACCTCAAGCTTCCAGAAAGCACGCTGGCAGTACTGCGGGAAGCCAGGAGGCCCACCACACGGAAATGCTATGCAGCAAAATGGAAAAGATTCACTGAATGGTGCATCAACAAAAAACTCCACAGGAGAATCACTAGAGAATCTACAGTGCTAAAATACTTAACACACTTACTAAAAAATAACCTAAGCTGCACTTCTCTAAGAGCGCACCTGGCAGCAATAGTAGCCTATACAAGAGGAGAAACAGGGAAAAGCTTCTTTACATCTCAAGTAGTAAAAAGATTCCTAGAAGGAGCCAAAAGAATAGCACCCTCGAAGAGGATGGCGCCGCCGGCATGGAACCTCAATGTAGTTCTAACACAGCTTATGAAAGCACAGTTCGAACCCATTCACAAGGCATCGCTACATATGCTCACAATAAAGACGGCCTTTCTGGTGGCAATTTCCTCACTACGTAGGGTGAGCGAGTTGCAGGCACTCACTCTACAAGAACCCTACATTCAGATCCACAATGACAGGGTGGTAATGAGAACGGACCCACACTTCATGCCAAAGGTAGTGTCCAAGTTCCATATAAGCCAAACAATACAAATTCCCAGTTTCTTCCAGAAACCATCCACCAGCGCAGAAAGGGCACTGCACACTCTGGACGCCAGAAGAGCAGTAATGCATTACATCGAAAGGACTAAGGATTGTAGAAAAACAAAGCAGTTCTTTGTGTCCTTCGCAAGCAGTTTCCTGGGCAGACCAGTAACTAAAAATACCATCGCACGATGGATCGCGCAAACAATTCAATACTGCCACAAACAGGCAGGCCAAGAGCTACAAGGAGCAGCTCAGGCACACTCGACCAGGAAAAAGGGAGCAACAATCGCCTTCCTGGCAAACACACCTATCCAAGACATTTGCCTGGCGGCAACATGGGCTTCAGTGCACACGTTCACTAAGCACTACTGCGTGGATATACAGATGAACAAAGAAGCACAAGTAGGTCAAAAAGTGCTTCAACATATATTCAACAACCAACGCTCATCTTCCACCCAGCCGCCACAAACATAGCAAACCGCTACAAAGTCTATGCACAGCATAGTGAATCCAGAAAGATTCACGCTGCAAAACGAATAGTTTCTTACCTGTCGGTGTAGTTTTGCAGCTTGAAGACTTTCTGGATTCACTAGCGAACCCACCCGCCTCCGCCAGAAAGATGAGACAGGAGGAAGATGGGACTAACAAATAGGAAAACACCTTCAAAAGGTAAAAGGATAAACAAAACAAACACAAGACAAAGAAAAAAAAAAAAGAATCCGAAGATGGCGCCCAAGGGTGGGAGCTTCCGGAGGAAGCGCGCTGACGTCACGGAAGGACACCAAATGGTGGGGCGTCGACGCCCACCTGGGCTACACAAAAAAAAAGAAAAAAGACTACGTTTCCGGACCCAACCACTAGACCGCGGAATAATGCACAGCATAGTGAATCCAGAAAGTCTTCAAGCTGCAAAACTACACCGACAGGTAAGAAACTATTCGATTCTGGTCATTCAAGTGATGAGAATATTTAGAAGGAAAGCCCTTCGGTATAGGGGTGCAGTTTCTAAAAGCATTTACGGCAACCAAAATCTAATTTCGATAAGAGTCTTAGAGCATGTTATCGCTGCAATTTTAGGTGTCTATGGCAGATTTGGCCGCTTCCTCAGCCAGAGAATTCCCTACACACGAGTTTGTGGCAACCTATCCTTAAGATCTCCCACTTTAACCCAGAGCCGCTTGTGTTTGATTGTGCTACCCTTGGAATCCCTGAAGTCATTTTGTCGCCAAAAATGTAAGTGATCATTAAAGGAGTGTACACAATAAGACGAATCACACAAGTGTGTGGAACTTAGGATCCGTATGTTCAAGTGCAAGAACTAAAGCCTTCAGTTCAGCCAACTGCACAGTGCAATCCCCAAGAGACTGCGAGTAGTTTGAGGGCGAAAGGCGCCATCAGAGACTATGCCCAAAACAATGGTGCATGCGGCTGAATGTTGCTGTTTAGAACCTATAGCAGGTTGAGCAAAACCATCAGTGTAAATGGTGTACTGATATTGGTGAAGAGGCAGAATCGTTGAAGGCAAAGGATAAACATGTTCATATTGCAATAATTCTTGTGTTTGCAAAGAAGGGTCAAAGACGAAGTCTACATCCACGGCTGTTAAGGACGCAGCCCATTGTATCCAACAAGGGTTGAGTCCTTTTGCATTGGGAACGCTGGCTTTCGTAAAATACTCCAAGGCAGGCCCGGGAGAAACAACAGTAGCGCATTTACTTTGAGCAGGATGCCGTGCCTTTAGGATGGCCATCTGTACAGCAGTTAAAATGTTTTCAGTAGAAGCAAAACTCATTTCCGCAGTCGAATATAAATGCGATTTATAAGCTATGGGTACTGTTTAACCCTCGTTAAAGGGGACTTATGTAAATCCAGTTGCACCCAGAAAACGTGGATGACTTAGTTCGTAGTATTGACACGTGTATGTAAGTGGCATGTTTCAAGTGAGTCAGATTGTCAAGATCTGAGTGTCAATATGATCCGATGTCCAGTATTAAGCGGAAAAATCTGGGTGTATCGGAGCGTAAAGAGGTTTAATACGTTGGGCATAATCTGGTATATATTTCCTGTCAAAATTCAGAAACCCCAACAGAGATTGCAACTTTTTAAGCGTAGTTGGAGTTTGCAATTGAGCACATTTTTCCAAAAAGTGAGGGGCAAGACTTTTTCCCCTCATTTGTTAGTTCTTATCCGTAGAAAAGTAATGTTGAAATTTTTAAAGTTTAATTTGTAACCAAGGTCTGCAAAACGCATTATTACGCAATCCACTCTTGCTTAAATGATGGTTTAATTTGTCATCCGTTAAGTAGGAAAAAGCGTCTGAGTCAGTTTCATGGAGAATCGACACAATTTGTGCTGCAAAAACTCATGGGCTGTTCTTATAGCCTATAGGGAGTTGGACGTAGCGCATTTGGAAAACAAGGGCACAAAATGCGGACCAGTTGCGGCTCTATAGAGCCAAATTGTGACTGAAAAAACTGTTGGAAATATCCATAGTGGGTTTGTTTTTTACGAACCACATTATTAGTGAGTGCCGTACTATGCTTATTTTGTACTGCAAAGGTGTGTGTATGACTACTTAAATGTCTATAATCTAGGACTATGCAATATGAATGATCTGATTTCAGAACAGGAAAAAGAGGATTATTCATTTGGGACACACAAGGTTGTTACTCCCTGGTACTCCAGTTGGGAAAGAAATTCCTTAACGGGTGCTTTAGCATCCTGTTTAATATGATACTGCTGTTGTACCTCCGGTGTGGACCATGTATGAATAACATGGTAAGGAGAATCCTTATCCCAACCAGTATGGTTACGATAAAGTGTGGGGGCCAATGCAAGGGCCCATTCAGAGGCATAAACTTCTTTGACTTAGGCAGGGACAAGGTGTGAGAACGAAGGGAGAATAACTTCCTCATCCTGGGGACATGCAAGAGCAAAAGGTGGGGCCCAGTCGACCTTCGCCAAGAGAATGTCATAAGACATGGTTAAATTGTTCCATAATGTTTCACCTTCAATTTAAATATCCAAGTGATCTAGTCTGTGTGGTGGAACTACATGGTTATCCGCGATTTCAACTGTAATAAATGTTTCAGTTGCGTTCTCTACCAGAAATTGGTGGAGATTCCGGCATACTATGATGACCTCTGCCGCGCTGTTGAGGAGGGTTCACACTGTCAGCGGCATATTTAGCTATTAAAGCCGCAACTTTCTTTTTCTTCAAAGTGATTTCACAAGGACGAGGTCTATCCTCTTTCTTTATCTTCACCTCAGACTAGTGTGGTCTCCCTTTTCGGTTTCACATGCACTTGTCTCCGGTCAGATTGCCCTCCTCTATCGTACTGATGGTCAGAAGAGTCCTGAAAGGAACGAGAAGAACGGGGATCAGGAATCTTATAAAAACTGTCAGGAGTCTTGATTTTTGTGCAATCATGAAAACCATATCTTTCAGAAGTTTCTGGGGGCAGGGAGCCTCCGTATGGTCTAGTTTTTTGTTGTTTAGATTTGTTCCATGTTTTCTAAGGAAACTCATGGGTGGGTCTGGCATCCTTGTCAGAACTAGACTTGCCAAGCGGTGCTACTGAAAGTCTGGTTCACAAACTATTACGTCTTGAAGACAAATGTATAATGGCAATACTGAAAAGGCAACTAACGTTTGCGTTCGGCTACCGCCACCGTGGCAAGTCGCTGGCGTATAGCCAAAGATGCTGCTTCACCTTTAACATTAGAAAGAATCATTTAAGAGACAACGGGAAAATTCCCAACAAGTTTATCTCCAAATCGAGGACAGGACTTGACCCATGCTCATTCTGTATCTGTTTGACGACATTCGGTAGAATGGCCATCGAGGGAGTGCCAGGACAAAGAGTATAAACTGTGGCAAAAATAATCCCCCAGGTATTGCATTTGGAGAGAGGGAGAACCAGGCAATTGGGTAAGCACATAGTTAAAATTCTGTGCTTGTCTTGTGGTCCCGTAAGGGGGGAAACAGCTTCAAGTTAACCTATTTTCTAGGCGATCCAAAATGGTATTTCTTCACGATTTGTAAGTCCTTTGCCCATAACTGAATGAACAATTACAGTACTTATAACATGAGCTGCAGGCACCCGAGGTTGTTCTTACAGGGCCTCCCTCGCTGGTCTAGCCAGCAAGGCATGTGCATTAAATTGGGTCATGCGTCTATATAAGACAACAAGAACATTGTATAAAGCGCGAGTCTGCACTAGATTTATATTAGCCAAATCTGGATACGGTGTATAACCCGCTAGTGCCGGCCATGTGGCCCTTTCAATATTTAAGGGGCCCATTCGGACAGTGCCTTGTACATGGGGAAGGGTGCAATTAAACCAAGTCTGGTGTTCCCAGACGGTAAGAGGAATTTCAACAAGTGCATATGGATGATAGGCCTTAGGAGCCTCGGGTATGGTGTCTTCATGGAAAGTATCATTAGCTTCCACAGCCGGGAAAGTGACCCAAGAATAAAAAACTTCAAAGCGGAATGCTGCGTCCGCTTCAGTTACAAACATCACAGCAGCTCCTGCATTAGGATCTCCGTGTTGCATTAAATGCGGAGTTACTGCCGGGCGGCAGTTAACAGCAATAGCTATGGGTTGAGCCATAACTAAACCAAAAAGGATTCAAAGGGTAGCACATCAGGGTGTAAACCTTTTATTATTCAAGCTTGAAAAACCAACAGCACTAGGTGCTACCTAAAAAGTGTGGAGGAAAAATCCCTGATACTACGGATGTCTTCGGGAAAAGGTGCAAGAGTATTACAGGCAAGTACAATCACTACTCTGGGTTCCCACAAGTAAGTACAAGACTGAACGTTGGCGGTGCCATGTTGCAGGGATTCTGCTCGGGAACAGAACTATGCTTGTAACCGTAGAACATCAGTATGTAGGGACTGAGTCACCATACCACCTCTGTGTCTATGAGCCTGCGCCTGACTAGCAATATTGCCTCACTTGCCCTCCTAATCTTACCAGAGAAACAAGTGAATTGGCACCCCAGAACACAACACACTCGACCCTCTCTGGGATTGCTGTAAAAGGACACACCCTTTCGCATTCTCACTCGTACTTGTCCACAATAAGATAACAAGGAGACACAAAGGAAGTTTAGAATATTTATTTAAACTAGCGTTCTAAATACAGTATACGTGCCACCATCTGAAAACAAATGCATACTAAAAATACTGTTAGCATGGTTAATAAACCGTATACCATAAAAAAACCCTGTCATGTTTTAGGACCGAGTAGCCTAAACCCCACTCCCCTGCTACTGAAGCTAAATGATTATATATCAAAGATTTCTGGGATTAGTAGCGGACCCCATACCTTAGCATACACAGATGGGCATTCTACATCTCAGCGGACAGTGATCTGGTCCCAGAACTCTTGTTCCATGTGTGTTTTTTGCTCCTGTTCTCATCTTTGTGACAAGACGTGTGAACATAAACAGCATCATTTTGTGTTATGTCTAGGTGCTAGTGCCTGGCCAGAAAGAACAACAAGGGACGTTGTTGTTTGACCTTGTCTGTGGTGTTCAGACTAAATCCCAGGAAAATAACAGAACGCGAAAACATATGCTGGTTATATGTGAAAGTACAATGTGGCACAAAGCAACATGTTTATAAAGTAGCGTGTGCAAAAGAGAATGAGGCACAGTTAGTCTAACCTAGGGAAAACTACAATGGGCCATGCAGGAAACGCATGTCAATTTCTTATGAAAAACGTACTTACCTTTTTACATATTTCTTGGTCTTAAAATAAATCTTGAAAGAAGCTTATTTTTATAAAATTGGTGTGGATCTCCTTTTTGAGTTGTCATCTATTAGTCACTGTGTGCATAACAAATGTCTTGCACTCTGTTAGGCCTTAGGCTGCTCGACCACACTACCGCAAATTGAGCACTTTGGGTTTAGATTGAGCCCTGTACACTTCTGGGGGAATCTTTAGACTCTTTACACAATATAACCACTTATTGGTATATCCCAAAGTGCCAGCTTCCTGCATTTGCAAACCAGGATTTAAGGTACTCTGTTCAGCTGGCCTAACTGTGTCCCTGTAGCCGGCCCACGCTCTATCACAGTAGGCCTTAACTTGTGACTTTGTCCTGGTCCAGTGCAACTAGATACCCACAGTTGTCACAATACGTCTTTTGGTGCTATTTTTATTAAAATCTTTAAAATTGCATATCTTTTGTTATACTGATTGGATTTTTGTCGTTTTGGTTGTGTTAATTTTCTAACTCTATTGTAGGATTCTTGTGTGGTATTTTCACTGTTACTGTTTGAAGTGTTGCACAAATGCTTTACACATTGCTTCTAACGTAGGCCTGACTGCTCTGTTCCAAGAATCTGACGGTTGAGCACAGATCAATTCAGGGTTTGCTTGTGACTTCAACCTGAGAAGAATCGTGGTTGCTGCTTGAGAAGGATTTCAGCCCCCCTCAACTAGTAACGCAATTTCTTACGTTGATACTTTTCCATCAGGATCTCCCAGTTCAGATGCTAGTCACAGATGCCTCTCTCCTCGGAGGGGGAGCTCACATAAACGATTTGAAGACTCTGATTTATGGTCCGACAAGGAAAAACTACTGTATCAATCTCCTAGAGTTGAGAATGGTACACTTATCTCTGAAGTCATTCTTGCCCTTGCTTATGATAAGTCCGTTCTCTTGGGTTCTCTAGGGACTCTCCCTCTGGAGTAGCCACGCGCTCTATACATGCCATTCTATTGTATTGATTCAGATCGACAATACAACAATGCATTACCTGAACAAACCGGGAGGTGCACACTCAAGACTGCTATCCATCGAGTCTTAGGCCATATGGAAATGGCTCACAGCAAGGAACCTATCAATCGCAGTAGTCCACCTCGTTTAGGCGTTCAAAACTTAGAAGCAGTATTCAAGAGGACCAGTACTGGGTTTCAGACGACTAAGTCGCAGAAGCAATTTTCCAAGAAGGGGACACAAAAAACAAGTGCCAAGATTGCACCTTTATATTTTACCGGCCTCTGTAGAAAGGAATTGCTCTTTTTTGATTGGTCTACGCATTTCATCTGATCCCCTCGTTCTGCCAGTTTTGATCAAACTTTACAAATCCAAGTTTAGAGTGATAGCGCTGAAATGGGCTCGCCAGTGGTGGTTCACGGATCTTCTTTACTTGTCCGAGCGTCCACATAGAAGTCTGCGTGCAGACAGGATCTCCTTTACACCTTGCAGCTAGAACAGCCTGTTGGAAGTCTCCTTCACAAGCCTTCTTTAAAATACCTGTAGTTATGGATTTTTTTAGATGGCATTGAAGTTTTTCCTCCTGTTAATTCTACTTTGCCTTCTCGGGAAGTTATCATTGTGTTAACTAAATTAATTGGTCTCCCATTTGAACTCATTCACAAAGCCTCCTCCACACCTTATATGGAAGGCAGCTTTTTTAGTTGCTATTGCTTTGGAGCACAGAGTTATTGAAATTCAAGCCTTGTGCACTACAGAACCATACACAGTATTCAATAGTAATAGAATGATAAGAAGAAACCATACTAGTTTTCTTCCCAAGGTGGTTTTGGATTTTTACAGTAATCAGATTTCTTTACCTTCATTTTCTTCCTAATTCAGTAACTCCTGCATAGAGACCTCTGCATTCCTGTATGTAAAACATTTTTAAACTCTATTTAGATAAAACTAAATATGACAATTGGATCATCTCTTCATAAATGGTCCAACAAGAACCAGTTTACCCTCTACAAAGCAGTCCATCTGTAGACGTATAGTTTCTTGTATGCGTTTTGCATACCAGTTGGCGAAAATGCCCTTACCTAGTAGACCTAAAGCGCTCTCGTGGAAAATCTGCTACAATAGCCCCTTCTTAGGAATGTTCCAGTTTCAGAAATTTGCAAGGCTGCTACTCGGAGATCTGTTCACACTTTCAATAGACATTGTCTGGATTCAGCCTTCATTGAGGGTACTCAAGTAGGACAGGCTTCTTTGAGGAATCTTTTTGGGTGACGGTTGGAACTGTCCTCATTTCTTGTCCGGTCTTTTATGGGATGGGCTTGCTATTCTGTTCAGTCCTTATGACTATTGAGGAGCATCCCCTGGAAGAGAAGGAAAAGTTGCATACCTGTAATCTTAGTCCTCTTCTAGAGGAATCTGCCTCGATCATAAGCAACCCTCCCTCCTCCCTGGACAAGCAATACATATCATCAGTTAATGAAATAACAATGGGTCTGTGCACACATAAGAGTAAAATGGAGCAGTTCCTCTATCTCATAAGTTCACAAAGGTGGTTATGACACTCAAATAGTACAAAATTACTGATGCAAGAATGTTCAGGGGTGTTAAATGTTCTTCTTGTTTATTTACGAACGATTGCCCAGCCAATACGCGTTTCATCAGGGGGATACCCCTAGACTTCTTCAGGGCTTGTAGGCAAACGGATACCTCCGTGTGAGATCTCTGCCGGTTTTACTTCCGTCCCGGCAGGATGGGGAAGATTAAATGGTGGACTTGAGTAACAGAAAACGTCCTTGATCGTGATTCAAGGCTGCGGCCAAGTGTGACTGACAGTGAAGATGTAACAGGAGGAGCGGGAGAAGGTCTCCCGTTGCTACGTCTATATCGGGACGTGCTAAGCTCCGGTGTAGGGCCCAGGACGGGGTACCATCAGGAGGAGCTGTGGAAAACAAAGTTGAAGCAGTGGGTCCGCTGCTGGGAAAGACGTAACAACGGGAGACTTTCTCCTGCTCCTCCTGTTGTATTTTCACTGTCAGCCACACTTGGCTGTAGCCTTGAATCACGATCAAGGACGTTTTCTGTTACTCAAGTCCACCATTTAATTGTCCCCATCCAGCCGGGACGGAAGTAAAACTGGCAGAGATCTCACACGGAGGTATCCGTTTGCCTACAAGCCCTGAAGAAGTCTAGGGGTATCCCCCTGACGAAACACGTGTTGGCTGGGCAATCGTTCGTAAATAAACAAGAACATTTAACACGCCTGAACATTCTTGCATCAGTAATTCTGTACTATGAGTGTCATAACCACCTTTGTGAACTTATGAGATAGAGGAACTGCTCCATTTTACTTTTTTTAAAAAAAAATTTCAGAAAAGCAGTAGTTACAATCAATCCAAGGAGAATAAAAAAAGGAAAAAAAAAAATAATCAAAAGAACGTAATAGCCAAATACAATACATAATTTTTGACCCCCGGTGAAACTTAGTATAAATATACTTTCAATTTAAGAAGGCTTAAGAGAAGCCAGAAGAAAAAGAGAGACGAAAGAGAAAAAATAAAGAGAGAAAAAGAGGACAGGAAAAAAAAGAAGAAATAATGAAATACATGGAAGGAGACCCAATCCATCCAACAGATGTGTTCGATATTCCTATTTCCGCTACTGTTCTATCAGGAGCCCCCAAACTTGAAGACCCCTTTTCTTTGCTCTCCTGCCCTTACATTTATACAATGCCATCTCCAAATTAAACACATGAAAGAGTCTGGCATACCAAGCCTGATATGTCGAGGGTCTTCGTCCTTCCATTTTGAGGCAATCATTATACGGAAAATTGCTGATGCCATAAAACATAGATAAACTTGGGTCAGTTCTAACTGTAAGGTCTCATCACAGCCAAGTAACAACAAAGTTGAAGTTAATTGGACCGCCCGCCCTATATTTTGATGCAAGAGCGTTTCAATCCCATGCTTCAATATATTCAGTTTACAGCAATCGGAAAACATGTGGACCATATCTGCAGGACCCTGTCCACATCTTGGGCAGTTGTTGGTTTCCTTTTTCCCCCATGCCCACAATTTAGCCGGCGTAAAATAAAGTCTGAATACTGTTTTAAAGTGTTGAGCTTTGATTGGCCGATAAAAATACCATTTTAGACAGTTTTAAAGATCTGCACAGATCCACATCCTGATTATCCAATTTGTCCGCTCACCCACTTTCTGATAACTATATCATCAGGATTAGCATCCATCAGCATTGAGTACAAATCGTTAACTCAGGGCTGCCTGTAAACTAGGCATTCTAAAAGCGGAATTCGAGCCAGGCTAGTAAGCTGTGATACGACCGGTTTAATTGTCTCCCTTATTTGTACGTACTTAAATAATGTCCTAGGGTCTACCCCATATCGTTCCTGAAGCTCTCCAAATGGCATAACTCATTCAGATTGGTAATATCTCCTATATTGTTAATTCCCGCCTGCTCCCACATTCTGCCTATTTTGTCGTAAAGTCGGGCCGGGAAAATTGATGAGCGCCATAGTGACAAATACCTCGGAACTTTTGGATTTTTTTTTATTTTACCGGCCTTATGCCAAATGTTCCAGGCTGCTCTTAGGGGTTTGAAACGTGTTTTCTTATAGTAGCTCCCCTCCAGCTGCCTCAGTACTAACCCTGGTGCTGAATCTCCAATGGCTAATTCATAAATGGAAGGCGGGGTCTCCCTATCCAGGTCTACTGACATTCTCGGCCCTAATTTTAGGTCTAAATAAAAGTCATTTGCTGCAGCGTTATAGCCCAATAGTAATATAAAAGATTAGGAACAGCCAACCCCCCTCGGTCTTGTGGTAGTCATTAATTTCAATGATCTCCTAATCTTCTTATAACCCCATATAAATTGTGAAAAGATCCCCTCTATTTTTTTGAAAAGGGAATTTGAAGGTTCCAATGGTATACAGCGGAGTAGATAAACATTTTTAGGGAACATTGTTATCTTTATGACATTAGCTCTTCCGATAATGGATAGATGTAAATTATCCATTCTCTTTAAATCTCCACCTATCTTCTTTAAGAGAGGGTCCGTATTAATATCCCAAATAGTCCCAACTTCCGCTGCTATATTTATCCCTAAGTATGTGGCTGCCTCCGTCCTCCGTGGATCCTGACATTGCATGGATTTGGAGCAGACAATTTTTGTTTTGTCAGTATTTAAACCATAGCCCGACTTGATTTCCAAATTCCGAGGCCAGAGTTTCAATCCTTCCTATTGCACCTAGTGGGTCAGGGGTGACGACTGCAATGTCGTCGGCATAAGCTAACACTTTGGTATTGTAACCCCTGACCACTATCGGTTTGATTGCCTGATCGTTTAGCATTGATCTGATTAAGGGATCTATATAGAGCGCGAAGAGGATAGGGGAGCAGGGGCAACCCTGCCTCGTGCCACGAGCGATCTTAACCCTTCCCGACACCCTCCCCATCAACTGTATTTTCGCATAAGATTGTACATACATTGCTCTAAGGGCAGTTAATATACGTGGGCCAAAGCCATTAGATCTTAAATTCTTCCACAAGTATGACCATTCAACCTGATAAAAGGCTTTTTGCGCGTCCAGCAGTATCAGACATCTGCTCGCCTGTAGCTTCCGCTATATTAAATAATGAAATTACCCTTCGGACATGATCCGTTGTCCCTCTGCCCGGGATAAAGCCATGCTGCCATGGACTTACTAGGGAGGCAATTATTTTTGATAATCTGAGCGCAATAATCTTGGAGTATAATTTCTCATCGGCATTAATCAATGAAATTGGTCTATATGAAGCTGGATCCCCTGCGACCTTTCCCTTCAGGAAAATAACTATGTTGGTCTCCTGCCAAGATTGGGGTGGAATCCCCTTCTGTTGTACAGCTAAAAACAAGTCTAGCAGAAGAGGGGCTAATTCTATCTGTAAAGCTCTATAGATCTCCATCGGAATCCCATCTGGGCCCGCCGCCTTACCCGAGGCCATCGTCTGAAGTGCCTCAATAACCTCATTTATTGAAATGTCTTCTTCTAGCTCCTGAATCAGAGGGGGCATTACATCCGTTCCTGTGCCTATTGTCATTGGTGTACAGTCCCTGGAGCGATACAAATCCTGGTAAAAATCAGCGAATATTTTTAATATATCTTGGGGCTCAGTAGCTATTTTACCATCCTTCCCATTTAGCCTTAAGATATTATTTGCGGTTGCCCTTTGTTTTAGGCGAAGTGCCAAGTGTTTCCCCGTCATCTCTCCATATTCATAATTATCCCGCACACGAGTTTCGAACCTTTCAGCAGCTATTTTATTAAAAACCCATTAATTTTGGCCTTAGTTCTGATGACTTTTAACTCTAAATGCAATTGTAGCTGTCTGTTTTTGAGCTATGGCTGCCATATGCTTTTCCTCATATTTACTCAACTCCTCCGTGAGTGTATGTATTGCCTCCCTCTGTTTTTTCCTATGAGACCCCACAAAGCTAATTATTTCCCCCCTGAGTCCTGCTTTAAACGCATCCCATACATTTTCTATCGAGGTACTAAACCTATTTATATCGTAGAACTGCCGGGTCCACCCCCTGATATGTTCTGTAAATCCTTCGGTGGCCAATAGTTTCCTGTCAAAGGTCCACTTTGTAAATGCTCTTGCGTGCCCCGGGGCCTCAATGTCCAGCAACAGAGGGTTGTGATCCGACAGGACCTTAGGCAGTTTCCTGATGTGTGCTCCCTCTATAAGAGAGGTGGAGGCATAAAAGTAATCGAGCCTGACGTACTTCCTGTGTGGGCACAAGAAATAGGTATACCCTGGGTCCCCTGATTTTTTATAAGACCACATATCCACTAACCCGTGGCTGTCCACCAGTGCCTTTAAGGCTTTGAAGACTTGTGGCTTCCTCCCCTGATACCCTCCCCAAGCAGGGCCACATGCGTCTAGATGGATATTAAAATCGCCACAGATAATAAGGGGGGATGGCCACGAGGCAAGCTCAATTTCAAGTTCTGACAGCAGGTCTGCGTCATCTAAATTTGACCCATAGATTGTACATAATGTGTAAAGCCACTTGGAATTTAAGCAATTGCCCATCTACCCCACTTATGATAGCATTCGCTTAATGGGTGGCATCCGGTTAGAGACATGGATTGCCACCCCTCTGGTATTGGTAGACTGAGATGAGCAGATTACCTGGATATACCCTGGGATGACGTTGAGCCCTCTCTTCTGCCAGGGGATATGGGTTTCTTGTCGACATATGACATCAGCACCTAGTGCTCGCAACACCTCTCCTGTCCTGCCTCTCTTGCCCCCATCATTCAGGCCCCCAATATTTACAGTGCAAATAGTCAGCCTACCCATCCCTACAATTGCCTTGGTACCTGGGTTGCCCCTTGAGCCATTCCTTCAAATTACCTTCAGTCCACCTCTTTATTTTGCAACAATAATCTGCTTTTCTGAGTTTTATGAATTTTTTGCCCCCCTCACCACCCAACCGCCCTCCCTCTCCCACCCCGACCCCCCCCCATCCTCTCCCCCTCCTCCCTGCTTTGTGAAGCAACAGACCTATCTAGGTCTGTGGGTGATGAGCGGTGGTGCCCTCCCTATGGTGACATATATAATACATATTTGTGACTTTATGCCCCCCCGTGCCTTCAATTTCTCCTCTCCCTCTTAACTATTATTGCCTACCCCACCCTACTCAAAGCCGTGTGCAGACAAAATGAAAGAGAAAAAACAATCGAGCACGGAATAGACAAGCAGCTAATATGCTAAATGTCCCCATTTAGTCATGATTACTCCTGAACAATTCAAGTGGTTTCTACACCATAGTAAAACGAGTTGGGGAAAAAAAAGGGGTAATCTCCCCCATGCATTTAGAAACTCCTTGGCCTTGATCTCCGACGTGAAGAATCTAGTCTGATCCTTCCAGATTACTTTCAGTCGGGCTGGGTTTAGAAGAAAGGCCTGTGCACCCTTCTCCTGGAACTGGGTAATCATTTGACGTAAACGCCATCGTCGTTCCACTGTGATGTGGCAAAAGTCTGGCCTAGTGAAGAACGAGAACCCATCCACCATACCCTGTGCTTCTGGTCTAGCCTTCTCGAACACATTTTGTCTCAATAAATAATTACCAAAATAGACCAGGCATGCCCGTGGTTTGGCGTCTAGGCGGACTGGCTGCCGTATATTGAACGGAACTCGATGTGCCCTTTGTATTTCCTGGGGCCAGTTCCACCCTTCCAATTCTGGGAAGGATTTTTGCAGTAGCTGAACCATGTATAATCGTGCATCTGACCCCTCCTTTCCCTCCGGAATACCAAGGAATCGCAAATTGTTCCTTCTCTGGTGTTTTTCACTTTCTTCTAACTTCCACTGGATGTCCGTAAGTTGTGCCTCATGTGCCTCCACTTGCCCCTTTGATCCTGCTAGATCCACCTCCAATGAAGCTGTTCTTGACTCTAACTCCGTCATCCGGTCACTATACCGTTACAGATTCTTGCGATTTTCCTTACTGCCCCTTGAAGTTTCCGAGCGGCATTCTGTGAACGTTTGCTCTCCGTTCGGGCTTCTTCGTGGTGTGCAACTACACACTGCAAAATAGATTCCAATGTGGGGGGAGTTGCAGTAGTTTCTTCACTGGTGGGCTGATTACTGTTCCCCACCAATTGATCTCCGAGAGAATATTCCCACCTCAGATCCGTTTGCCTTGGATTGTCAGTACTGCCCACTCTGGAGTATGTCTTCCGTGTGGTAGCGATAGTTTCCCTGCCACTGGTACCAATGCCGGATGCACTATCCTCCTCACTTGATCCTGCATTGGACCCGGTGTTTGAGCCCAGACCTGACCATGTGGCATCTGATAGTGAATAAGTCATTCGCTTCTGAGTCAATATCCCTCTCCCTACCATCCTGTGGGGTTCTGTGAATCCTTAGGAGCCCCACAGGTTCTTTTAACTTCCCCCTTGATTCTTCTGCAGTGATGTACCGCTCTGCTCCTCCTGGAAGGTCATTCAGACACTTATTTGTGCCCTTCTTTCCATCCCCGCGTTCTTCCCCTTCTTATTTGGGTTCTCTCGTCTTAGTCGGATTATTGGTTGGCTCACTTCCTCTTGCTGAATCTCAATACGCCCGGAAGCCACCGTGTCCTGCCAATTATTTCCAACATCTACCTCGCCCGAGCTCTCAGCAATATGCACTACTGGCGCTATTATGTGAACTTGCCCCCCCTGTAGTGTCTGCTCTTCGGAACTCTCCTTGGGCCTGACGTCAGGCCACCCTTTTAGTTGCTGGTTCAATGTCTCGCCATCCGAAGGCTCCCCCTGCTCCCCCGGACCCATGGGTGGCTTACCGATCGGTTTCCTGCTCTGTCCGCTTCCTTCGACAGGGGCCTCTGTCCGCTCGCTCGGCTGGTCGACTCCTTGCGCTGCAGAACTGTTCCCAGCCCCCCTGAGCATATCGATGACTGTAACGGCGGCACGAGGTGGCTGGGGCTGCGCGCCTGCGCCCCTCCCCGTCTGGGATATTCTCCACCCGGGTCTTCTGCCTGCGTCCCTGAGCCGTAGCGGGGCGGGAGCGGGAGCCGTCTCAGATTCTGCCGCGCTTCTCTGTGGGGATTCCTGGGGGCCAGTCTGAAGAGTCGCACCTCTGCCTTTCGCGCCAGCCTTGTGGCCCATGATGATCAAACCGGCTGTGGATCCGCAGTCCCTGCTCCACCACGGGGTGCGGGATAGCTCTTGCTCAAAGCCTCTACAGCCAGGAATCAGCTGTTCCGCAAACTCCGCCAGCACCACGACCCAGCACTTCAATCCCGGTAAGGTGCGACCAGTCTCTGCCCAGTCACTTGCACCGCTGCTTTCCACTTGGGGGCATGCCATTCTAGCCTTTCAGCATAATTTATTTAAACAGAATCGTGCCGTCACCTCGGGAGCCACCTACGACCGACTTCACTCGGCCGCCATCTTGCTTCCCTCTGCTCCATTTTACTCTTGTGTGCACAGACCCATTGTTATTTCATTTACCTTGTGGTTGTTGTTTGGGGTTTAGGGTCAGCCCTAAGTCTGTAGCACCATCAAATTCTGAATCAGTTACACACTAACGCATACTAGGTAGAGGCGCCATCGCATACCGCACACTCCCAAAAGCCGTCCTGTTGCAAGACATATCATCAGTTGTTCACCCAGGATCCTCAAATCTTCAGTAAAAATAACCTGACCGAACTGTCACCTGCAGGGCATGATGGGATGCTGGGTGTGCTGCGAGGTAGTGGTAGTTAAAGGCACAGTGCCAGTTTTGTTCTCTAGGCTTTCCCTGGCTGCCTATTGGCTAATTATGTCTTTCATTCCCATTTCCTTTTTACTTAAAAAAAAAAAAAGGTTTGTGACATATTTTCTATGGTCACTTATCTTTTTCTGTGACATTATATATCATTATTAGAATTATGCCCTAAAATGAAAATCAAATGAAATTTAGCCTTTTAGAGGCCGCAAATTATTTATATGAATGTACAGATTATATATATATATATATATATATATATATATATATATATATATATATATATATATATTTAGTCTTAGTTGAGAGGAATCAAGTCATATATTATCTCTCTCTCTCTATCGAGCTATCGCGCCATCTTTTTTTTTAGTCCTCCGCGATCCCGCACTTGGGCTGGTACTAGTCAGTGCTTGTGACTATGATAAGGTTTCCCTGGAAGAGGACTAGAATTACAGGTAAGTGACTTTTGCTTCCCCACTCCTTTTTGCAAACAAATCAACTGGCTGAGCAAACTTTTCACATGTTGGATGTGAAGAGTGCGCTCCGGTGTCTATTGAAAACACCTTTCAAGTTGACTATTAGTATCTTGCAGTCAAGGCAGCTAGTATCTAAACATGCACGGTTCATAGAGATTGTGTGTTGCATCAATACTCCCTATCAAATAGCAAACTGAGCGCCCTGGTTGTCTTCGTGCCAATACTGCGGGTGTGAAGTGACAACAGAAGCTCTTTCAAGAAATGTGTGACTGCACCTTATTTGTCAATGTTGTCTAGATTGTAACTTTGCCTGATGCTTCTTAGCAGCTCGGCAGTCTATTCTAAAGTTGTTAATCTGGACGGTGTCACTTTCTGAACAAGAAAAGTTTACTTAACTTGTATCAATAGTAATATAATTGTGGTTTTCTTCTCTTTTCTCAAATGTACTATTGGGTTTCTCTTCCTTACAGAATGCTTTAAAATCCCCAGATGAACCTATTCTAGCTGAACATCTCGCTGCTCGTGACCGCTGCCTTGCTTGGCTAGCGTACATATATGTAATTGAATTTAGTGCACTGCCTACAAGTCTCTATGACCCAGCAAGCTCAAACCCTTCAAGGATTGTGAATAGACAGCCTTTTTTAATCCCATGGCAAGTGCCTGAAGATGTGAAGACCAGTCCTGACATGCTTCTGGCTGTGTTTGAGGGTAAGCTTTATTTGTGTACACATTAAGAAGCCATTGAAATAGTATTCAAACAGCAAATGCTTTCTGTCTGCAAGAAAATTACCCTTCTCCCACCTTGTCATTTTTGTACTCTCATGAAAACCCTTGCATTAACTCATTCATCCAAATAGGATTTCCATATTTTTGGAGGCTGCCACACATGAATGAGGCCATGCATGCATAATGTGCCTCTCTGCATTTAGTGCTTACATGTTCGTTTTTAGGAAACATTTCTTTAGAATGTGTAGGCAACGTTGTTTGCAAGGCTAACATTTTAATTGCTCTCTTTCTAGATGCGATCTGTTCATGTACTGATGAGACATTAACTGCTGATAAAAGAATAATTGCTTGCCTCCCCCTCTACTCAAACATGATTTCGTTGCAGAAGCTACTTAATAGGTAAGGCTTGGAAGCCTGTGAATCTTTTTATTTTTTTATTCTTTATACTCTATAATAAAATGGATATATTACATTGCCATGTACTTACACAATATATTCCTAAACATAAAGTTCCACTTCATTGCTAATTTCCCAATAGCCACTGCCTTCCCAGGCAGATGAATCTAGTACCCAGCACCAGATTTATTTGAAGACAATTTAAAAAATAGATGGCCTGAAATATTTTAACTAAACAAAGAGGAGTAACCCTATTATTGGCTATAGGGACGGGGTGACTAGACAAGAAAAAGAACAAGTCCCTAACTTACTATGTGGATCAAGTGTTGCACTATAAACATGTACAGTAGCGGTGGTGTTTTAAGCGCATCCAATTGTTTGGAAAAACCAGTAATCACAAACACAACAATAATTGCCACATGTATTCCACAAGCATATAGTGATTCCCAGATGTCACGCTAGCGTATGGATGCACAAGAGAGAGAGTAATGTAGAAAACGTTTCAAAATGTACAACATCAATTTTTATTCATAATTTGTTAAAAACGATCAACACATTTAAAAACATCTTTGCCAACAATCAATGTTTGTAGCACATTTGAATTGATGATTAAAAACAAGAAAACTACACAAGTCGACGCGGCGTTTCGGTGAGATTAGGATCAACCACCTTCAGGACAGTTTTCTAAAATGTAATATAAAACAATACAATAATATATTAGTTTATAAATTTATCATTATCAAATTGATTTTGCACATTTAAAAGCATAAGTGTCTATTAACCAAAAAGAGTTAAAATTGGCACATACTGTTTAACATTACATAGCCCCAACAAAGATGAAAATAGAAACACATGATCCACCGTTGCTAAAACGTGACGTACCTATTAAGATCTCTCAGATTAATGTCTCCCCTTGTATGATTCAGAAGGAAAACATTCTGCCAAATGATTTATGGTTAGAATAAGGAATGTCCTGAAATGAGACAAAGCGTATTTAACTTCAATCATATTACCAGAAAGTTATTGATAGGGGTTTATGAAAAACCTGCAAAGCATTCATTGTTGCGTACCTTCTTATATGGTACTATTCCTTGATAAAATGCGTTCGTAGGAGCTGCCGATAGATTTTGTAGCTAATTAATAGCGACCTTTGAAAATAAAAAGGAGTATGAGCTTCTCTATGGTAAAAATAATTGTACATTAGTAAAATGATAGGAGAGGGCTTACCATTAAAAAACCAGTAACCTTTCATCAGGAAACAGGTGAGCCGTGATTAGGCTTCCATTTGTTAATTTTTCGATGTTTCGCCCTTTTGGCGAGTTTGTACTGAAGAATAAATGTATATAATTATTTAATATCTATACATAATATAGAGATGGTCTAATATTTAAAAATAGGCTGAAAATTACCTGATTGTGTTGCTTTCTTGATGGTGCAACTCAAAAGGATAAAAATCTGCAAAGATCAAAAAGGAACAACCTTTCAGTGTATTCTGTTCGTTTTTAGTATGGCTGTTATGATCTATGGTTTAAGCCTAATAGTGTTCTTGGTATGAACTCTATAGACTCTACGACTAAAATCTCTCCGTGATCTACTTGTAATCCTTTTATGTATTAATTTATATATTCATATATCGATTACCCTTTCCCTTTTATATAGGGATGTGAACCTATTAATTAAACCAAAATTTGTATTGTATGTACTATTACAAAAATATGTGTCTTAGATTCCTGCAAGGTTTATCTTTTAAGCATACATTTTTACGTACATTTTTAGATTCGTACGTATCTTGACTAGACCAAATTGTATCGTGTAAGCATTAGTATTCTGCAAGTGTACAAGATATCCACTGGTGTTGTACTAAGTCGTAGTTATCAACGTAACGGGAATAGACCGTATTTAGTGAATCATAATCAAGTTGATAGAAACGGGTATAGTTTTTGCTAGTCGAGCGCTATCCGCGTTAGACAAGAAAACGCGACTGCACGAATCCTGAGATTAATTTACTGTCTCTACGTATTTGTGAAGAGCTGGGACAGTTTTTAAGATAGAACGCAGACAAAACTCCGGCTTGTTATATTTGAAATGTTATTAAATTAAGCCACAATTTAGGACGTCCACGTATTTGGGACAAACTAGGACAATTTTTAAGATAAAACGCAACTAGTGCAAATGCCTGCTTGTTATTTGTGAGTATTATTAGAAAAAGGCACGATTGAGACCACCGGTACTTACTTGGTCAAGGTATTCCGGCCTCCCTGCTTCCTACGAACGTCTTCCGGGTCAGGATACGTGATACGTCTGACCTGGAGAGTGTCTTAAATACCTTGCTCGTAGTCATGTGATCTCTTAACCTTGTATAGTACGACAGTTTCAATTGCAGACCCTATTAGTTATTATGCATTATTTACAATTTTTAAATCATTAATCGTTCAAGGCAGTCGAAATGCGACTTTTCTCCAAACAAACCGGGGTTACAAAAAAACAGGGTTTCCGAAAACGGCGGCCGTCTTTAAATATGTAATCTACTAGATTCTCAAGTTTAGGAGATTATGTGGCGGACTTGTTATAAAAATAAGAATATAGTATAAAAGTCTAAATTAATCTAAACTATGAAATTATAATGTTGTTAGTGTCTCCGAACTCTATCTTTGCTATCACGAGTGCTGACGTTAATGTAACAGAAAACGGCGGCCATCTTTGAATGTGTAATCTCCTAGAATCTCAAGCTTCGGCGATTGTATAGCCGACTTCTTTATGCAAAATGAATATGGTATAAAGGTCTGAATTTATCCAAACTTTAAAAATATAATATTGTCAGTGTCTACAGACTCTATCTTTGATATCACGAGTGCAGACGTTAATGTAACTTTTCTTATTGTTCCACCTACCGGATATGATTCGTGGGAAACTATAACGGAGTCCTCTGTTCCACATTTTTGTTAATCACCATGGCAACCATTATGGAATGGGACCTAAGATTGTCATTGGGGCATTCGGCTTCAATAGATTTTTGGTTCGAAACAATAGCAGCCATTATGCAATGATACCTGGGACTGTCAATGGGGCATACGGATATAGTATATAGACCTAAATATATTCCAAAAACACAACAGTAGATGCTATTAAATCTGCGGGAGACAACTCCAAACTGCCCTTTACATACGTTTTTCCCAGTCCTCCTTACTATTTAAGCCTTGTCTGAAGGTCTTAAATTTAGACATATAAAATTGTTCTCGTTTTTTGCGTTTTATTGTCAGATCACCGCCTCGTGCATTTGTCTGGATTATTTCAACTACACACCATTGGAACTGCTCAACTTTGTGTCCCTTCTTCATCCAATGTTCTACCAAAGGGGCATTTCTCTTATTGGTCCGTTTTGCTGATTTGTGCTCATTAATCCTAATTCTAATCTCTCTGGATGTTTCTCCTATGTAACCCAACCTACATGGACATAGGATTAAGTAAATCAGGTTTTTGGAACGATAATTCGCCATACTTCTGAAGTTATGGGTTGCATTGTTGTGGACAACACTGGTTCCTTTGAGAATGTTCTCGCAGTTGCAGGAACTGCAGGGGAAAGTACCTGTAGGCAATGGGGTGTTTGTTATGCTTAATTGTTTATTCGCGGTCACGCTCCTATAGGTGTGCACTAGACAGTTTCTGATAGTTCGATTCCGTCGGAAAGAAAACATTGGTTTCTCCAATTGCATTTTGCCCTGTGTATTAATTAGGTGCCAATTTCTATTGCTGATATTTTTGACTTTATTGCTGATGTTACTATAGTTTGTAACAAAAATTAAAGGCAATTTTCGTGGGTTTTGATTAGCTTGTTTGGTTTCAAAAAAGGAATCCCTGTTATAGTATTTGGCACGTTTATATGCCCGTTTAATCATCCTTTTTGGGTACCCCCTGTCTAAAAGTTTCTTAGTAAGTCTGTCAGCATGTACATTGTAATCATTAATGTTGCTGCAGTTACGTCTAATTCTAAGGAATTGACCGAACGGGATGTTGTCTTTTTGACATGCTGGGTGGTTACTGTTATAGTGCAAAATGGTGTTTCTATCCGTGGGCTTAGTATACAGTTCCACTTGGAGTTGGTCATTTACGTTTTTGATCTTAATGTCTAAAAAATGGCAACTCTGTTTGTTGATGGAGGACGTGAAACGAAGATTCACGTCTCCCAGGTTGAGCCACTCAAAGTCCATAAGTACTTCTTTGGTGCCTTTCCAAAGAAAAGAAATGTCAATATAACGAGACCAAGCTGTAATATTTTCGAAAAATGGGGCTGTTGTGTTAAAAATGTCTATCCTCAAACCTTCCTACGTATAGACATGCTAGGCTAGGAGCGCAGGTCGCTCCCATGCTGGTCCCTTTGGTTTGTTTGAAAAAGTCTGTTGAATAGAAAAATATTATTTTTCAGAATAATCTCCAAACAGTCTATAATGAAAATGGCATGTGCGGTTAGATCCCCATCATTGTTACACATGAGGTCTTTTATCATTTGTATCGTATCATCTTGGGAATATTCGAATATAAGGCTTCAATATCTAACGTTACAAGCCATTGAGTTTCACTATCAAAGGGAAGATTCTCAATTTTACTAATCATTGCTGTTGTGTCCTTAATGTACGCTTTCTGTTGTACAACTAAAGGTTGAAGGAAAATATCAACATATTTACTCAGTGGCTCAGTGAGGGAGTCGATGCTTGCCACAATAGGTCTCATGGGGGATTATTTATATCTTTATGCACTTTGGGCAACCCATATAGGGCAGGGATAATCGGCTGCAGATTATTCAGAAAATTGAATTCTTCTTGACAGATGATATCATCTTCTTTGGCAAACGATAAGATTGGTCACCTTATGAATAAGGACATTCCACTCGTCTCTGCTAGATTTCTCATAGTGTTGAGTGTTGTTAAGAAGGGCCATCATTCTGTTGTTATAGTCACTTGTCTCCATGATCACAATGCCCCCGCCTTTGTCGGCGGGTTTAATGGTTATATTTTGGCAGTGTTCTAAATTTGATAGAGCTATGCGTTGTTGAGATGTCAGATTGTTGTCGACCCAGATCTTTTTATTCAAAAGGTCATCTATGCTTTTCTCCACTATTCTTTCGAAAACTTCAATGTCTTTAACTAGCTGCAGAGGTGGGGTCCAAGTGGATTTCGGTTTTAGACCAGATTTGTTTTGAGTTGGAATTTTTTCTTTTCCTTCAAAGAAACAATTAAGACGTATTTTTCAAAAGAAATTTTGAACATCTCTCTCAAGGTTGTATCTGTCCACAGGGGAAGTGATAGCGTATCCTAACCCTTTTTCTAAAACTATCACTTCCTCCTGTGTCAGCACTCTATTGGAGAGATTAATGATAGGTGCCCTATCTGTTAATCCCAGTGTTTCTGGTTTCTTGTGTTCGGGCGGTTCTGTGCAGGGTTCGAGGTAAAAAAAAAACCCTCTTCCTCTGACTCTGCCCCTGTTCTGGCCATGATTTATCGGACGTTTTTCTAAAAAATAAAAAGTATCTCTACTTGTTCCTGGGGTGACTTCCCTGTTTTTAGTGTTGTAATCATCCTTGGGTAACTCATTTTCTGACTCTGAGCTGGTATAAGAAGTGTCGAAAAACATCACTCTTTTAGGGAACATTCTTCTTGGTTGTACCTAATTTCTTTTATTGTTGTAAGGTTCTTCTCTAGGTCTATCATAAAAATCTTTTTGTAGATATGGATAGACATGTTCCATATTATATTTGGAAATGTCGTTCCTTAATTTATTTGCTTTTTTATTCAATAGGTATTCTCTATAACCCGTGATATCTTGTTGGATCTCCTCTAATTTCTTTTTAGCTTCTTCTAAAGCGGTGCTTTCTTTAAGTTTAAGTTCGATCTCCTCGATTTCCTTTCTCTCTATAATCAACACCTCATGTGCTGTTTCTATTATTAACAGCATCCAATCACGACTGCACCCGTTTGCAATGAAAGTCCAGTTTTCTATGAGTCTCTGATTTTTGATAAAAACCCCAGGTTCATTGCTGACCTGTAGGCCTTTTGGTATTATTCCTTTTTTACAATACTCGATAAGAAAATCGGCATGAAGTTCGGTCCTAATGGCCTTTTTTTAAGATTCCACAGAGTTTTCCATTGTTCCTCGTCACCATTGGTAATTGTGATAGAGGTAATATCTTTTGCTGTACCATTAATTATTTTATTAAATTGGTCCTCTGTAAACCCATTTGTTTTTAGGACATCCATCTCAAAGATTGGACTAAGTCTTCCAAGTTGATATTGGACAATGTGTGTCTGAGACTCCCAGCTCACAAGCTGTGCGTAATATAACTAAACAAAGAGGAGTAACCCTATTATTGGCTATAGGGACGGGGTGACTAGACAAGAAAAAGAACAAGTCCCTAACTTAGTATGTGGATCAAGTGTTGCACTATAAACATGTACAATAGCGGTGGGGTTTTAAACGCATCCAATTGTTTGGAAAACCAGTAATCACAAAAACAACAATAATTGCCACATGTATCCCGCAAGCATATAGTGATTCCCAGATGTCACACCAGCGTATGGATGCACAAGAGACAGTAATGTAGAAAACAAAGTTTCAAAATATACAAAATCAATTTTTATTCATAATTTGTTAAAAACAATCAACACACATTTAAAAACATCTTTGCCAACAATCAATGTTTGTAGCACATTTGAATTGATGATTAAAATCAAGAAAACTACACAAAAGTAGACGAGGCGTTTTGGTGAGATTAGGATCAACCACCTTCAAGACAGAGTTTTCTAAAAATTTAATATACAACAATACAATAATATATTAGTTTATACATTTATCTAGTGCAAATGCCTGCTTGTTATTTGTGAGTATTATTAGAAAAAGGCACGATTGAGACCACCGGTACTTACTTAGTCAAGGTATTCCGGCCTCCCTGCTTCCTACGAACGTCTTCCGGATCAGGATACGCGATACGTCTGACCCGAAGAGTGTCTTAAATACCTTGCTCGTAGTCATGTGATCTCTTAACCTTGTATAGTACGACAGTTTCATTTGCAGACCCTATTAGTTATTTTGCATTATTTACAATTTTTAAATCATTAATCGTTCAAAGCGGTCGAAATGCGACTTAAAAAAAAAAAAAGGTTACCGGTTTTTTAATGGTAAGCCCTCTCCTAGTACCATATAAGAAAGTACGCAACAATGAATGCTTTGCAGGTTTTTCATATACCCCTATCAATAACTTTCTGGTAATATGCTTGCAGTTAAATACGCTTTGTCTCATTTCAGGACATTCCTTATTTTAACCATAAATTATTTGGCAGAATGTTTTCCTTCTGAATCCTACAAGGGGAGACATTAATCTGAGAGATCTTAATAGGTACGTCACGTTTTAGCAACGGTGGATCATGTGTTTCTATTTTCATCTTTGTTGGGGCTATGTAATGTTAAACAGTATGTGCCAATTTTAACTCTTTTTTGGTTAATAGACACTTCTGCTTTTAAATGTGCAAAATCAATTTGATAATGATAAATGTATAAACTAATATATTATTGTATTGTTGTATATAAAATTTTTAGAAAACTCTGTCCTGAAGAAGGTGGTTGATCCTAATCTCACCGAAATGCCGCGTCGACTTTAGTGTAGTTTTCTTGTTTTTAATCAATTCAAATGTGCTACAAACATTGATTGTTGGCAAAGATGTTTTTAAATGTGTGTTGATTGTTTATAACAAATTATGAATAAAAATTGATTTTGTATATTTTGAAACGTTGTTTTCTACATTACTGTCTCTTGTGCATCCATACGCTAGCGTGACATCTGGGAATCACTATATGCTTGTGGGATACATGTGGCAATTATTGTTGTTTTTGTGATTACTGGTTTTTCCAAACAATTGGATGCGCTTAAAACCCCACTGCTATTGTACATGTTTATAGTGCAACACTTGATCCACATACTAAGTTAGGGACTTGTTCTTTTTCCTGAAATATTTTAATTCAGTCAGCTGCACCTCACTCTTTTGCAAGAGGAAATTCAGGCCCTTCAAAAATGTGCCATTCAATCCGTACCCCTATGTGTAGGAAGCTGGCTCTGTATCTACTACACTATTTAACCAAAACGATTTTACTTACCTGTTTACAGGAAATGTCCCAGAGTAGTATCCAGGTATATTACTCGGAGTAAGAAAAGTAATCTGAAAAGTAACCTACCTGGTATTTTACTGAAAAGCCCATTCAAGTCTATGTACTGTATTTACAAAGTATTGCATTTTTCTGCAACCATACTGTAAGTCAAAACTAAGTGCATATTCAATTACAATTCAAACGATTGCTTACTTGTGCCAGGCTTGCTTGGTTCTAGAAAATAAAATAACTAAAAATATTTTTATACAAAAACAATTGGTCTGAAGTTCAGTCTTTGAGTGTGTGAATTCATTTGCTGATTGAATGTGTACAACAAATGCTTAACACTGTCCTCTGATACTGCCTTACTGCTCGACCACACTACCACAAATAGAGAGTAAGGTACTATCTAACTTTACCTCTGCCTACCTTTTGGGTTCCACTGGACTCTGTGCACACTATACCTCACTTTGGTATAGTATATACAAAGCCAGCTTCCTACACAGGATCTCTGGAAACTGCAGACAGGCCGGTAGGTCTGGGGCCAAGTCAGTTGTTCTCTGCAGTCTCCTCTGCTGGGCGTCTTCTTTCGTCCTTTTTCTTCTTAGGTTGCGGGAATCTGCTTTCTTGGTTCAGGGCTGCCCCATAAATACTGTATTTAGGGGGCTTTTTAGGGGTCTTGAGGTCAGTAGCCAATGGGCTACTGACCTTAGGGTGACTACACCCTTGGAGTGCTCACCCCACGTGGGGGAGTGAGCACAATCCCTAATCCTGATTGGGGAGTGCCTGCCATCTGCAAGATGGCGGGCACTGAAGAGTGGGCTTCACCTCGCCTCCCCCACCTGAGGGGTGGAGTTGGCAGAGGTGGGCACACTTTCTGGGCAGGCTAGTTTTTCCTGCCTGTCTTCCCGCCGAAAAGGAGGGGAGACAGGAAGGGGGCCTGCTCCTGATAGCAGGAGAGGCTGGGGGTCGCATTACAAAGGCTGCCAGGCCTTTGAAGCTCCTCTGCCACAATTGGCTCTTCCTGGCCTGGGGCAGGTGTGAACACCTCCGCCCAGGAAAGGCTTTGTTTCTGGGCTCAGGGAGCGAAGGCTCCCACCCTAGGGGTCCAGAAACATGTTTCGTGGTGGCAGGCTGGTGTGTACCAGTCAGGGAACCCACCAGAGGCTGGTCGTTTTTCAGGGGGCATCTCTAAGATGCCCTCTGTGTGCATTTTTCCATGAAATTCCACACTGGCATCAGTGTGGGTTTAATATGCTGAGAAGTTTGATACCAAACTTCTCAGTTTTCAGTGTAGCCATTATGGTGCTGTGGAGTTCGTAATGACAAGCTCCCAGCACCATATACTCTTAATGGCATGTAAGAAAGTGGCCCTGTATATACTGTTCCCAAATAGGTACAGTGTGCACAGTCCCCAGAGGTTTGGCAGAGGCTAAAGTTAGATATAACCTTACTCTCTAAAGTGGTCGCTTGGTCGAGCAGTAAGGCAGTATCAGAGGACAGTGTAAGGCATTTGTTGTACACACTCAGTCAGCAAATGGTCTCACACACTCAAGAACTGAACTCTAGGCAAATGGTTTTGTATCAAAATATATAGTTTTATTTTAGAACCAACAATAGGTATCAAAATATACTTTCTCAGAATGAGTTACTTTAGTTAAATACTTTTCAAATAGGCAATAGACTTTTGAATACAATAGTTACAGTTGTTGCAATAGGCAACACAATTTCAAACACAATAATACATTGAGCGCAATGGGAATTTCTAGTTAAATGCAATAGATTACTTTTTGGATTACTTTTCTTATTGAAGGACTGGATCCTAGATTCAGTCCTGGGACATCTCCTGTAAACAGTTGAGTAAAAACGTTTTGGTTACAGTTGTGATTTTTAAGGAATATTATTGTATTTTAAAAGTTGACACTTAGAAACTTTTTCACATAGAATCACCAATGTTATCCTATGGGAGGAAATTCACTTAGCAGGTAAGTGGGGTTATTGTTACTTTTTCTAACTCAGTGTTGGATCCTGGATCCAGCACTGGTGCATCTCCTGTAAACAGTTGAAAGAATGTATTTTTGTTATACAGGCGATTTTTAACGAATATTTGTAAGTTTGCAAAATCGACACTTAGAAACTTTTTCAGCAAAAACCAGGCAATGTTATCCTATGGAAGGAAATTCAAGTTACCGGTAAGTACAGTTATGATTACTTTTCAGGGTCAGTGCTGGGCACCAAGATCCAGCACTGGGATCTCTCCTGATAACAGGTGAGTAAATTCGTTTTCGTAATTCGGCTGATTTTAGATGAATATTTGAAAGTTTAGAAACTCCACACTTAGAAGAATTTCCAAGTGAAACCAATCAATGTTACCCGATGGAAGAAAAGTGAGTTATCGGCTTTCGGGTAAGTACTCGACTGGCACAGAGTTAAGGTTCTGGGCATAGACTCAGGGGTCTCCCAGGGTCAGGTAAGTACAGTTGTTACACCCTCAGCGGCACAGGGGCAGCCGGGTGCAGGGTGAGTTAGGCCCAATGTTATCCTATGAGAGGCAGGCGGCCTTTGGTTGGTGGCTGCTGGCTAGCAGGCCACGCGGCTGTGGGAGCTGGGCTCCTGGTCACTTGCTCAGGGCAAATGGGGTAGTAGCTTAGGGTAGAGGTTGCACTGCCAGGGGCACTCGGGCGGCTGGGTGCTGGGTGCTTTTGAGCCGTCGGGCGCTCAATGGATTTCAATGGAGAAGCTCAAGAACGAACAAAGGCTGCAAGCTCGGGGACGGTGATTCTTCAGGTGCGACCACCACTTCGAGAGGTAAGTTGGGAAGCTATAGGAAGGGTAGGCACCCAGGAGTTGGGCACAGGAGGCCGTGGGGCGCAGGGTGCAGGGGTGTCTTTAGGCGTCGGAAATCTTACCCTCGGCTGGTCGCGGTTGGAGGGGTCCCTGGTTCTGAGGCTGCAGGCGTAGTCAGGAGCGTCGAGGAGGGTCCTTGGGTGCTGGATTCTGGGTCACAGTCGCCGGGGGGACGTCCTCGTGGTCTTTGTCCACTCAGGCACAGGCCGGGCTCAGCGGGTGCAGAGTGTGCAGGAGTCTCGGTTCCTGGCTGGCACCAGGGGTTTGTTACTTGCTTTTGAGCAGTACCACTGCTCGTGGGAGTCCCAGTCTTTTTAGAATTACAAGGCAGTCAGGTCCACCGGGGTTTTCGAGGTTGCTGACCACTGGAGACGCCGGGTTTCAGCAGGAGCAGGTTCAAGGGTCGACCGGCCCGTAGGGCTGGGTCCAAGTCAGTTGGTGTCTCCCTCTTGTTAGCAGCTGCACGGCAGGTCTTCTTTCTTCTTGTTCTTCTTGCTTGTTTCTGTTTCGGGATCTAAGGAAGGAAGGTTCAGGGTGCCCCTAAATACTAGATTTAGGGGCGTTACAGGTAGGTAAAGGGCAGGGACCAATGGGTCCCTTCCTGGGGTGGGTACACCCCTATCCTGCCACTCTCCAGTGGGAGGGGGCAGGAGCCTTGTCCTGATTGGGCAGGGCTCCCCATCTTCAAGATGGCGAGAGCCCGGAGATGTGCTTCACCTCGCCTCCCCACCTGAGGGGTGGGGTTGGCAGAGGCTGGCACACCCCTCTCCTCCCTTGGGGTTTCCCGCCAGTCTTCCCGCCAGAGTGGGGGCTAGAACCGGTGGGGACCAGTTGCTGAGTACAGCAAGTGGTCTGGGGAGGCTCACAAAGGCGGCATGCCTTTGAAGCTTCCCCCTGCCCATCCTGGGGGAGGTGACCTAGCACCTCGCCCAGGACGTGCATTGTTGCAGACCCGGGAGAGCGGATGGCTCTACCCAGGGGCCCAGCAACGTGTCTGCTGGGTGGCAGCCTAGGCAGCCTCTCAGACAGGACGTGGATTGTAGGTTAGGTTCAGGGGACAACTCTAAGTTGCCCTCTGTCGTGCATCTGACATTAAATCCCACACTGGCATCAGTGTGGGTTTAATGTGCTGAGAAGTTTGATACCAAGCTTCTCAGTCTTCAGTGTAGCCATCATGGTGCTGTGGAGTTCGTAATGACGACCTCCCAGCACCATATACTCTTAATGGCAGCACTGCACTTACAGTGCCCAGGAATGGACCTGGGTACTGTAGGGGTACAGGGCTCATGCACCTGTACCCTCACCACTGGCATAGTGCACGTAGCTAGAGGGGTGACTGAGGTATGCCAGGGCAGTGTGTTTGTGGGCATGGCACACAGGGATGTGTGCCATGTCGAGACTCTGTTTTGTTGTGCACCAAGACACTCAGCCTGCAAAGGCAGTGTGTGTGTCAGGGTACAGGGCCTCTAAGGGTGGCACAATAAGTGCTGCAGCCCTTAGAGGCCTTCTCTGGTCACAGTGCCCTGGGTACCTAGGGTACCATTTACCAGGGGCTGACATGTGGCCAGAGAGGCCAATTGGGTTTAGTTTTGGGGAAAGAACACAGGCCCTGGGAACCTGATTGGCAGGGACCCAGGGCACATCAAGTCAAAGTGCATCAGTGGTCTGGCAAAAAGTGGGGGGGTTACTGCAACAGAAACCCACTTCCTTACATGGCAGCACTGCACTTACAATGTCTAAGAATGGACTTAGACACTATAGGGGTACAGGGCTCATGCACCTGTACCCTCACCACTGGCATAGGGCACCCAGCTAGAGGGGTGACTGATTTATGTCAGGGCAGTGGGTGGTAGGCATGGAACACAGGGATGTGTGCCATGACGACTCTTCACTTTGTTCTGCACCAAAACACGCAGACTGCAAACGGTGTGTGTGTGTGTGTGTGTGTGTGTGTGTGTGTGTGTGTGTGTGTGTGTGTGTGTGTGTGTGTGTGTGTGTGTGTGTGTGTGTGTGTGTGTGTGTGTGTGTGTGTGTGTGTGTGTGTGTGTGTGTGTGTGTGTGTGTGTGTGTGTGTGTGTGTGTGTGTGTGTGTGTGTGTATATATATATATAGGTACAGTGCCTCTAAGGGTGGCACAATTAGTGCTGCAGCCCTTGGAGGTCTTCCCTGGTCAAGGTGCCCTGGGTACCTGTGGTACCATTTACCAGGGGCTGACCTGTGGCCAGAGATGCCAATTGGGTTAGTTTTGGGGAAAGAACACAGGCCCTGGGAACCTGATTGGCAGGGACCCAGGGCACATCAAGTGAAAGTGCATCAGTAGTCTGGCAAAAAGTGGGGGGGTTACTGCAACAGAAACCCACTTTCCTACACTATATCAACAGGGAAAGAGCGTGTACTCATTGTATTTCCTCCTTTTCCAAAAAGGACTGCACCAAATGGCCCGCCCTTCCTGGTCTTCCGGTTGCTTAACCAGTTCATCTGTTGGAGCACTTTCACAAGACAACCTCTCCTTTGCTTCGACAAGGAGACTGACTGTGTTGGACTCAAGGACTCCTACTCCTACAAGCGGAGAGTCAGTTGAAAAATCATGCTGGTAGAAAAGCAACAGTCTATTGCTGGGCAGGCCTTTCTTTGTCCCTCTTCTGCACATGACAATTGCCAATGGTGCATCACTCACAGGCTGGGGTGTACATCTTAGCAACATAACTGTACAAGGCATATGGACTCCTCTTAAGCAGAGCTGTTACATCACCAGGCTGGACTTGCTTGACATTTACCTAACACTCAAAGCCTTTTATGCAGTTGTCCGAGTTAAGGTAGCCTTTCTAAAGGCAGACAACATGATGGCAGTTACATACAGAAACAAGGGGCCTCCATTCCCTTTTACACTGGCACTACAGATTAGGCAATGGGCGATGTCCCACAACATAAAGCTCCTTGTGCAACACCTGCCAGGGATAAACAGCGACTTTGCAGACCTACTAAGGAGAATGCACCATAAGTACATGAATGAGAACGCCACCCTCTAGTCTTAAAAAAGCTATTTTAACAAGTGGGGGATCCCATAAATCTATCTCTTCGCTACTCAAGATGCAAAATACCTAGACTTTGCCTCCAGATACCACACCGACAGTCCACGGACAATGCACTGTGGATGAACTTGACAGGGACATTTGGTTGCACTTTTCGACCTCTCCCACTCATTCCACACGTGGCGAGGAAGATGAGGCAAGTCTTCTTGACTCTCATTTTGGTAGCAGCAATCTGAGCCAGACAGGCCTTGTACTCGATGTTGCTAGAAATATCTATTGGGCCCGAGCTTACTCCGCAAAAGGGCATAATCGGACACCCGTACTCGGATAGGCTTTGACTGAGCCTATCTTGGAGGTGTGGCAGAAACCTATGTCTGCTTTTGTGGTGTCTAGGACTGTGGTGAGGAAGTATAAGGTGGCTCTGGTGGATCCTGCTTTACTATCCATCCACCCATCGCTGGAGAGTTTAGTGGTCCAAGCGTCATGCTCCTCTAAGCAGTCTGCAGGGGCATTCCTATCTACACCTGCAGATAGGGAATCCAAACGTATGGAGTATTCTCTTCGGGTAGTATGGCTCTGAAGTCGACGAATGTGACATGCCTGTTGGGCCGCTATATCCATGCTCTGATGGACTCAGCGAGGGAAGTGCCCCTGAAGCTTCTGGAAGATGTTCAGGGCCCTTTTTCTGAGGTGCTTTCTGATACATCAAGCTGTGGCCCGCAATGTCATACAATCGGGTCTGGACACTGCGTACTCTGTTGCCAGGGCGATGGGTTCTTCTGTTGCGACCAGGAGGCACGCTTTGCTATGGGGGTCTGGGTTCTCACCAGGCGTCCAAGCTACCCTATTGGACTTGCCTTCTGATGGATCTTGTCTATTTGGAGCCAAGGCGGACTCTGCGGTGCAGCTCTGTAAAGACAGCAGAGCCACGGCAAGATCACTGGGTCTCCAGTCCCAGTCCAGGGGCTTTGGATACCACAAGTTTTGTGGTTTTGGCAGGACTTTATCCTTTCGAGCCAAGCAGCAGCCGCAACAGCAGGCGAACCCCCTGTACAGGTCATACAGGGGAAAAGGTAGGTCATCTGTGAGGTTCAGCTCTGCAGCAAATCTCCTCCTCCCCTCCAACTGGTAAGGCAGGGAAGCAGCTCTAGCTCCTCCATCCTAGAGCATGCTTGTCCCGTGGGAGGACGGGTGTCCCATTTTCTACAGAATTGGAGGTCTGTTACTTCAGATCTCTGGGTGTTGAGCTTTCTCCAGCAGGAGGTTCTATCTTTACTACAAAAAGGTGCAATTGAGGTGGGTCTGAAGCAGGCAAGGGTTCAGGGATGCTACTCCCGGTATTTCCTGATTCCCAAAAAGGACGGTCGCTTGAGGCCGATCCTAGACCTCAGGGTCTTGAATTTGTACCTCAAGCAGGAGAAGTTCAAGATGTTGACCCTGACTCATTTTCTTCTTGCGTTGCAGCAGGAAGACTGGATGGTGTCAATCGATTTACAGGATGCGTATTTTCACATTCCCATCCTGAAGTCGCATCAGCAGTATCTCTGTTTTATGGTGGGGTCTCAGCATTACCAGATTGTGGTCCTTCCGTTCGGTCTTACTTCCGCACCTCGGGTCTTCACAAAGGTGATGGCGGTGGTGGAAGCACATCTCAGAAGGTCGAGGATTCCTGTTTTTCCCTATCTGGATGACTGGCTGCTCAAAGCAAAGTCACCAGAAATTGTGCTGCATCATTTGCAAGTAACAACACAGCTGTTGTTCGACTTGGTGTTTTCGATAAATGTACTCAAATCTCACCTGGTGCCCTCTCAGCGCAACTTGTTCATAGGGGCAGTACTGGACACTACTGTGAGTCGTGCCTTTCCGCCTCTGCAGAGGATTCAAGACATCCAGGCTATGATTCCACTTTTTCAGAATGGAGCGGTTGTTCCAGTACTGTAGGTCCTGCGCCTGCTCGGTCTGTTCACTTCCTTCATACCGTTGGTCGACCATGCACGCTAGAACATGAGGGCCCTCCAGTGGTGCCTCCCCAGACAGTGGTTTCAACACAGCAGAGATCTCAAGGAGGTGGTCCGGATCTCCAGAGAGACTGCAGCGAATCTGTTATGGTGGAGTGTTTCGGGCAACATGTCTCAAGGGACCCAGTTTCAACCTTCTCCGGTGGCCACAGTGATTACTGACGCCTCCACTTGGGTGGCGAGCTCATCTGAGGGATCTGGAGGTCAAACGCCTTTGGTCTCCAGAGGAAAGAGTTTCACATCAATCTTCTGGAATTGGGGACAGTACCTTTGGCTCTCAAGGCCTTTCTTCCCTCCTTTCGCGGTCAGTCAGTTCAGGGTCTGACAGATATCACTACCGCGATGTGGTATATCAACAAGCAGGGAGGAGTAGGGTCGTGTCGGCTCTGCCACTCTGGTCCTGAGCTCAGGACCATCAGATGTGTGATCGCGAATCATCTGGCCCGAGAGCTGCGTGTGGAAAGTCTCAGTCGGCAGTACTCCGCCGATCAGAAGTGGTGTCGCCATCCAGAGGTGGTCCATCACATTTTCAGGATGTGGAGGTTTCCTCGGTTGGACCTATTTGCCACTCACGAGAATGCGCACTGCCAGTCGTTCTGCAGTCTCCAGTATCCGATGCGGGGCGTTGGGGCGGCACGTTTCAGTTGGATTTGGGTTCACACCTTCTTTACATGTCTCCTCCCATAACCTTGATTTCCCGAGTTCTGAGGAAGATTGGCCAAGACCGGGCCCAAGTCATATTGATCGCCCCGGATTGGCCACGAAGGGTTTGGTACTCAGACCTCCTTTACCTCTGATCGAACGCTCCGTCTCCCTCTCACGGCAGACATCCTCTCGCAGTCGCAGGTTCTACACCCCCACCTCCATGCCTGTGGATTGAACAGGGCAACTGGAGTTCTTTCTATCTCCCACCGGATGTGGTGGATGTTATTCCATCAGCCAGGAGACACTCCACCAAATCTGTCTATTCTGGTAAGTGAGCCAAGTTTGTTAAGCGGTGTGGAGAGAGATCTATTGATCCTTTGCAGGCCCTTTTGTCTGATATTCTGAGTTTCTCTCTTTCCCTTGCTCAACAGGGTTGTGCAGTAACTAATGTTAAAGGCTACTTGTTTGCCTTGTCGGCTTTTCACGGTTTACCAGATCAACCCTCGTTAAAATTTCCCATAGTTATGAGATTCATTGAAGGTCTCACAAATATGTTTCCTCCCACTCCCTTTATCATGCCACAGTGGGATTTAAATTTAGCTCTCACTTTCTTGATGGGTTCTCCCTTTGAACCTTTACATAGTTGTCCCTTAAGTTTCTTGGTGTTTAAGACCATATTTCTGGTTGCAATCACTTCCGCTAGGAGGGTGAGTGAGTTGCAAGCTCTTCGCTCCAAGCCTCCATTTACTTAATTCCATGCAGATAAGATGGTTCTTAGGACCACAGCTGCTTTCCTGCCTAAGGTGGCCACTCCTTTCCACCTAGGCCAATCCATCCTTTTGCCTACTTTCTATCCTCCCCCTCACCCTTCTAAGGAGGAGGAGAGACTTCACCGCCTGGTTCCTAAGAGGGTGGTTAGGTTCTACCTGGACAGGACTAAGGACTTCAGGTTGGACGACCAACTCTTCATCGGATATGTGGGCAAGACTGTCCACAAAAGAATGCGGTCAAGGTAGATTATCCTCTGTATCAAGATCTGCTTCGCCTTGGCCAAGAAGGAGACTCCGGAAGGTATTCAAGCTCATTCTACCAGAGCTAAGTCTTCTAGGGCTTTGGCTAGAGGTGTCCCTGTTGTAGACCTCTGCAAGGCGGTAACTTGGGCCTCCCTCCACACTTTTGCGAAGCACTATTGCTTGGACTCGGAGGTGAAGAGGGATGGCCATTTTGCACGTTTTGTATTGCTTGATTTTTTTGGTGTAGGCAGGCACCCTCTGCCAGGAGCGGGATTGCTTGGAGATTCAATTCAAAAGGTGAGGAATCCACAGGCAGTGGTATCCATCAGAACAACAAGTTATTTACCTTCGTTAACGCTTTTTCTGCTGGCTACAGTATCTGCCTGTGGATTCCTCACTGTCCCACCCGCCTCCCCGTTGCCTGCCTCTTTATACTAAAAAATAGATATAAATTTCATGTATTTTATTGCTGGAATCATGTGAAACTTGACACTAGGAAATGTCTGTAATTTAGAATTTCCAATTTTAATTGTATTTTGAATACTACTTATACTTGTGGAAATGTTGTCCGTTCACCTTGAAGGCCCAGAACAAATGGGTGGAACTGACCTCTGCACGCCGACGAGGTATTGTTATGGCTCCGAAGACGTCACGCGGAGTTGCGTGCGGAGCAGTTCCATTGTGACGTCCTTGTTGCCATTGGAGAGCTAGGTAAAAAGCTTCTGTAGAATGCTGCTCATGGGGTAATTCAAAAGGTGATGGATCCACAGGCAGATACTGTATCCACCGAAGTTGTAACCGCTTCAACAGTGCAATATCTCTTTGCTGGTCCCTCGGTGCAGCAGGGCAGTCCTCCTTTGTTCCTACTTCAAAGTCTTTGGAGGTCTGGGTGCCAGTGGTGCCCCGTTTATGCTCGGAAAGTGCCATCTGGTCAGGGTGCTGTTGGTAACCAATGGGCTACCAGTTTCCCTCACACCTAGTGACCACTTCCTGTGGAGTGTGGAATCTGGCTATCCCAGGATGCACCATTCTGCACACTCCCAAGATGTTGTTCATGTCTCACTAGCTCATCTTGGGGTGTGGCTACCTCTGGGCTACACGCACCTGGGGAAACCGGTTTGGCAACTGGTTTCCCCTCTTTGCTCCCTGTGCCAGGTTGTCTGCCTAAACAATGGGGCAGTTCTCCTTACTAGTGTGACATATATGCCCTTCAAAGGCGACTTCCTTTGAAGCCTGCCTTTTGGGACTAATACCAGCGTGGCTTCCTGCAGGAGAGCGGTATAGGACGCTGGCTCTGTATATACTATACCAAAATGAGGTATAGTGTGCACAGTGTCCAGTGGAACCCAAAAGGTAGGCAGAGGTAAAAGTAGATAGCACCTTACCCTCTATTTGTGGTAGTGTGGGCGAGCAGTAAGGCTTTATCAGAGGGTAGTGTTAAGCATTTGTTGTACACACTCAGGCAGCGAATAATTGTCACACACTCAAAGATTGAACTCAGGCCAATTTTGTTTGTATAAGAATATTATTTTATTTCTAGACCCAAGCCAATCCTGGCACAGGTAAGTGAAATAAATGCTTTGCAAAATATTATGCAGTTTTTACAAGTGAATGCAAGTTCAAATGCAGTTGTTTGACATACAGGTAAGTCAAGGTATTGAAATTACTGTACAGATTACTTTTTAGTTACTTTTAGATTACTTTTTCTACTCAGTGTGATATGCCTAGATGTCACACTGGGACATTTCCTAGAGAAAAGGTAAGTAAAAACAGTTTTGCACAATTGTACTTTTTTAGGTTTCCATACAAATCAACTCCACACTTGGAACATTTTTCAGAGAAAAACAGTCAATAGGTGCATATGGAGAGAAATGAAGTTAACGGTTACCAGGGAAGTAATCGGTCTTTGGGGTTGAGCTTCTGGGGTTAGAAGAAGGGTACCCCCAGGGTCAAGGATGCACTCTTGTTGCACCCTCAGCGGCACTAGGGCGGCCGGGTGCAGAGTGCTAAGGCCCAGTGTTATCCAATGGGGGTTAGGTTGGTGGCTGCTTACAAGCAGGCCACTGGGTTGTGGGAGCAAAGCTCCTGGTGTTAAGCTCAGGGCAAAGGGGGATTCTGTTTCTGCACAAAAAGTGCACCCGCAGGGGCCGCTGGGTGCTAGTTAGGCATTGGGTGCCCTGTTTTAAATGGAGATTTTATGTTTTGGTTTTCAGCTGCAGGCTCTGTCCAGGAAGACGTCCGGGAAGAACCAACAGCTGGGCAGGTAAGTTGGTGGGCTCAGGGAGGTAGGTGCACCTCGGGTTTTCTTCTCCAGGGCGGCTTGATGCAGGGGTGTCTTTTGAGGTCGGATTTCACCTTACCGGGCCACTCGCGGTTGGGGGGTGGGGGTCTCCGTGCAGAGGCTGCAGGTGACGTCTGGGATTCCTGGAGGGGTCAACCCATGGTGGACTCCGACTCTGGAGCACTGGGGGACCTCGCTGGGACTGGTGGGCCACTCAAACTCAGGCCGTAGGCGACTGGTGCAGTGGTGGTTCCAGGCATCAGGTTTCTTTGTCCTCAGCAGGCTCAGAGTCTGTCGTAGGAGTTTTCTTTTGAACAGAGCTGCTGTTCACAGGAGATCCGGTCTTTGTTGAAGGCAGTCAGTCCTCCCAGGGTTCTGGAGGTCGCTGGCTGCAAGACAAGGCGACTTTTGGCGCAGGATACCTGGAAACTGCAGGCGGGCCGGTAGGGCTGGGGCCAAGTCAGTTGTTCTCTGCCGTCTCCTCTGCTGGGCGTCTTATTTCGTCCTTTTTCCTCTTAGGTTGCGGGAATCTGATTTCTTGGTTCAGGGCTGCCCCTACATACTGTATTTAGGGGGCATTTTAGGGGTCTTGAGGTCAGTAGCCAATGGGCTACTGGCCTTAGGGTGACTACACCCTTGGTGTGCTCACCCCACATGGGGGAGTGGGCACAATCCCTAATCCTGATTGGGGAGTGCCCGCCATCTGCAAAATGGTGGGCACTGAAGAGTGGGCTTCACCTCGCCTCCCCCACCTGAGGGGTGGGGTTGGCAGAGGTGGGCACACCCTCTGGGCTGGCTAGTTTTTCCCGCCTGTCTTCCTGCTGAAAAGGAGGGGAGATGGGAAGGGGGCCTGCTCCTGACAGCAGGAGAGGCTGGGGGTCGCATTACAAAGGCTGCACGGCCTTTGAAGCTCCCCTGCCACAGATGGCTCTTCCTGGCTTTGGGGGAGGTGTGAACACCTCCGCCCTGGAAAGGCTTTGTTTCTGGACTCAGGGAGCGAAGGCTCCCACCCTAGGGGTCAGAAACATGTCTCATGGTGGCAGGCTGGTGTGTACCAGTCAGGGAACCCACCAGAGGTTGGTCGTTTTTCAGGGGGTATCTCTAAGATGCCCTTGGAGTGCATTTCTCATTAAATTCCACACTGGCATCAGTGTGGGTTTAATGTGCTGAGAAGGTTGATACCAAACTTTCCAGTTTTCAGTAAAGCCATTATGGTATTGTGGAGTTCGTAATGACAAACTCACAGCATCACATACTCTTAATGGCAGTACTGCACTTACAATGTCTAAAATTGGCTTAGACACTGTAGGGGTACAGGGCTCATGCACTGGTATAGTGCTACCAGCTAGAGGGGTGGCTGATCTATGCCAGGGCAGTGGGTTGTAAGCATGGCACACAGTGATGTGTGCCATGTCGACTTTTCACTTTGTTCTGCACCAAAAACACGCAGCTTGCAAAGGCAGTGTGTGTGTAAAGGTACAGGACCTCTAAGGGTGGCACAATACGTGCTGCAGGCCTTAGAGGCCTTCCCTGGCCACAGTGCCCTTGGTACCTGTGGTACCTTTTACAAGGGACTGCCCTGTGGCCAGAGATTTCCAATTGGGGGTATAATTTGGGAAGGAACACAGACCCTGGGAACCTGATTGGCAGGGACCCAGGGCACATCAAGTCAAAGTGCATCAGTAGTCTGTCAAAAAAGTCGGGGGGTTACTGCAATAGAAACCCACCTTCCTACACTCGGGTATCGCCGTTGATTCGAATGCCGACTCGGAGAAAGTCGACATCGAAGTCACATTCACAGACCTCAAAGCCTTGACAAAGGTGCAGTCTACCTTCTCAGTGTCATAGACGTCGAAGCAACCATTGAAGTCCTCTGGGTCGATGTCGTGATATTCACCGGCGGTCCATCGGTCGACACCTGCACCAGACATGACTGCAAGACATCTGCTGACGTCGAGACATTTTGTCTATGTCCAAGCACTCGCAACTGGATAAATCTGGATTGACGTAGAGGAGGAGATCGACGTCGAGTAGATTGAGATAGTCATTGAGAACATGGAGATCAACGCCAAGAAGTCAATCTCTATCTGCAGACGTCAGGATTTTGCAAAAAGACCACACATCTCCAAAAAAATCCATCTATCTCTCTCTTCAGTGGTTGCTGAATGTAAAACAATGTGTTCCACTTTAGAATCCAATGTCAGACTACTCTGACGTACTCTCCATCCAGGGGTTCTAAACATACACCCCCACCGAGGGCTACTCCTCCTTGTGCTTTCTCTCCGGAGGCTTCATTACCATTGCCTTCAGCAAGATATCCTCAAAGATCTCAATCTCCACGGAGGAGAAAGTCACCGTCCAGGACCCCACAAAGATCAAGATCCAGGTCCCCCTACAGGCGAGCACAGTCCACATTTCGACAAGTTCAGGTCTCTAGAGTCAGACACTGATCTCCTTCATGGTCCTTCACCACTTCCCGTTCTTCAGTGAGGTATTCACCAACCTTATCCGATTCTCCTCCGGCAAGAATTTCACCGGTGGATGACCTCATCATATTGAATGATGTTTTAATCAGAGGGGCAACAAAACTTAATATAGATATACCTGCACCGGTTACTTCTGCATCAGTGATATTTGAAACTCTTCATCATAGAGCAGCATATAGAACCCTATTACCTCTTGTCCCAGGCTTGTTGGGACCAGTGTTGCATACTTTTCTTACTCCTGCATCTGTGAGTTCTGCACCGCAATGTATTCTGAAAAAATTCAAGGCACCTGATCAAGACTCTTTTCTTCAGGTCGGATCCACCACGGTGCCTGAAGTAAGCATCTGGGGTCATCCTCTTCCAAAGTACCCCCAGCTAAAGACAGCAAACAAATTGACTCACTGGGCAAAAAGATGTGCAACACTTCTGCATCTTTTATGAAGGTGACCAGCGCCTTCGCCTTATTGGGGAGGTACGACAGATCTCTTTGGGACTCTATATCCAGATTCTCTGAGACGTTACCTAAAGAGGAGAGGCAAGATTTCAAGGAGATATTTCAAGAGGGTGGTGGTTGGCTAATCAAGTCATTATTGCAGCCGCTGATGCCTCAGATCTCGCAGTCCTACCGATATTCTCATGGCAATGCACACGACTATCTTCCTGGTTGCGCCTTACAGGTCTGAAACCTGAAGACCAGCACCGTATACAAAATTTGCCATTCACCGGTGTGAGAAGCTGGCTTAGTATATGGTGCACCCTGCACTAATCCAGACAACCCTTATGGTGATTTTAGTGGTCTTAGATAACCTTGGAAAGCTCTCTAAGTGATAGCTGTGGAGAGCAGCCTTCAGGCTTAGTCCAGAAGGAGTGTTAAGCAGTTTGTTTTACCAGAATATAATCTTATTGGTATAGATGAAGAGAAAAAGAACCACACAGTGTATTTATAAAAATATGTATTTATTATAAGACACTCACTAACACATACAGATATCTCCTAGCCGGAGATATACACAATGCACAAAATACTTTTCAATAGAAACAGGTAAGTAGCACAAATACACAGTGGTCACCAGGGTGAGACCAAACTATATACTAAAATAGTGGTATGTGAACCACGACTCGAGTCAAGACTACACCCAGTGGACGTAGAAGTGCCGGGTGTAGGAAGCTGGCTCTGTATATACTATACCAAAGTGAGGTATAGTGTGCACAGAGTCCAGTGGAACCCAAAAGGTAGACAGAGGTAAAGTAGATAGCACCTCACTCTCTATTTGTGGTTGTGTGGTCGAGCAGTAAGGCTTTGTTTTGTGTTAAGCATGTGTTGTACACACAGTAGGCAAATTAATTAACACACTCAAAGGCTAAACTTCAGACCAATTATTTTTGTATAAAAATATTCTTTTAGTTTTTTTATTTTCTAGAACCAAGCAAGCCTGGCACAGGTAAGCAATAAATACTTTACAGTAATAATGCAGTTTGTAAATAGTTTGAATTGCAATTGTAAATGTACTTTGATTTGATTACAGTAGTGTTACTGATAATGCAATGCTTTTCAGAATACAATACATATACTTTGTATAGTTTTTAGTAAAATTACAGGTAAGTTACTTTTGATATTACTTTTCTTACACAGTGCAGTATGCCTGGATACTGCACTTTGACATTTCCTGTAAACAGGTAAGTAAAAGCGTTTGTTAGTACAATTTTAAATAATTTCTTTAGGTTTTCCAACTCCACACTTAGAAACTTTTCATAGAAAAACAGTCAATGTCATCCTATGAAGGAAAATAGTGTTATCTGTTTTAAGGTAAGTACTTTGTTGTGGGAGTTGGTGTTCTGGGGTTAGACTCAGGGGTCCCCCAGGGTCAAGGATGCACTCTTGTTACACCCTCAGTGGCACTAGTGCGGCCAGGTACAGAGTGCTAAGGCCCAATGTTATCCAATGAGGGTTAGGGGGCCTCCGGTTGGAGCATCCTAGGACCGGTTTCGGGGTTTCACCCCTCTTCAGCCAGGATCTCTGTACTGGGGTGAATGTATGACATTGTTCTGCATTCTGTCCATCAACTGTTGTTTTTGCATTTGTCACCCCGAGTGGGACGGGTATGCCCAGACGTGGGTCCCGTGCTCTCCATGCCACTGGAGTCAAGCTATCCTGGCTGAAGAGGGGTGAAACCCCAAAACCGGTCCTAGGATGCTCGTTTCCAGTCCAGGGAGGACCTGGCTTGGCAGTTTGGGCTGGACTGTTCCCATGAGGCACAGGGTCAAGACTGATTTGCATATGGCTGGGTTCAAACTGGAATGGCATGGTGAGCAAAAAAACGATGGATTTAGGCCCAGATCTCTGTACTGGGGTGAATGTATGACATTGTTCTGCATTCTGTCCATCAACTGTTGTTTTTGCAGTTAACAGAAGTCAACACACTGCTCCAGAAAGACGCCATTGAAGAAGTTCCAGCCTCCCAACAAAGGGTAGGAATTTTTCACGCTACTTTCTGTTTCAGAAAAAACGTCAGAATCTGGATTACAGACCCATTCTAGACTTAAGGCTTTTAAACAAGTTTATCCGCAAGGAGAAGTTCAGAATGTTTCTCCATCAGATCTACCCTCAGCTTCATCAAGAGCACTGGATGTGCGCAATCGATCTTCAGGATGCCTACTTCCACATTCCAATCATCAAGAAACACCAACCAGAAGTTCCTGCGCTTCAAAGTAGCATCCACACACTGCTAATAAAAGGTCCTGCCCTGCGGGCTCAAGTCAGCACTTTGTACGTTCTCCAAGTGCATGGCGGTGGTAGCTGCATACTTGTGTGTAGGAAAGTAGGATCTGCTTTCATGGTCACCCCCACTTTTTGCTGGTGTCATTGTTTTACTGACTAGTCTGACTGGGATCCTGCTAATCAGGATCCCAGTCTCTGTGCTTCTTCCCTTAATTCGACATGGTGAGTACTTGGGTACACTCCAGATTGGCTACTGGTGTACCCTGATAAGTCCCTAGTATATGGTACTAAGGTACCCAGGGCATAGGTACTCCAGGAGTCTCCTATGGGCTGCAGCATGTATTATGCCACCCATGAGAGGACACTCAAATTGTGGCTACAGGCCTGCCATTGCAACCTGTGTAAGCTGGTACTAGCACCACTTACGACCGATATACATTTCTTTATATTTGGGGTCACTGCACTTAAAACCTAAAAGTCACCCCTAAGGCAGGCCTTTCAATCCTGAAGGCAGGGTGCTGGGTCCTAATTGTGAGTGTGCCCCTGCATGAGCAAGACACCCCTACAACCTTCGGAGTCCATTCTCCCGGGCTGTAAGTGCATCAGCCATTACGACATATAGAGTGGCCATGCGTCATAACATGACTATCTCAAAACTGGCTGTAACAAACTAACATGTTTGGTAAAAAAAAAATGTTGGAATCATACCCCCACACCGTAAACAGTGTGAGGTATGATTCCATGCACTGGCATGAAATTGGACAAAGGACAGGCAAGTATCATCCCCACTGTCCAGCCCCTCATCTGGGAGGGACCCCTGAATCGTCCAACCCTTTCCTAAGGGTACTTAAGGGCTTACCTGTGGGTGGGTCCCTAATTTAGTTGTGGGACAAGATTCAGATCACATACCACTCAACTTTGACTGTCTGGACACTCTGGACTTTGCTAGATTTCGCTTTGGGAACAGACTGCAATGGGCAAGATTCCTGCTGCTCCTGGTCTCGTCGTCCTGCTGGTTTTCTGCAACGTCTGTGCCCGTGCTCCATACAGGTTCTTCACCAGTCCTGTGGACATCCAAGACACCTGAAGGAATCTCCCTTTGAGTGAAAGAGTCACTCCCCTGCATCTGCAGGCACCGCAACACAGCTGACTGGTCTGCTGATCCTGGGCTCCCACGGACTCAAAGGCTCAGCAACACAGGTGGTGGTTCTGCAACTTACTCGAGGCCTGCACTGTCTTCATACCGAGTTTGAGGCCAGTATACCTCGTCAGAATCGCTGGAACAGAACCTCTGTGCACCGCGTCGACTTGCCATTGCCAAAGCTTGTTGACACTCTCCTCCAGAGATCTTCGGGTACCACTAAGCTCCAACCTCAAGCAACTCCTGCAGCCAAGATCTTCGCCCTCACTGCTTCCTCTGCACTGTGGGCCTTCTTCATTGGTGAGCTGCTCGAGGTCCTCTTGCGACTCCTGTGCCTTCAGCCCATGGGTTCTCTTGAGGGTCTTCTTTGGCTTCAGTGGGCTCCCCTGCTTGATCGGGCCTGCTCTGACTTACCTTCTCGTGGTGAGTCACTTGGACCTTGCTGGTCCCTGACACTGAACCTTTGTCGTCGACTACGTTGTTTGCCACTGCCAAGGCTTGTTGGTGCCCCTGCCGGACACTGACCCCTTGGCCTTCAACATCCGACGTGGGACAGCTCGTGAACGGCTCCTGGTCTCCTACAGTGTTGCCTGGTCCGCACAGCTGCAACTTCAAGGGCACCGTCAACCTCTCCTGCATCTTCGACATCGGTGGGCATTCGTCTTCCATGCCTCCTGGGTGGCATAGACTTTGTCCCCTCTGCTTGCAGGTACCTCTCATCCTGAATACACCTTTGGATTCCACTGGACTCCGTCGTCTTCTCCAGCGGCCTCTTTCCTGAAGTCCTCCAGTGTAGTCAAGTTTCTGACAGTACTTGACACCTATGCACCCGGCTTCCCTGGTGTAGATATCCTGGTTCCTGGGGTATCCACGGGTGGGGTGACTCTTCAACCTTCCACGGGGTCTGTTCAGTGTCGGCTGAGAACGGCCCTTCTTTAAAATTGCAACTGCGACTTACCTATTGACTAACGTTGATAACGCGGTCATGTTCCCACGCTGCACACGACCTCCGTGGGGTTTCTAGATATTCACCTTGGGTGGTACTTGGGTCCCCGACTCTTCTACGTCTTCTGGGTCCATTCTTGACTTGAGTTGTGGTTCGCATTCCACTATTTTAGTATATGGTTTGGTCTTCCCCTGGAGACCACTGTGTATTTGTGCTACTTACGTGTTCTCTTTCCGAAGTATTGTGTATTGTGTTTATATCTCCGAGTAGGAGATATTGCAATGTGTTAGTGAGTGTCTGTAATAAAATACATATTTTTATAACTACTGTGTGATTCTTTTTCACTTAGCCTATACCATAAGATTAAGTACTGGTAAAACGTGCTGCTTTACACTTCTTCTTTACTAAGCCTAAAGGCTGCTCTCCACAGCTTTCACTTAGAGTTTCTAAGGTTGTCGTAGATCACTAAAATCACCATAAGGGTTTCTGGATTAGTGCAGCATGCTACACTTACGTAAGTGAGCACCATATACTAACCCAGCCTCTCACACTGTGGAGGAGAAAAAGCTTCATCTACCCATACTTACTGACTAATCAAATGTTCGTCCCCTCTCCTAACTAAGGATCACCTACAAATCTGCATCCAAGCTCCGCAACATTTAGGCCTACAGGACAATTTCAAGAAATCCATACTGATTCCTACTCAAACCATACATTACCTTGGAGCAATCCTGGATTGAAAAGAACGCAAGTGTATCCGTCGGATGAGGTTATCCTCAGTCAACAAGAAATGTCTCACTCTCCTCCACACTTATTATCCATCGGCTAGGCAAGTAGCCTATCTCCTAGGTTTGATGGCATCTTGCATCTACATTGCTCACAATGCCAGGCTACACATGCAAACGCTCCAGCAAACACGAAGTCTAATAGTCTCGGTTCTCGAGCCTCTGGGAAGACAGTAGTCCTCTCACAGATGGCCAAGGAATCTCTCCAATGGTGGATGCAGAGTCGCCATCTCAATATAGGAGTCCCTTTTCAACAGGCAATACCCACACACTCTTTCCTCCAGGGCTGGGGAGCCCACATGGATTCTCCTCAAGTTCAATGACTGTGTTTGGACAAAGAAACTATACCTTATCAACATGCTGGAACTGATGGCAGTCCATCTCACACTCGTCTTTTTACCTGTCCATACAGACATGCTCCCTTCTGGTGCAGACAGACAATACGACCACAATGCAATATCTGAACAAGCAGGGAGGAACCTGATCACGTCCCCGGTCTCTGGAGGCTCAAGCCATATGGAAGTGGCTACTTGCCAGAGACCTGGCCTACTCCGCTATCCACCTACCAGCCAAACTAAATGTTCAGGCAGACTCTGTCGCCGCTTCGACAAAGCTCATGGCTGGATAATAAATGGAGAAGTTGTGCAAGACATTTTCCAACAATGGGGAACGCCGCTAATCGGCCAGTTTGCCGACGAAACAGAAAATTATGCGTCTTCGCATCCAGTTTCTCCCTAGCAGGATCGAAAGGGAATGCTCTTTTGATCAACTGATCAGACGTTTCTATACCTATTTCCCTCCATTCCTGTGATCCCGATGGTCAACAAATTTTACAGAGCCAGGACCAGGATGATCTTGATCGCTCCGGAGTGGCCTCGCCAGTGGTGGTGCCCAGATCTCCTCCACCTGTCTGAAAGACCACACAGGAAGTTTCCATGCAGTTCTCACAAGAGAGGAGAGCGAGAGATTGAGACCAGTTGCATTTTGCCAAAAGGCACTAATCTCACACACACACACACACACACACACACACACACACACACACACACACACACACACACACACACACACACACACACTAGCAACTGGAATAGGTAAAAAAAGAGAAAAGTATGGATACCATTCTAGGAAAAAAAACCTTCCTAGTACCTCTTGGGTGTCCAAAGATACTGGTGTAGACGCCTCACTCACTTTATCATGACATGCTTCATCATCAGTGCCTATCCACACCTTGGTAGGAAGATTCCACCAGGACGAACGCAACCAAAAAGGAATCTGGCTGGATAAGTAGGGATCCAGAAGAAAATTACTTTCAGAATGTCACGATAAAGTGAGTGGGGCGTCTACACCAGTATCTTTGGATACCCAAAAGGTACTAGGAAGGGGATTCTTCCTAGAATAGGATCCATACTTTTCTTTTTTTATCTTTCTTTACCTTTTCCAGTTGCTGTTGTGTGATTAGTTTCCATGCAGACAGGATCTCCTCTACGAGCTAGGAGGGAAGACTTTCCACCCCAGACTTCCCTCTCTGAGCTTGCCGGCATGGCTCCTGAATTCCTGCAATATGGACACTTAGGCCTTTCACAAGACTGTATGTACATTTCGAAACAGTCCAGAAGGCCTTCTACTAAGAAATCGCTTTCAAATGGAAGCGCTTCTATTTATGGTGTGCCCAGATTGGTTATCATCCTATCCTAGATCAACATAATGTGATCTTACCTTATCTGTTCCACCTAGTGAAGTCTGGCCTTCAGTTTACATCCATAAAGGTGAACCTTGCGGGCATTACTGACTACAGAAAGTCTCACACACAGGTTTCCTTTTTTCAAATGGCTATAGTCAAAGACTTCCTAGAAGGTTAAAAAAGTCTAACCACCCCTGAGCTCACCTTTCCCTCATGGGTGCTTAATGTGGTTCTCTCAAAGTCAATGAGCCCCCCTTTTGAACCCATACACAGTGTCTTTACAACGCCTTACTTGGAAGACCGCTTTTCTAGTTGCTATCACTTTAGTGCGCAGAGTCACCGAAATCCAGGCTCTTTGCTCAAAAGAACCTATCTGGTTTTTCATGCACACAAGGTGGTCATGAGAACACATCCTAGTTTTCTGCCAAGCTGCAACTTACTCGAGGCCATATCAATCAGATCATTACTCTCCCAACATTTTTTCCCAACCCTTCCACACACCAGAAAGGGCTTTTCACTCTTTAGATCTTAAGAGTTCTTAAGTTTTACCTAGACAAAACTAAGGAGATCAGACAATCTAACCACTTGTTTATTAACTATGGTCCAATGCGCACTGGTTTAGCTTCTTCCAAGCACTCTATCTCTAGGTGGCTAGTATCCTGCATACTTCTCGCTTACCAGTTAGCCAATAAGTGCCTTCCTTGTAGACCTGGAGCTCATTCTACAAGGGGTAGGGCAGCCACTGCTTCTCTACTCAGGAATGTACCCATTGCAGTGATCTGCAAGGCTGCAACATGGCGATTGGTACATAACTTTGCTCCTCACTAAAACATTTTTGGTTAATTGTCTTATTGTGTGCTAATAACTGTCTTGTATTCGTCCGCAGGGGATGGGCTAGCTATTCTATTCAGTGCTTTTGATTATCTGATGGAGACACCTAGCAGCAGATTCCTTACCTTTGAACTTCCAGGCGACAGGCTGGATCCGGAAGATTTTTCTCAGCTGTACCCCTGTGCGCCGGTAGGTGGCGTAGGGTGACTCTGCGTGACGTCGGCATAGTGTTCGTCGTCATGACGGCCACCTCGTCAATATAACCGCCACTCCGGCGTGCTGATGTCCGTTCTTTTCTTTCCACGCCAACCAGAGCAGATCTGTCAAAGAGAGCTACCCCCTCTCATTTTTACTGACTTTTTTTGACTGTCGACTCCTTTTGGTGTGTAGGATGTCCAGCAAGAAGACCTCTGGATTTAAAACTGTGCGGCACCTGTCACCGCGCCATGTCGGTGTGTCTCTGGTGTCTGGAGGGCGACCACGACAAAGTCGTGCTCCGATTGCCTGGCCATGGCACCGAAGGCTTTGAGGGAGCGAACCTTAAAGCTGATCGCGGCCTGGCATCCGGCACCACGGCGGTCGCCTTGTCAATCTTGATCCCGATCCAGGCCTCGGTCGAGAGGAAAGTCTGAGCACCGCTCTGGTGAATCGAAGTCCTCTTTGTCAAAGTCGTCGAAGTCAGGTATGAAGCACCACAAAAAACACAAGAAGTCGAAGCGTGCTTCGACTTTGCCCCATCCATCTCGCAACGAGGCGGAAGACCCTCGACGTTAGAGGCCCTGCTCAGAGGAGCGTGTGCCTGGGTCTGCTCCGCGTTTCCCTGCCTTCCCAGGTCCAGGAACGACTCCCGCCCAGCTTAAGGAGTTTTATGGCGCCATGTGCGCCGTATTTGGGCAGCCTGACCCTGCCGGCACGCCTTCGGGCCCTGCAGGCTCAGATGATGGAGGAGTCCCCGTGGGTTCCTCGCCTACAGCTCTGGCCCCGGCCTCCGACTGGACCAGTTCCTGGGTCGAACCGGCGCCGATCGCACCTCCACAGCAGCCTTCCCCGGCGCCTCTTCGACCGCCTAGGTCTTCGGCATCGCTGGCGCTCACCGGCGGCACCTCCCCAATCCTCATTCCTGACATGGAGCCGATGAAGCCGGACAGCTCCATGCCGTTCAACCTGCCCTAGTCTGAAGGGTTAGGAATGGATGAGGAAAATTGGGAGGGGGGGAGCAGGATCCCTTAGAAATCCCACAAGACATGGACTGGTATGAGGAACTGGGTGATGCCAGTGGCCTGTACACCTCCCCAGATTCTGGCATGCTGTTTCTACCTAACGTGTCTACAGAGGAGGGGGCATCATTTGCTATGGTGGTGCGTAGGGCTGCAGAAGTCTTGGACCTGTAGCTCCCTACTGTGGCAGTCAAGACCACCGTCTTGATGGAGGTCCTGCAGCCTAGTGTCTCCAGTTCGGAACCCTTGCTGCCATTCAATGAGGCCTTGACGGACATCCGTCTGGGCACCTGGTCCAGGCCCAGCACAGGGGCTCCTGTGAATAGGACGATTGCCCATCGCCCTGCACCGGGCGACCCAGTTGTCCTCACCACCCAGCCCATCCCACCCAGCTTGGTGGTCTAAGCTTCCACTTCCCGAGGCGCGTTCCCTTCTGCACCTCTGGACAGGGAATCCAAGAGACTGGAAAGCTTTGGAAAGAAAAATTGTTGTTCCGCCAGTCTGGCATTGCGGTCGGTGAACACCCCATGCCTTTTGGGCCGTTATTCCCATTTGATGTGGGACACGGTTGTGCAGGTGCTGCCCAGGGTCTCGGAGGAGGACCGGGCCTTACTCTCCCAAGCCATCTCAGACTGGAGAGATGCAGTGAAGTTCACCATCAGATGTGGCTTGGACACGACACTCGCTGTGCAGAGTGATATCCACGATGGTGGCCGTATGTCGCCACGCCTGCCTGAAGACATCTGTTTTTTTGGGGGATGTCCAAGCTAACCTTATGGACATGCCCTTTGATGGCTCCCGTCTCCTCGGAGACTAAGCAGATGCCGCCCTTGAGCGCTTCAAGGACTTGCGGGCTACCGCTAAGTCCTTGGGCCTCACCACAACGTCCCTGCCTGTATCTGCTTCTAGCTCTTTTCATGGCTATGGAAGGCGCTACCAACTGCGCCAACCCTATTCCAGCCAGGGGGCCATGCTACCTCTGCGGGGCCATGGACCCAGTTCACCCTGACCCCGTGGGTCGGGAGGCCAGAAGTAGAGCCAAGCCAGAAATCAAGCCAAGCCACGATCCCCTCATCCTCCGCAAAACCTTCCAACTCTGATCCCCCCCAGGATCATTCCTGACCAGTCGGTGACAGAATACGCCATCATCTCCACCACTGGCGAAAAATTACCTCAGAGAGGTGGGTTTTGCAAATAGTCCGAAGGGGCTACACCCTCCCCTTCAAGACTACCCTCCGTCTATGCCTCCAGTGTATGATTGGCTGACGGAGGATCACTTTGCTCTACTCCGTGAGGAAGTCAAGACTCTTGGCCAAGGGAGCTATAGAGATGGTTCCTGGGCCAGAAATAGACTGTGGTTGTTATTCCCGCTATTTTCTGGTCCCAAATTAGGACTGAGGCCTTTGTCCTATCCTAGACCTCAGAGCCCTCAACTACTTCTTCAAAAAGGAGAAGTTCAAGATGCTCACCCTAGCTCCGGCCCTGTCTGCCCTGGACCCGGGAGACTGCATGGTAGCACTGGACTTGCAGGATGCTCATTTTCATATCCCCGTCCTGCCTGCCATATTGTCGCTACCTGCGGTTTACGGTGGGCCACGAGCACTTTTAATTTGCAGTGCTCCCCTTCGGCCTCACCAGCACTCCTCTGGTGTTCACAAAGGTGAAGGCTGTGGTCGCAGCCCATCTGCAGAGATCAGGGGTTCCAGTCATCCCCTATCTCGACGACTGTGTTGAAGGCGGGCTCGTCCCAAGCAGTCTCCCACCTCCAGACTACGGTGAACCTCCCGCATTCGCTGGAGTTCACTATCAACGTGCGGAAGTCTCACCTGATTCCCTCAGACACTCCCTTTCATTGGAGCGGTTCTGGACCCAGTGCAGTTCCGGGCTTATCCTCCCGAACAGCGAGTCCAGGATATTCAGGCTATGATACCGATGTTTCAGCCTCTATCCTGGATTTCAGTGAGAATGACGGGATGTTGGGCCTCATGCATCCTGCTGGTGGACCATGCATCCTGCTGGTGGACCATGCACGGTGACACATGCAGGCTCTGCAGTGGGACCTCAAGTTCCAATGGGCATAGCATCGAGGAAATCTCACCGACCTGGTTCAGATCTCGGAGGGCACGCCAAAAGACATTCAGTGGTGGTTGACAAACCACAATTGGGTCAGAGGCAGACCTCTCTCCCTTCCCCACCCAGATCTCACAGTAGTGACGGATGCATCTCTTTTGGGATGGCGCGGCCATCTGGAGGAGGTGGCGATCAGAGGACTCCGGTCTCGCTGGAAGCCAAGCTCCATATCAGCCTCTTAAAGCTGTGTGCAATCCAACTGGCACTGAAGGCCTTTTTACCATCCATCAAGGGAAGGCTAGATCTGATAGAGACTACTAGCCGCAGATTCCTTAACGTAGAATTATCCCCAGGCGTGAGACTGGACCCGGAAAACTTTCTTTGCCCTAGCATCTCTGCGCGCCGGGGGGCGGCACCACGCGACTCCGCCCCGACGTCCTCCGCGGGCGTGATGTCAGCGAGGTCACATAAGCCCCACCCCGGCGCGCTGACATCAGTTTCCTTCATTTCCGCATGCCATGCGGATCCGGATCGTGTCCCTGGCCTGTTTTCAGGCCTCCTTCTCCATGCTTTGCATTTCCTTGAGAACAGTGTGCGAATGCCTTCGGGCTTCAAGACGTGCTCGTCTTGCGCTCGCCAGATGTCGGCGATGGACCCTCACCCTATTTGTATGTGGTGTTTGTGGGAGCACCATGACTCCACAGACTGCGAGGTTTGTCAGCAGATGAAACCGAAGTCCCGGCGGGAGCGCCGGATGAAACTCCTTTCGGCCCGCATGTCCAGGTCATCATCACGTCCGTCCCCCGCGGAAGGGGCCAAGAACCGCCGCTTCTGCCTCTGACATCGTCCTTCCCCGAGGCCGCAGGGACGTCGCTCGCCCGTTGGTAAGTGTCACAGCTTGTCCCAGAGGCCCGGTCCCCGCCCTGTGGGGGCCGCGGGTTCTCCGGGGGTCGTGCGGCCTCGCACGTTGCCGCCTTACCCGCCGTTTCCCGGCGCGGGGGCGTCCAGAGTCCAAATGGAGGCCTATGCTGCGGCCCTGCAGGCCTCCTTGGCTCCTCCTCCTCTTCCTGGGACGTCTGCTGATCCCCCTGCCACGTGCGGGGCCTTCTGCGGAGCCAGAGCCACCGGCGCCGACAGGTTCGGCTTCAGGTCTTGGAGGTGTGGCGTCGTCGGGGTGCGGCCCTACGGGGTTCCCTCCTTCGGCCCACTGCGCCTCTGCCTCGCCGCAAACCCCCGAGGGGGTCCCTGTGGTGTCGCGGGAGGTTGCCGGGACTCGTGGCTTGTCCCAGAGTCCTACTCGGTCCTCTGGGCAGGCGGCGGCCTTGTCCGAGGCCGAGCTGACGCCGCTCAGGCGGCTGTCTACCCTAGCAGCGTCGCAGGGGCTGGCTAAGGGCCGGGGCATGTCCCCGGGCCCTCCTCGTCTCTCCACGCAGGCGGCTGCCTCGTCGGAGGTCGAGTCGGCGCCGTTCTTTGGCCGCCCCGGCTCCGTCCCCGCTCTGTTCTCCCGCGGCGCAGGTGGTGGAGGTCGTCGATGCGTCCCCTTCGGCGCCGGTCGACGTCGCGCCGGCGCCAGTGGCGGACTCCACGGCGCCGTGCCGACGTCTGGTCGTCGACTCCTCTTCGGAGGCCCCCTCTTCTCCAGAGGTCAGGCAACTGTTTGTCTCTTCTTCCCTGGAGACGGGACGCCGCGTGGTGGCTTTCTCCCCGGCGTCTTCCAAGGGGGGCTCTTCGCCATCCCCGCGCCCACAGTCTTCCCCTGAGGCGCCTCAGGTTCCCCACTCCTCTCTCAGCCCTCCACTTTTCCGGGCTTGGCCGTTTCTTCCTCCGGTTGGGCTGGGGGCCGGCCAGCTTAGTGTGCAGCCGTCACCCACGGAGGAGTTGCTCTCCCCACCGCGTTGCCCTACGGAGGCTAGTGCTGCTTTCACACTGGCTGTTTCCACGGCCGCTGGGATTTTGCGCATGGGCGACCCGGCTGCACATTTCCCCGCGGACCATTTTCTTGAGGTTCTCCACCAGGGCTCTGGTGGACGGGAGCTGCTTCTTCCCTTCGAAGCTTCGCTCCACAATTCGCTCTTGGGGGCGTCCTGCCACGGGGGACCCAGTGTCCCAGTCGCTCCTGCACCGCCACCGTCCTGCTCCGCATGATCCTGTCGGTCTTTCCTTCCATCCTTCTGCTCGGGGCCCTCTTCTGCAGACGGCCTTTCCTTCCTTGCCTTCTATTTTGTCTCCTCCATCACGGGAGGCCTGGTGGTTAGATTCCTAGGGGCGTAACATCTTCGCTTCCTCCAGTGCTGCCTTGCGGGCGCTCAACACGCTTTGTGTGTTAGCCAGAGCCACTTCCAGTTTGTGGGATTCCGCGGAGTCCCTTCTGTCTTGTGCCTCTCAGGAGGGTGCCTGCGTTGATCTGCGGCACCATGTGTTGGATGGCCGGGAGCTGGCTGTGTTTATTCTTTGCTCGGCTCTTGATGTCTCTGAGGCTCTTGGTCGCACTATGGCTAGTTCGGTGGCCCTCCGTCGCCATGCATGGGTGAGGGATAGTGTTTTCCCTGAGAATGTTGGGGAGCGTCTGGTTGACCTCCCTTTTGATGGCACTCTTTTGTTTCACGCCCCTGCGGATTCTGCCATTCAGAGGTTCCTTGCGGGGCTTCGTCCTCCTCCTCCTCCCCCACAGTGAACCGGGATGTCGGTCCTCTGGTGGGTTCTGGGAGGTGTTCTCCCGTTGTTTTTCTGGAGCTTAGTGCTCGGTAACCTGGTTGTGTGTTTGCCCCTTCAGGGTCCTTCGCTTGCCCCTTCGGTGCTGTTGGCTGCTGGTCCGGCCCTCTGTTTTTACTGTGATTTTGGCTGTTGGTAAAGCCGTGTTGGTCCTGAGATCGGGCCTTCTGTATCTTCTTTTGTTGGCTGATTGGTGAGCCGTCTGCGGTTTTGTCCGCAGGTCTTTCTGTTGTGCCCTCTGCTGCGGAAATCTTTTCCTAAGAGGTGTTCCCATGTCTTCTTGGGACGTAACTTACCCTATGTGGGGTACTTGTAGCTATTGTATAGCTCTGTCATGGGCTGGGACGGTGCGGTCCCCTTTCTTCTTGTTGGGTTCCGTGCCCTCCACGGCATCGCAGTATGCCGCCGGGGCGGTCTCTTTAACTATTCTCTTGGCGCAGTTTGCACTGCGCCCCGCTTGCCCTTCTCCAGGTTCGCTTCGTCGCTAGAACAGCCTGGCATGCTGTTTTCAGCGTTGTGTTGTGGCGCTTCCGCCTTTCCGTCCGGCGTTTCGGCCTGGTCCTCTGTCTGGTGTTCCAGGGGGGGACTAGCTTTTCTTGGCTTTCTGTGTTCTGGTTGCTGGCTTGGACCGTCCTCCGGGTCTCTCTCTCTCTCTCTCTCTCCCTCTCTCTTTCTCTTCTGCCTCGTCCCACTTCTTCGTGGGTCGGTGTGTGTCTCTGGACCAGCTCCTGGCCTTCTCTGGCCTCTGCCTCCGGCTTGCGCCTGGCTTGTTCTGGGTGCACGGCTCCTTGATGCGGCCTCCTGCTGTCTGCGCATGCCTGCTTGCTCTGGTTCGCCGATGTGGCCCTTATTCCCGTCTCTTGTTCTGCTGGGGCTTTGTGCACCTGTGCCTTTCTCCTTACGCCTGCGGTTCTTGGCTGCGGCTCCATTTCTGCCTTCTCCGCTGCCTTGAGGCTGATAGCTGTCCAGCTGTCCCCCGTCGCTGGGTGGGTGTGTTTCCCTCCGGCGGGCTCTGCCTCTGGTTCTGCCTCTTCTCCCTGGCGTTGGGGTGGTTCTTTTCATCCTGGGTGCTGCTCTGCGGCTGCCCGTCCCTATGAGGGTTTCTGGCAGTTGTTCCTTGGATGGGCTTGGGGTCTCCTAGTCTCCTAGTCTTCCCTTCGCCTTGTCCTTGCTTACTTCTGCTTGGTGGGGGCTGGGCCGCCCTTGTCCCCGTGACACATCCCCTGCTGGGGCCCTGTGTTTCTTTCTACTGGGGACGTTCTCTCGCAGGCCCTTCTCCCCTCTGGGTATGGCTAGGGTATCTATTCTACGTTAAGGAATCTGCGGCTAGTAGTCTCTATCAGATGTACAAGTTACTTACCTTCGGTAACGATGTATCTGGTAGAGACGATTCTAGCCGCAGATTCCTTCACTACCCACCCTTCCTCCCCGTTCTGCGAGGACCTTCAGCTTGGTTTTCTGCACTCGCCTTCCTCCGGGTGGCTTGTTTTCTGTGGGTGTCCTCTTCGCTTCCTCCCGGACAGGATGCCTCGTTTTGTTTGATTTCCCCCCCCCCCCCCCTTTCTTTCTGCTACGGGGCTGGTTGGTTTCTGTGTGCCTCTGCCTCCCTCCAGCTGGTTTCTCTCCAGCGTAGGGGCATACTTTTGCTCTTCTCCTTTACTTGCTTGGGGTTTCTGATCCCTTCGCAGTCCTCTGCGTTGGGGGTTCTTTTGCCTGTCCCTCAGCCTTTCGCTCCTTTCAGGGGATACGGCCCTCCTTGATGGTGTAGTCTGGGGGTGGATTGCTGTTACTCCTCTGTTCCGGGCTTGTTGCCCTTCTCTGTTATGGATTGTGATTGCAGATTCTCTTCTGCTATGGTGTTGTTCCATTGCTTCCTGCCTCCAGGGTGGATGTGGCCTTGGCTTGCAAGGTTGTTCCTCAGCGCGGTGTTCTGCTGTTTCCCTGCTATGGCTTCACCGCTGTGGTTTCTTGGTACCTTAGTGCTTGGCACTTTTCCAACTGGTGCTGTTCCTCACCTTTGGTTGCTCTCTTCTGTTTTTGCTGATTTTTCGCACACTGTTCCCATACTCTCCACAGTTTTGTTTGTGATGGCTCCGCGTTGTGGCGCGGAAAAGTTCTCCGAAGAAAACTAATGTCAGCGCGCCGGGGTGGGGCTTATGTGACCTCGCTGACGTCACGCCCGCGGAGGACGTCGGGGCGGAGTCGCGTGGTGCCGCCCCCCGGCGTGCAGAGATGCTGGGGCAAAGAAAGTTTTCCGGGTCCAGTCTCACGCCTGGGGATAATTCTACGTTAAGGAATCTGCGGCTAGAATCATCTCTACCAGATACATCGTTACCGAAGGTAAGTAACTTGTACTTCAGGTGTTCACAGACAACACTACCGCCATGTGGTGCTGCAACAAACCGGGCGGAGTGGGGTTGTTGAACCTCTGTCAAGAGGCCCTGCACCTCTGGACTTGCCTGGAACAGGACATTTCCCTGGTGGTTCAACATCTGGCCGGTTCTCTGAATGCTAGAGCAGACTAACTCAGTTGAAGGTGCCTTGTGGATCACGAGTGGCGTCTCCATCCGGAGGTAGCACAAGGTCTCTTAGCAGTGGGGAGAGGCTTGGTTAGATCTGTTCGCCTCTGCAGAGAACGCGCAATGTCAGGAGTTTCCAAGGTGGCTCTCGCTCATCGACGCTCTGTTGCGAGTGGATTTCAGGCCTCCCATACACCTTTCTGACAATACCACTCCTGCTTAGAGTACTCAAGAAGATCAGGAGCGACAAGGCACAAGTCATTCTTGTGGCTTTGCACTGGGCATGGAGAGCTTGGTATCCCAAGCTTCTAGAAAGGAGAGTCAATCCTCCGATCAGGCTACACCTTCGGGAGCAAGACCCCTGACCTTCTGGTCAAGCTCTGCTCTCCCTGCGCACAGCTCCACGGTGTTGTCGCCTCCCTGCACCCCGGCTGACCACGGTTCGAGGCCTGTGCCTCGCCTGCTCCTATCTCTTCCGTCAGTGCCCTGTTTTTGTTGCCCTCTCAATCTCATTTTCGCTTGCTTCCTCCTCCTTATTTAAGCTTCCCCCTTTATTTTTTCTTCTATCCTCTTTACTTTTTATTTCCCCCGCTTTCTGCCTATGTTTTTACCTGCCGCTGCTGCCCCCTCAGCCCTCCCACTCCTGCGCTTTCCCGCCTCCCGGCTGTCCCGTCCTCCTCCCTCCCCCTACTTAATGGCGGCAGCTGTCCGGCCGTGCCAAAGGCAAGCCCGTCTGCGGCCAACCGCGACCAGCGCCAAGACCCCTGGTCCTCTGACCCACCAGCACTACAGCTCCTCTGCTCTCTACGCACTTAACACCGGCAATAACTGCAAGCTTTCTTCACCTCTCGACACCCACGGACCCTTCACCTGCCGACACTCGTACTCCTTCACCTTCACCGAGACCCAGTACCCACCTCCACCAACAACCCCGTCGCTCCCCAAACCCTGCATTGCATCCTCCTCAACGTCTGCTCCCTCCACAGGCATGCTGTGGAAATCTGGGACCTCCTCGACAGCACCACCCCTGACGTCGCCTTCCTCACTGAAACCGGGACGAACGCTGCCTCGGGACCTGGCATCGCAATCACCATCCCCAAAGACTACTAGATCACCCAGAAGGACCGCCCCGGAGGGGGCATCGCCATCGCTCACATGTCCAACCTTCGCCTGAGCACCCACACCGACGGGCCCACAGCCCTGATGGAACACCTCCACTTCAAGATTCACACTAACCCGTCCACCACCCTCCGGGACACCCTCATCTACAGACCCCGTGCACCCTTCTCCAACTCCATCACCGACATCACCCCGCAAGCCATCACCTCCACCGACTACACCCTGCTGGAAGACCTCAACTTCCACCTCGACAACCTCCAAGACCCATACTCCACCTCCCTCCTGGACAACCTCCACAACATCGGACTCAAACAGATCTTATCAGAACCAACGCACTGAGCGGGACACACCCTCGACCCCATCTTCACAGCAGGAAACTCAATCCCCTTCAGCCACACCTCCGAACACCCTTGGATGGACCATTGTTGTGTCCACTTCACCTTCAAAACCAACATCACCCGTAAACGTCCTCACCAGCTCCAGCACAGGAATCGGAACAAGATCTCCAATGACCAACTCACTGCCTCCCTCGGCAGCTCCTCTCCCACTGCCACAGACGACCCACCCACCGCCGCCTGTAACCTACACAACTGGATCACCGACTGCGCCAGCACCATCGCCCCCCTCAAGAAAACATCCATCTGCCACACCAAGAAAGCCAGCTGGTTCTCCACCGAACTCCGAGAATCTAGACGAACCTGCAGACGCCTCAAAAAGCTATGGAGGAACTCCAAAACCACAGATGACTTGGCTTCAAATCAGCCACCACTGCACACCACAAACTCATTAGACACTCAAGGAAGAAAGCACTCCAGGAAAGAATATCCACCCATGCACACAACAGCAAGGAACTCTTCAGCATCATCAAAGAGTTCGCCCAACCCAACAGTGAGACTACAGACATTCCACCCTCCCAGGACCTCTGCGACAGACTCCGCGATTTCTTCCATCTCAAAATCAAGACCATCTACAATAATTTCGATGATGACAAACTCTACGAGGAACCCACACCCGCCATCCCCCACAACACGCAGCCGACTCTCGACAGCTGGACCGCCCTCAGCACTGAAGACACCCTGAAGACTATGATGTCAATCCACTCCGGGGCCCCCACAGACCCCTGCACCCACCACATCTACCGCAGAGCCGCAGACATCATTGCCCCTGAGCGTCGAATCTTTACCCGCCCCTTCGAGACCGCCTCCTTCCCTGATGACTGGAAACACGCCGAGATCAACCCTCTACTGAAAAAACCCTCAGCGGACCCCACCGACCTCCAGAACTACAGACCGATCTCCTTACTCCCATACCCGGCGAAAGTCATGGAAAAAGCCTTCAACAATCAACTCTCCTCCTTCATAGAAGAAAAAAGGCATCCTCGACTCCTCACAGTCAGGCTTCAGGAAAAATGATAGCACTGAAACCGCCCTTCTCGCCGCAACAGATGACATCCAATCCCTCCTCGACGGAGGAGAAACCGTGGCCCTCATCCTCCCGTACCTCTCTGCTGCCTTTGACACACTCACGCTGCACCCTAGCCCGCAGACTCCACAACGCAGGTATCCGGAACAAGGTCCTGTACTGGATCTGCTCATTCCTCTCCGGCAGAATGCAGCAGGTCAGACCCTGCCACCCCCCGGCACACCACCTCCCCCCACCCCCCTTTTCTCCTTGAACCCACAGCGACCAACTGCGTAGTCCCGCAAGGATACTCCATCAGCCCCACCCTGTTCAACGTCTACATGGGCCCCGCTCGCATCCATCGCCAGATCACTCTCAGCATCGTATCGTATGCCGACGAAACCAAACTCATCCTCTCCCTATCCAACGATCCCAACATCTAACACATCTTTCAAAAAGGAATGGAAGCAGTTGCCAAGTGTATGAAGAACAGCTGCCTACAACCCGGCGCCTGTAACGACACCGTGTGGCCCCCTGTCTTCGGTAACCCACTCTCCCCCACGGACCACGTGTGCAACCTCAGAATCATCCTGGACTCCGAACTCCAGATGGACCACCAGATCAACGCTGTCACCTCTTCCTGCTACCACTCCCTCCGCCTCCTCCGAAAGACCTTCAAATGCATTCCCCTCGAACACAAAGTCAACCATGCCCTCATCAGCAGCAGACTGGATTACGCCAACGCACTACGCCGGCATCAACCAGAACCTCACCCGCAAACTCGAGCGTCCAGAACGCCTCCGCCAGGCTAGTCCTCAACCTACTGCGCTACTGCCACACCAGCCAACACCTACGGACACTACACTGGCTCCCCATCGAAAAGCATCACCTTCAAGCTCCTCTCCCACGCCCACAAAGCCCTCCACAACACCGGACCGGCCTACATGAACCACCGCCTCTCGTTCCACGCACCCCAAAGAGCCCTCCGCTCAGCCCAGCTCTCTCCTGCGACTGTACCGCGCATCACGAAGACCAGAACAGGAGAACGCTCCTCTTCCTTCCTCGCTGCCAAGGAATGGAACACCCTCCCGCTCCACCTCTGATAGACACCATCACTTGCCACGTTCATGAGGAGACTCAAGACCTGGCTCTTCGACGAAGCACCGTATCACTCTGAAGCCGTGCACCCACCCCCCAGGGCCTTGAGAGCCTTTCGGGTGAGTATTCACGCTTAACAAACCCGTGATTGATTGACCTTCTGTCGCAGCAGCAGTTGAGGGTCCTCCACCCAAACCTGTCCACTCTCCGCCTCCTTGTGTGGAGTTTGAGCGGCAACAGTTGACAGCTTTTGACCTTCCTCCTGAAGTTTGAGAGGTTAATCTGGCAGCCAGGTGTCCCTCCACGAAATTGGTATACGCCTGCAGATGGAATACATTTTGTAAATCTTGTACAGAACGATCTATTGACCCCCCCCCTTATCTGCCTCCCTGCAGATGTCATCCTGTTTATCCTTTCCTTGGCCCAGCAGGGCTCTGCCTTGGGCACTTTGAAGGGCTAGCTTTTGGCCTTTCTTCAGTTGCCAGAGAAGCCTTCACTTTTCAAGTCCCCTCTGGTGCAGAGATTTTTGAAGGGGTTAACCAACTTGTTTTCCCCCTTCTCCTTTTCTTATGCCACAATGACACCTTAATTTGGTCCTCACTTTCTTGATGTGTGCACTGTTTGAGCCGATGCACAACTGTCCGCTACGGTTGCTCACCATCAAAACAGCTTTTTTGGTGGCAATTTCCTCTGCCAGGAGGGTGAGTGAACTACAGGCACTGTCATCACAGCCTCCTTATCTGACCGTTTTCCCAGACAAAGTGGTACTGAGAACTAGGGCATCCTTTTTGCCCAAGGTTGTAATTCCCTTCCATCTGGGACATTCAGTTACTCTGCCCACTTTCTATGCACCTCTGCATCCTTCTAAGGAAGAGGAGCAACTCCTCTGTCTGGACCTAAAAAGAGCGTTCTCGTTCTACCTTGAGTTCCGGGTGGATGACGAACTCTTTGTAGGATATGTGAGAGCAAAGAAGGGGTGCTGTCCAAAAGAGGACCATATCACGCTGGGTTTTCTCTGCATTAAAATGTTATGCCTTGGCAAAGAAGCAGCCTCCCGAAGGCCTTAGGGCCCCATTCCACTAAGGCGAAAGTAGCCACCACAGCCCTACAGCATGGGGTTCCTATTTCCGACATCTGTCAAGCGGCCACTTGGGCATCTCTGCACATGTTCGCCAGACACTATTGCCTGGATTCTCAGGTTTGCAGTGAGGGCCTGTTTGGCTGATCCTTCTTACAGGATTTCCTAGTTTAAAGCTTTTCTGCAGTCCCACCTCCGGGCAAGGTATTGCTTGGGTATCTGTTCAAAGGTAAGGAATCTGCGGCTAGATGTCTCTATCAGATGGATGTTACTTCCCTTTGGTAACGCCTTATCTGGTAGAGACATGATCTAGCCGTAGATTCCTTACAGACCCACCTATCCTCCCTGCACTGCGGAATTGTCTGTCTGGGCTGATCCCTTTCAGGGCCCTAGTTTCTTTAACACACCATGGTCAGTTACTTCACGGCTCTGCGCTTCTGGTGTGGAAGTCATGCAAAGTACTGACATCAGTGCATCGGGAGTGGCCGTTATATTGACGATGCGGGCATCACGATGACGACTTATGCCGCTTTCTTAAACCGCCGCCGACGTCGCGTGGAGTCGACCGATGCCACCTACTGTTGCTCAGGGGTACTGCTAAGAAAAATCTTCTGGATCCAGCCTGACTCCTGGAAGTTCAAAGGTAAGGAATCTAGGGCTAGCTCATGCCTATACCAGATAAGGCGTTACCGAAGGTTAGTAACTTGTCCATTGATGAGTATCCCCTGGAAGAGAAGGATAAGTTACTTAGCTGTAATACTATTTTTTTTCCTGGGAAATACTCCTCAACGTCATAAGCAACCCTGCCTCTTCCCCGTACAAATACAGAACACTGCAGCTGGGATGTGTTTCATACTGTGAACGTTGCTTTTCATTCCCTTGCCTTTTTCCTTTCAAGTAAAGGCTGTTTTTTACATATTAAAGTTTGCCGTTTCTGTTTGGCAGAAATGATGAATGTATATGGTTCATTTTAAATGAAAAATTCAATGTAATTTGAGCATTTCTTAGCCTGTTTGCTTTGGGGGGGGGGGGGGGGTGTGGGGGTGGGTGTGTGTGTGTGTGTGTGTGTGTGTGTGTGTGTGTGTGTGTGTGTGTGTGTGTGTGTGTGTGTGTGTGTGTATATATATATATGTGTATATATATATATATATATGGTTTTTTTAGTACTACGTACATTATTAAGGATCAAATATACATATATATTGTATATGTTTTGTGCTCCGGGGTCCCTGCGCATAGGCGGGAGTATTCAGTGCTTATGACTTTGAGAATTCACCTGGAAGAGAACTAGAATTACAGGTAAGTAATTTATCCTTCTGAGCGCTCAGAAAATGCCCTCAGAGTAAGATGCTGTTGGTAGCCAGTGGGCTACCAGATTCCCTTCCTCCTGATGAGCACTTCTTGGAAGTGTGGCATCTGGCTATCCCAAGATGCACCCTTGTGCCCTCCCACTCCCAACATGGCAGAACCCCTCTCTTGGCATCCAGAGCTCCCTAGCCCAACCCAAAGTAGTGGCTACCAAGGGGCTACAGGCCCCTGAGAAAACTGTTTTCCAACTGGTTTCCCCTCTTTCCCAGGTGCCAGCTAGTCTGCCTAAAGCCCTCTCCCAAGTGTTTCCCATTCGCTCTTCAAAGGCGGCTTCAGCTTTAAAGCTCACCTTTTTGTGTTAACACCTGTGTGGCTTCCTGCAGGAAGGAGGTAACACCTCCCCCCAGTGCAGGCCCCTATTGTCTCCTTTCCTGGTAGTTGTTAGGACGTCTCCCTGGGAGGCCAGAAAGCTGTCTGAGGTGCAAGCCCCTTGTGTAACCGGTAAAGGACACAGGAGATTGAAGGCAAAAAAGGGGCACCATAGTCCTTAACCCATGGTTGCTTAAAATCCCAGATATAAAAACTAATCTACTTACGCAGACCGACAATTATTTTAAGGAAAATGTCGGATCACTGGACTCAGCACAGACTATATGAGAGGCCTTTAAGGCAATACTGAAAGGGCAGACACTGGCGCTAAAAGTGGGCTATATTAAAAAACACCACCAAATCCTACAACTGGAGAAGTGAACTCCAGCAGCTAGAGGCGGAAAGTGTTAGATCACCCACGGAAACAGCCATACATCGACTAGCTATCAAACAGTTAGAATATAGGACCTTAGCTGGGGAACAGATGAGGGCCAGGCAATTACGTACACAACATAAGCTGTATGAAATGGGGGACAGGGCCGGGAAATTACTTGCCTGGCTGGAGAAAAGGGAGCAAGGAGAGCGATGGGTACCTAGGCTGACCCTCCATGGAACAAAGCAGATCTCAGACCCACAAGAAATAGCAAACGCGTTTGCAGATCACCTAGAGAAGGTATATACCTCTTCAACAACATACACAGCAGAAGACTCTCGTCAATTGCTAGCAGATATCCATTTGCCTACACTATCAGAGGGTGACAGGGATACGCTAGACGAGGAGCTTACAGATGACGAAATCCGGAAGGCAATTAATAGTATTCAATCAGGGAAGGCAATGGGACCCAATGGGATCCCTATTGAGTTTCTCAAAATGGTAGCTTCTCATGCTGCGCCACACTTAAGGAACATGTATGATGAAAGCTATGATAAAGGAGTCCTGCCGGAATACCAATGTCTGGCTTCTATTGTAGTTATCCGTAAGCCGGGGAAACCCGCCGAGAACTGCGGCTCTTACAGGCCGATTTCTTTAATCCATGTTGAAGCGAAAATCCTTGCGAAACTTCTTGCCTCCCGCTTGCTCTCTGTAATTCCATCTCTAGCCCATCCCGACCAATCTGGCTTTATGCCGGGGAGGAATACGACGTTGAATATCCGTCGCCTTCACAATGTTCTAGGGCGACAAATATATAGAGGAAGATGCAGTGGTGTTATCCCTAGACGCCTCAATGGCGTTCGACTCTATAGAATGGCCATATCTCTTTGAAGTACTGAGACGCCTGGGTATTGGCCCGAAATTTTTGGGTTGGGTGAAACTGCTTTATACGGAACTGCGGGGCCAAGTACGGGTTAATAATCACACGTCCAGAACATTCCAGCTAAGGAGAGGCACCAGACAAGGCTGCCCTCTATCCCCCCTGATTTTCTCCTTAATGCTGGAGCCACTGACATCCTGGGTGAGAGGTGATGAATTGCTCAGAGGGCTGAAATGGGCGGAAGGGCATGATGACAGGATATCGCTATATGCTGACGATATCCTGCTATATCTTGCGTCCCCTTACACGTCGATACATAGAATCTTAAATATCTTTTTGAACTTTGGGAAATACTCCGGCTAAGCGATCAATTGGAGCAAGTCTGTACTATTCGTCCTCCGGGGCCCGGTTCCTAAACTCCCCCCGGGCTGCAGAGTGAAAATTGCCCTTGACGGATTTCGTTACCTAGGGGTCTTTATAACCCCAGATCCCCAACTCTTTCACGATCGAAACTTAGTGGCTCCCTTAGACAGGTTGCGCAAAGACGTCAAACACTAGAGATCCCTGCCCCTTTCCTTATTAGGCCGAGCTGCCCTATTTAAGATGTTAGCTCTTCCGCGCTTTTTATATATCCTTCAAAATTGTCCGAATAAGGTTCCCGACGCCTATTTTAGAAGGGTGGAAAGTGAAGTTAGGACGCTACTGTGGAATGGCGGACCGCCTCGCATCGCGTTGCGTAAGCTGACTAAGGGGTGGTACGATGGGGGGATTGCCCTCCCTGATGTAAGACTTTACTACTGGGACTCGCAACTAGTGGCTGTGAACCACTGGATGTATCGCTCCCCGATAGACCCGGCTTACATGCTAGACAGATACCAGATGGGTAGAGAAGGGTGCCTGGGGGCTCTGTATATGAAAGTCCGGGAAGGAAGATATCTCGGCCCAACAGCCCATACAGTAGATATTTGGCACCAGGCGACTAGACGTCTAGGATGGACAAATGTAATGACCCAGGCCACACCATTATGGTCTACCCAAAAACTAGGACTGTTATGTAATCAGCCTGGGTTTGATAAGTGGGATACCATTGGAATTGCCACAATAGGTCACCCAGTGAAAAAGGGCAAAATCCTTACGTTTGGAGATCTGAGGGAGAAATATGAGCTAGCTCAAGGGGAGGTCGTTCGATATCTACAGATCTGCCATGCCCTTACCACAGCACTCCCAGATATGAGCAATTTACCGGAGTCGTCCCCTCTGGAGGATCGGCTGCTTTCTGAACCAATTTCAAACAAAGCTACATCATTAACATACCGAAAACGGTGTAATAACCTGCCAGACCCGTTTCATACGCCTCGAGAAAAATGGCAAGCTGATCTAGGGCACATTGAAGATGAGGACTGGCAGACGGCGCTGATGTCCCCGAGGGAGGCGGCTATCGCTCTCCGTTTCCGTTTGATCCAACTTAAAATCCTACACAGAACGTATCTCACAGGGGTCACGTTAGCGAAAATAGGATCAAGACAAGACACGCTATGCTTGCGCAGCTGTCGCCAAGACGCAACCTTTCTTCACACTATTTGGGACTGTCCGCTCATACGACCCGTAGGGGAAGGGGCTACAAGACATGTACAGGACGCATTAGGGAAGACACTAACCCTTACCCCACCACTCGGGCTCCTTAATATATGGGAGGCGACTGACGTTACAGAAGTGGAGCAACAACTGGCCACTTTAGGATATACCTTAGTGAAACGTGAAATAGCAAAAAAGTGGGGCGTGGCGGAAAGACCATCGTATAGGATATGGGCAACCGAACTAGACAAGTGCATGATTGCTGAAAAAGAGGTTTTTAAATCTAGAGGATGCCCCAAGAAATGGGATAAAAAATGGGGCAAGTGGAATATATATCGAGGAGACCTGTGTTTCCCCAACTGTAGAAATGGAACTGCTACAGAATAAGGAGCAATCTTTTGAAACAAGTGACTGACAAACTGTACAATGTCCTTGTATTATGAACATGCTGTATTAATGGTTGTAATGTATAATTATCAATGTCTGTGACTTTTCAAAGTTTGAAATCAATAACAAAATTTATAAAAAAAATTAAAAAACTACTCTTCCGGTCTACAATGGGGGACTGGGAGACTTGTTTTACCAGTGTCACACCCAGGGTGGAACAACCAGTGCTGAAATCCTCGGGGTGACCTAACTTACATGCCCTGGGTACCCGGGGTACCACATACTAGGGGCTTAAAGGTAAGCTAACCTAAGCCAATTTCGGTATAGCCAATGTAACATGCATGTTTAGGGTTCATCACACTGAGGTCTGGATAGAAGACCTCAGTGCAGTGTCGAAAACCAACAGCATCAGTCAAAGAAACTTTGAGGTTACCACACAAGAGGCATTTCTGTATAGTTTTCAGCATTTGTTTATTATGCCCCAGTGGGACCTAAACTTAGTTCTCCCTTTTCTTGTGTCTTCACCCTTTAAGCCCATGCACAGCAGTCCTCCAAGACTTCTTACCATCAAAAGTCTTCTTGGTAGCCATAATATCAGCCAGGAGGGTTAATTAACTACAACTCTGTTAACAATATCTTTTTTTCCAGACAAACTGGTCCTTTTTACCTGGGCTTACTTTCTGCCAAAAGTGGTAACACTCTTCCTTCCACGTCAGTCAGAACATCACGCTGCCAACCTTCTTTGCTCCACCTCACCCTTCCAAGGAAAAGGTGAGATTTTACCGCCTTGATCCAAAAAGAGCGTTCTTGTTCTACATTGACCGCACAAGAGATATCCGGGTGGACGATCAACTCTGTGTTGGGTTTGCTGGAGCTATAAAAGGGAAAGCAGTGCAGAAACACATTTTCTCCAGATGGATTGTACTCTGCATCAAGATCTGCGAAGCATTGGCCAAGAAGCAATCCCCTAAAGGCCTGCAGGCTCATTCTACTAGAGCCAAGGCTGCGACCACTGCATTAACTCGCGGAGTCCCTCTTCTGGATCGGTTAGGCAGCCACATGGGCATCGCTGCACATATGTACCAAGCGCTACTCCATAGAGAGTTAGGTCCGGCGTGATGGGCATTTCACCTGTTAGGTCCTCCAGGACTTTCTAGTTTAAACAGTTTGCAGACCCACTTCCGGGAAGGTATTGCTTGGGTATCTATTCTAAGGTAAGTAATCTGCGGCTAGAAGTTTATCAGATGAACAATTTACTTACCTTTACTAACTCCTTGTCTGGTAGAGACTTTATCTAGCTGGAGATTCCTTTCCAATCCTCCCCACTCTGTGAACTGTGGGCTTCTTCTAAAGAGGTCTTTGAGGACCTCACTTTGGCACACTGGTCACATTACATCAGTTTGGCTCTGTTTCTGGTGCAGAAAGGAGTCACAAAACTGACCTCAGCGCTAGGGTGGTGCCTATATAGGCACAGGTGCGGATGACACCTATGACGCTGACACAGCCGATCATTGCCATCTAACAGCATGCAAAGGGGACTGCTCAGAAAAATTTCCAGATCTAGTCTGATGCTTGGGCAATATTCTAAGGTAAGGAATTTGCAGCAAGATAGTCTCTACCGGATAAGGTGTTTCCAAAGGTAAGTACCTTGTTGTTAACGACCGCACACCTGGAAGAACAATTCCTTTTAACTCCTGAGCAAATATTGCACAAGTTTGTAACAAATATGGCAGATTGCCTCCAAACTGTTGAAGCTGTAATAAACAGTATGGCCAACTTTCATATGTAGGGCGTTTTATTGATCTGAAAGAGACACGTTAGTGACAGATTCCTTACCTTAGAATATCCCCAGGCGTCAGGCTGGATCCGGAAAGTTTTTGCGTAGCAGTACCCTTGCGCGTCGGTAGGCGGCGTCGTGCGGCTCCGCGTCAGTCGTCGGCGTCGGGACCGCCGGGATGACGTCGCGGGCAGTACTTAGACGCCGCCCCTGCGCGCTGACGTCAGTTCTTTCTTTTTCCGCGCCAGTAAGCGCAGATCCGGGAAGAGCAGTGTGCCCTAGTCATTTTTTGACTAACTTTTTGGTGAATTTTTCACTGTTTTTCTCGAAGTCTCTCGACTCCGACTGTGTCAGTAGGGATGCCCGGCTTCAAGCCATGCGACGCCTGTGGTCGAATGATGTCGATCACAGACCCGCATCTAGAGTGTCTTTACTGCTGCGACCATGACACAAAGTCGTGTCCCGACTGCCGGGCCTTGCACCCGAAGGCTTTGCGAGAGCGGTCTCGAAAGCTCCTCGAGGTCCGGCAGTCGACTCCGCGCCACGCCAAGGCCCGGTCACGTGAGAGGTCGAGGGGCCGGTCGCGGAGTCCTCATCGGTCGTCGGGATCCAAGTCTTCGCACTCCTCCGGTAAGTCGAAGCATAAGAAGCGTCATCGCTCGACGACTTCACCTCGCCCGTCTCGCGACTCGGCTGAGGGTCCTGTCGGCACCGTCCCGCCCCCGCGGCGCCGGGAGTGCCTATGGAGCCGCCCCCGCATTACCCGTCCTTCCCGGGTTCGGGGGCGACTCCGGCCGAGATACAGGAGTTCCTGTCGGCCATGGCCCGCCTCTTCGGGCCTCAAGGTCCCCCCGGTGCGCCTTCGGGCCCTCGGGCCCTAGTGGGGTTCCTACGGCGCCGCCGGCGACTCCGATCCCGGTGCCGCCAGCAACACCAGCCCCGGCTCCGGTGCTGCCACAACCCCGATCGACGCCGGTTGACCTGACGACACCTCCACCGGCGCCGGTCTCTCCGGTGCCGTTCACGACGCCGGCCGGGGCTCCGGGCGACGTCGTTCCCTGGTTCTCTCCGGATCCGGACATGGCGCCGGACCGGCGCCGCTCGACGCCGGCTCCGACGCCGATGGGACCTTGGGTCCCGCATGTCCCTCCTCCATATTTTGAACCTGAATTGGAGGACGTAGAGGATTGGGAGGGGTCTGATGACCCTCTCACACAGCAGTGTGAGTTTGTTCAGGACTGGGCTGAGGAGCTTGGGGATGCCAGTGGTTTGGACACCTCCCCTGACCCTGGCATGCGGTCTCCTCCTTCCGTGGCAACGGAGGAGGGAGCTAACTTTGCAACGGTGTTGCGTAGAGCAGCTGGGGCCTTACACCTCCAGTTGCCTACAGTGGCTGTCAGGACTAACATCCTGACGGAAGTGCTTCAGCCGGCGGCTACATCCTCGGAGCCACTGCTGCCGTTTAACAAGGCGCTTTCCGATGTTCTTTTGGGCACCTGGTCCAAGCCCACCACAGGGGCTCCTGTGGATAGGAATGTGGCCCGACGCCATCGCCCTGCTCCGGGCGACCCCCTGTTCCTCTCCCAACACCCCACCCCTGAGAGCTTGGTGGTCCAAGCCTCTGCTTCCCAAAGCGCCCTTCCCTACCGCTCCCCCGGATAGGGAATCCAAACGCCTGGATCAATTTGGGAAGAAGGTCTTTTCTTCCTCCAGTGCTGGCTTGCGGTTCGTCAATACCACTTGCCTCTTGGGCCGATATTCCCACTCCTTGTGGGACTCGGTGCCTCAAGTTCTGCCCCAGTGTTCTGAGGAGGTCCAGACACTGCTTACCCGCTGAAGGTAGAGATGCGGCAAAGTACACCATTAGATGTGGCCTTGATACCGCCGACTTGCTTGGCAGATCGCTTGCGACGACAGTGGCGCTGCGCCGTCACGCCTGGCTGAGAACCACTGGTTTCTCGGGTGATGTCAAACCCTCTTATGGACATGCCCTTTGATGGAGTCGGTCTTTTTGGAACAAAGGCAGACCATGCGCTGGAGCGCTTTAAGGACTCGCAGGCTACAGCCAAGTCCCTGGGCCTTTCTGCTATGCGCCCTCAGCAACAGTCTGCTTTTCGCCCCTTTGGCCACGGAAGGGGCGCCCAGTCATGTCCGCTGCCCAGCCACCGGCCCGCGCAGCAAGCGTCTTTGCGTGGCCGAGGACGTGGCTCCCGCCGTGGCGGGTCAGGCAACCAGGGTGCGGGTCAGGCCACCAACCCCGCCCCGTCCGCGGCCTCCAAGCCCTCCTAGTCATTCCTTTCAGGTGCACAGCACGCCAGTAGGGGGCAGGGTCCGCCATCACCTTCACCACTGGCGTGCCATCACCTCGGACAGGTGGGTCTTGGACATTGTCCGAAGGGGCTACTCCCTCCCCTTCGTGACCATCCCCCCAGCCATGCCACCTCAATTCCACCGCATGTCAGGGGATCACTTGGTGCTTCTTCAAAAGGAAGTTGCGGCCCTCTTGGCCAAGAGGGCCATCGAGCGTGTTCCGACCCCAGAAGTAGGACATGGTTGCTACTCCCACTACTTTCTGGTGCCCAAAAAGCACAAGGAGGACATGCGTCCTATCTTGGACCTCCGGAATGTCAATCGCTTCCTCCGGAAGGAGAAGTTCAAGATGCTCACCTTAGCTCAGGTCTTGACTGCCCTGAAGACTGGATGGTAGCGTTGGACTTGCAGGACGCTTATTTCCACATCCCCGTCCTGCCGGCCCACCGGCGTTACCTGCGGTTCACGGTAGGCCTCGAGCATTTTCAGTTCACCGTGCTCCTTTTTGGCCTTACCAGCGCCCCTCGGGTGTTCACGAAAGTGATGGCGGTGGTCGCAGCCCATCTGCGCCGGGCAGGGGTTCCAGTCTTCCCCTACCTCGACGACTGGCTGCTGAAGGCGGGCTCTGCCCCAGGCAGTCGTCTCCCACCTCCAGACTAACGGCCGAACTCCTGCACTCGCTGGGGTTCTCCATCAACGTGCCGAAGTCGCACCTGATTCCTTCTCCACAGCTCCTTTTCATCGGAGCAGTTCTGGACACGACACAGTTTCGGGTTTATCCTCCCGAACGGCGAGTCCGGGATATTCAGGCTATGATTCCGATCTTTCGGCCTTTATCCTGGGTTTCGGAACGGATGACCCTGAGGCTGCTGGGCCTCATGGCCTCCTGCATCCTGCTGGTCGATCATGCCAGATGGCATATGCGGGCTCTGCAGTGGGACCTGAAGTTCCAGTGGGCGCAGCACCAGGGCAACCTGTCCGATCACGTCCAGATCTCGGAGGGGACTGCAAAACAGTTGCAGTGGTGGCCTCGAACCGGCAATGGGTCATGGGCAGATCCCTCCCTTCCCCAGCCAGAGCACACAGTTGTGACGGACGCGTCCCTTCTGGGATGGGGCGGTCACATGGGAGAGGCGGAGATCAGAGGCCTCTGGTCTCCGGCGGAGTCCCGGCTCCATATCAACCTTCTGGAGCTCCGGGCGATCCGACTTGCACTCAAGGCATTCCTTCCCTCTGTCAAAGGGAAGGTAGTGCAGGTGTTCACAGACAACACCACCGCCATGTGGTACTGCAACAAACAGGGCGGGGTGGGGTCGTGGACCCTATGTCGGGAGGCTCTGCGCCTCTGGACATGGCTGGAACATCAGGGCATATTCCTGATGGTTCAACACCTGGCAGGTTCCCTGAACGCCAGGGCGGACGAACTCAGCCGCAGGTGCATGATGGATCACGAATGGCGTCTTCACTCGGAAGTGGCGCAAGGACTCTTTCTACAGTGGGGAGAGCCTTGGTTAGATCTGTTCGCCACCGAAGAGAACGCGCAATGTCAGCAGTTCTGCGCGTTGGAATTTCCAAGGCGGCACTCGCTCGGCGTCGCTTTCGTCGCGAGTGGAGTTGCGGTCTGTTGTACGCCTTTCCGCCTATACCACTTCTACCCAGAGTGTTGAAGAAGATTAAGCACGACCGGGCCCAAGTCATTCTTGTGGCTCCGGACTGGGCTCGAAGAGTTTGGTATCCCGAGCTACTCAGTATGAGCGTCGATCCCCCGATCCGTCTGCCTCTTCGGGAGGATCTTCTGTCGCAGCAGCAATGGACGGTCCTCCACCCGAACTTGTCCAGTCTCCACCTGCTTGCGTGGAGATTGAGCGGCGGCAGTTGATTCCTTTCGACTTGCCTCCCGAAGTTTGTGATGTGATTCTGGCAGCCAGGCGTCCCTCCACTAAGGTGGTATACGCCTGCAGGTGGAACAAGTTTGTGGCATGGTGCACAGCAAAGGCTGTGAATCCCCTTTCTGCCCCTCTTTCTGAGGTTCTTCTGTTCCTTCTTTCTCTGGCCCAACAGGGTTCTGCCCTGGGTACCATCAAGGGCTATCTTTGTGCGATATCAGCCTTTCTCAGGCTTCCTGATCAGCCCTCCCTTTTCAAGTCCCCTGTGGTTAACCGGTTTCTTAAAGGCATTACACCTCTTTCCTCCTGTTCCGTTTGTAATGCCTCAGTGGGACTTGAACTTGGTTCTTACCTTCTTAATGTGCGCTTCCTTTGAGCCTCTACATAATTGTCCTCTTCGTCTTCTTACTCTGAAGACAGCATTCCTGGTGGCCATCACCTCTGCTCGGTGGGTGAGCGAGCTCCAGGCTCTTTCATACAAACCTCCCTTTCTGTCTGTTCATCCGGACAAGGTTGTTCTTAGGACGCATCCGTCCTTCTTGCCAAAGGTGGTTACTGCCTTCCATATTGGGCAGACCATCACTTTGCCCACCTTCTTTCCGCCTCCGCATCCTTCCAGAGAGGAAGAGAGGCTCCACCGTCTGGACCCAAAACGTGCGCTTTCTTTTTACATCAACCGCACACACCAGTTCCGGGTGAATGACCAGCTCTTTGTTGGCTACGTGGGCGCCAAAAAAGGTCGGGCGGTACACAAAAGGACCATCTCCCGCTGGGTCACTATGTGTATCAAAGCCTGCTATTCTTTTGCTAAGAAGGAGCCTCCTGTTGGGCTGCGTGCCCATTCCACCAGGGCAACGGCGGCTACCACGGCTTTAGGCCGCGGGGTTCCGTTACAGGATATATGTCAGGCAGCTACGTGGGCCTCGCTGCACACGTTTACCAAACATTACTGCCTTGACAGCCAAGTCCGGAGAGACGGCTTCTTTGGCCGTTCTGTCCTCCGGGTCTTCCTTGTCTGATCTTTGTTCGCAGACCCACCACCGGGGTTGGTATTGCTGGGGTATCTATTCTAAGGTAAGGAATCTGTCACTAACGTGTCTCTTTCAGATGCACAAGTTACTAACTTGTGTAACGATATATCTGTAAGAGACAGTAGTTAGTGACAGATTCCTTACCGCCCCACCCATCCTCCCCGTTCTGCAAACTGATTTCTAGGGTTAAGGACATCCCTTTCAGGGCCCTAGTATTTTTCAGACACCTATGTCAGCTTCTTGCATGGCTCTGCGTTCCTGACGCGGAAAGTCATGTTCAGAACTGACGTCAGCGCGCAGGGGCGGCATCTAAGTACTGCCCGCGACGTCATCCCGGTGGTCCCGACGCCGACGACGGACGCGGAGCTGCACGACGCCGCCTACCGACGCGCAAGGGTACTGCTACGCAAAAACTTTCCGGATCCAGCCTGACGCCTGGGGATATTCTAAGGTAAGAAATCTGTCACTAACTACTGTCTCTTACAGATATATCGTTACACAAGTTAGTAACTTGTGCTTTAGCCATTCTATAACTTGTCATTCTACCCAGCTACAAAGCACTTCAGTGCTTTGAAAGCGCTATATTACCATTACAAGAGGTGCTGCGAACGATGGACATGATCTTTCAAGTGTATTTTCTATTTCAACATCAGCTGCCAGAAGGCTTTTAGAGTGTGGTTTGCAGGGCCCAGTTTATTGATATTTTCATAGTCTTCCTAGTCAACAAATATATACCGGTGTAAAAGTGCAGAAAGACTGAGGTGGGTACAGAGCAGAGTTGAAGGTGAGATTGGTTTTGAACTTGAAATTTCTTTCTGAACCACAGGAATGCCATATTGCTGGAAAGAGTATGTCACTGATGTATAGCATTCGCAAAGAAGATGTGCGTGTTAAGCCTTAAATAACATGGTATTTTAGGTCCATATAGAAACATTTTGTGTTCTTGTACTTTATATGTAGGGCTCCTGGTTTTATGGTATTTACTTTAACATTCTCGTCTGTATTTATCCATAATTATTTTTGGGCCATCTTATTTGTATTTTTTTCATATTTATTTTGTAGTTTGCTAGTAAGTGGTGTATAAAATGGTACATATCTAAATTTATTTAGCTCATAAACATGCACTCATACTTTGATACTTGTCGCATTTTAGCAGATGTTGCAGGCAGATATAGCAAAGCAATTTACTCCAAATATTTTTTAACATATGCCTGTATTTAAAGATATCTTAATCTGTGTTTTTAACTCCCCGTGCTGTCTATCTGCTCATCTGTTGTCTTGGAATTCACAACTGACAGCATTGAAAGTAACTCATTAGAAGCACAATTTTCAGTATTTTTACGCTTTTAAATATAAATACAGACCGGAAACGCATTGTTTTCTGTCAGTATTTATCTGAAAAAAATCTGTAAAAACGGAAAACTGGGGGCCTTAATTATATGCAGATTGTGTAATTTGTCACAATCTTTAAAAATGTCTTAATGTATTAGTCATTTTATCAATCCTAAGTAACCTTTTTTGGTTTCTTAGGTATGAGGCTGCAGTGGAACTCTGCGAAACACTATTGCAATCTTGCCCTACTAACTGTGAGCTGCTGGAAGCACTGGTGGCGTTGCATTTGCACATGAATCAAAAGGAAAAAGCCTGGAATGTTTGGTCCACTGCATTCAAGAAAAATCCACAAAATGCACAACTTTTCTACAGCATGTGTAAATTTCTTGTCTCTCAGGTAAGTGGGATAACTTGGTGAGAATTTTAAGTTGCATAATTGAAATCTTCCCCTCTGTGGTTTACTGCTGGTTGTGCCATCATAGTTTTCTACTTTGCAGGACTGATATCTTGTAGATGGACAACACTGATTGTTATCTCTCCATTTTATAGATGAAAGAGAACTGCAACATTGTATCCAACTCCTTACTTTTCTCCCCCCTCTCAAATGGGCAATTGAAAATGATTTAGTGTTAGTTAATTATTGGGTTTTTATTGCAAAATTACACCGGTTACTGTCGCTGATGAAGGACGAGCATTGCAGGCTGTATTTAGATTCTTAATTATGTCTGAACTGCAAAGCGAGTTGCACTCTGCAATGAAACTATGAACATGCTATTTTTCAGAGTAACTGTCCACCCAATCATTTACACTAATCCTCTGTCAGTATTGAAACTGCAAGCTGCTATGTCTTATGGTCCAACAAAAGCACACTATGGGGCACACTGATTTCCTAGCTCATGTGATACTAGAATGGAATGGGGAGTTGGATGGCAGCAATGCAGATTTGAGGAGTTGGTTGACTTTTTTTTTTTCTTACAGTGAGCCACAAGAAAATCAGACAGCTTGTTTGATTATGCTGATCAGTTATGTCATAGCTCTTTGGACTTTTGAGTTTTGTCCAGCAGGATGATTTTTAGGACTGCCTACCAGACGGTGCAATGGTCTAGTTGGAAAAGACATTATGGGCTTACAAAGAACATATAAGGACTTGGAGGCCAACCAATGCTTAACAATTGGTTGGCTTTCCTGTCACTCATGTGCCTGTTTTTTATTTGAGTCCCAGCTTAGGTAACAGTAAAACAAATAATAATGGACGTCCAACGCAGGAGACTAGCACTGTTGAATGCCAGGAATAAGCACTGTCAAATGCAAGAAATAAACTCATGAAATAAATAAAATGAATAATCAAGGATATAAAAATACATCACCTAATGATATAGACGCATCATTCGGGTCAGCTTGACTGAGAAGCCCTTTTCAGTCATCCAGAAGTCTCAATCCGGAAATACCAAAAATATCCCTGTGACGGTGCGTCCACCCCACAAGCGAGCTTCTGTCTGATTGCCAAAAGTTTCTGTCTTGAATACCTTTACTAACACGGAGACAGACTTCTAGAAATTCCCCCTCCCTTCATCTATTGCAAAACCAAGGCTGACCGTAACAGTCTGTGTCGAGGTCAAGACAGAAACTGGCCAAACCTCCGTGGTTTGACTCGGAGACAGAGAAGTACATTCATCTCTCACTCTTTCAAACGCACATCCCACACGTTCTGTTCCAAGCAAGGCTGTTTTGCTCTGTGCTGAAATAAAAACGTTCCTCTCTGAAGCTGCAAGAAGAAATGAAATCATGCAAGAGCACAAAATGATGTACATTCAAAATGGAGTCAATGGCCAATACACAATCTCACAATATATATTTGCATGTAGCACTACACACTCCATGAAAATGCATGTGTTTGCCATCTCTCTTGTGCTTCTGTTTTCCGTGCTCCCATATTGCTGTTGCCCTTGTTTGCTGTAAGCTCTTGTGTACTTTTCTCGTGCTTTCAGCTGCTTTAACCCTTGTGTGCTCTTATGCCCCCACCCGTGTTGCTTTTCCCCTCCCTAAATAGCCACCCCCTGCGCTCAGTGTTGCTGCCTCTCTTGTAATGCAAGCTGTTTCTTGTGATTCCCCTCCCACCCCGAGATTTATTACTACCTCATTGCTCCCCATTGCATTCTCACTGGTGTGCTTCTCCACACACCCCCATGCTTCTCTCCCTTGTGTGCTGCTTTAATATATAACAAATAGTAAACTGACACTTTTTTTTTTTAACATACTTTATTGAAACCATGGCAGCATAATAAAATATCTGAAAGAGACACGTTAGTGACAGATTCCTTACCTTAGAATATCCCCAGGCGTCAGGCTGGATCCGGAAAGTTTTGCGTAGCAGTACCCTTGCGCGTCGGTAGGCGGCGTCGTGCGGCTCCGCGTCAGTCGTCGGCGTCGTGATCGCCGGGATGACGTCGCGGGCAGTACTTAGGCGCCGCCCCTGCGCGCTGACGTCAGTTCTTCTTTTTCCGCGCCAGCAAGCGCAGATCCGGGAAGAGCAGTGCCCTGGTCAATTTTTGACCATACTTTTTGGTGATTTTTTCACTGTTTTTTCCAAAGCTTAAAGGTGTCGTAGGGATGCCCGGCTTCAAGCGATGCGGCGCCTGTGCGCGGATGATGTCCGTCACCGACCCGCATTGGGAGTGTCTCTTCTGCCTCGGCCGAGGCCACGACACCGAGTCTTGTCCCGAATGCCAGGCCCTCAACCCGAAAGCTTTGCGAGAGCGGTCTCGAAAGCTCCTCGAGGCCCGGCATTCGGCTCCACGGAGGCCCCGGTCGCGTGAGAGGTCCAGGGGTCGCTCGCGGAGTGCACACCGGTCGCCGGCGTCGAAGTCTTCTTCGTCCGGTAAGTCTAAGCACAAGAAGTCCAAGAAGCATCGTCGCTCTCGGACTTCGCCTAGCCGGTCTCGCGACTCGGCTGAGGCCCCTCCCGGCACCGTCCCCGCCCCCGCGGCCCCGGACTTGCCTGTGGAGTCGCCCCGCCATACCCGCCCTTCCCGGGTTCGGGGCGGATCCGGCCAAGGTACAGGAGTTCCTGTCGGCCATGGCCCGCCTCTTCGGGCCGTCAGGCCCCTCCGGTGCGCCTTCGGGCCCCGCGGGCCCTGATGGGGTTGCTCCGGCGCCGCCGGCGGCTCCGGCCCCGGCGTCGCCCGTGCCTCCAGCCTCGATCCCGGCTTCGGCCCCGGCCTCGATCCCGGCTCCACAACCCCCATCGACGCCGGTCGACCTCACAACACCTCCGCTGGCGCTGATGTCTCCGGTGCCGTTCTCGACGCCGCCCTGGGCTCCGGGCGGCGTCGTCCCCCAGTTCCTTCCGGCTCCGGACATGGACCCGGAGCGACGTCGCTCGACGCCAGCTCCGGCGCCGATGGGACCTTGGGTCCCAAATGTCCCTCCTCCTCCTTATTTTGAACCAGAGGAGGACCAGGAGGACTGGGAGGGGTCTGATGACCCTCTGACGCGCAACTGTCAGTATGATGAGGACTGGACAGAGAGTCTAGGGGAGGCCAGTGGTCTGGATACTTCCCCTGACACTGGCATGCTGTCTCCTCCCGTGGCTACGGAGGAGGGGGCCAATTTTGGTACGGTGTTGCGTAGGGCTGCTGGGGCCTTACGCCTCCAGCTCCCTACTTTGACGGTCAAGCCTAACATCTTGACAGAGGTGCTTCAGCCGGCAGCCTCCTCTGCGGAGACTGTGCTGCCGTTTAACGACGCCCTCACTGACGTTCTTTTGGGCGCCTGGTCCAAGCCCAACACAGGGGCTCCTGTGGATCGGAACGTGTCACGACGCCATCGCCCCGCTCCGGGCGACCCCTGTTTCTTTCTGTCCACCCCACTCCTGAGAGCTTGGTTGTCCAAGCCTCCGCTTCCCAAACCGCCTTCCCTACCGCTCCTCCGGATAGGGAATCCAAACGCCTGGATCAGTTTGGGAAGAAAGGTTTTTCTTCCTCCAGTGCTGGCTTGCGGTCCGTTAACACCGCTTGTCTTTTGGGCCGATATACCCACTCCCTGTGGGATTCGGTGGCGGATGTTTTGCCCCAGTGCCCTGAGGAGGTCCAGGCACTGCTTTCCCGCGCCATTGCGGAAGGAAGGGATGCGGCCAAATACACTATCCGTTGTGGCCTTGACACCGCCGACTCGCTGGGCAGGTCGATTGCAACGACGGTGGCGCTCCGACGCCACGCCTGGCTGAGAACCACTGGTTTTTCAGGGGATGTCCAGAATACTCTCATGGACATGCCCTTTGATGGAGTCGGTCCTTTTGGGTCCAAAGCAGACCATGCGTTGGAGCGCTTTAAGGACTCACGGGCTACTGCCAAGTCCCTGGGCCTTTCTGCTACACGCCCTCCGCTGCCTTCTGCTTTTCGCCCCTATCGTGGCCACGGTAGGGGCGCCCTTCACGTCAGCAGCCCAGCCACCGGCCCGCGCAGCAGGCGTCTTCGCGTGGCCGAGGACGTGGATTCCGCCGTGGCGGATCGGGCAACCAGCGTGCGGGTCAGGCCACCACCTCCAACCCGTCCGCGGCCTCCAAGCCCTCCTAGTCCCTCCTTTCAGGTGCACGGCACGCCAGTAGGGGGCAGGGTCCGCCATCACCTTCCCCACTGGCGCACCATCACCTCGGACAGGTGGGTCTTGGACATTGTCCGAAGGGGCTACTCCCTCCCCTTCGAGACCACCCCCCAGCCATGCCACCTCAATTCCACCGCATGTCAGGGGATCACTTGGTGCTTCTACAGAAGGAAGTCACGGCCCTCTTGACCAAGAGGGCCATCGAGCATGTTCCGACCCCAGAAGTAGGGCGTGGTTGCTACTCCCACTACTTTCTGGTGCCCAAAAGGGACAAGGAGGACATGCGTCCTATCTTGGACCTCCGGAACGTCAATCGCTTCCTCCGGAAGGAGAAGTTCAAGATGCTCACCCTAGCTCAGGTCTTGACTGCCCTCGACCCTGGAGACTGGTTGGTAGCGTTGGACTTGCAGGACGCGTATTTCCACATCCCTCGTCCTGCCGGCCCACCGGCGTTACCTTCGGTTCACGGTAGGCCCCGAGCATTTTCAGTTCACCGTGCTCCCCTTTGGCCTTACCAGTGCCCCTCGGGTGTTCACGAAAGTGATGGCGGTGGTCGCAGCTCATCTGCGCCGGGCAGGGGTTTCAGTCTTCCCCTACCTCGACGACTGGCTGCTGAAGGCGGGCTCGTCCCAGGCAGTCGTCTCCCACCTCCAGACTACGGCCGAACTCCTGCACTCGCTGGGGTTCTCCATCAATGTGCCGAAGTCGCATCTAATTCCTTCTCCACAGCTCCTTTTCATCGGAGCAGTTCTGGACACGACGCAGTTTCGGGCCTATCCTCCCGAACGGCGAGTCCGGGATATTCAGGCTATGATTCCGATCTTTCGGCCTTTATCCTGGGTTTCGGCACGGATGACCCTGAGGCTGCTGGGCCTCATGGCCTCCTGCATCCTGCTGGTCAATCATGCCAGATGGCGTATGCGGGCTCTGCAGTGGGACCTGAAGTTCCAGTGGGCGCAGCACCAGGGCAACCTGTCCGATCACGTCCAGATCTCGGAGGGGACTGCAAAACAGTTGCAGTGGTGGCTCTCGAACCGGCAATGGGTCATGGGCAGATCCCTCTCCCTTCCCCAGCCAGAGCATACAGTTGTGACGGACGCGTCCCTTCTGGGATGGGGCGGTCACATGGGAGAGGCGGAGATCAGAGGCCTCTGGTCTCCGGCGGAGTCCCGGCTCCATATCAACCTTCTGGAGCTCCGGGCGATCCGGCTTGCACTCAAGGCATTCCTTCCTCTGTCAAAGGGAAGGTAGTGCAGGTGTTCACAGACAACACCACCGCCATGTGGTACTGCAACAAACAGGGCGGGGTGGGGTCTTGGACCCTTTGTCAGGAGGCTCTGCGCCTCTGGACATGGCTGGAACATCAGGGCATGTTCCTGATGGTTCAACACCTGGCAGGTTCTCTGAACGCCAGGGCGGACGAACCTCAGCCGCAGGTGCATGATGGATCACGAATGGCGTCTTCACTCGGAAGTGGCGCAAGGACTCTTTCTACAGTGGGGAGAGCCTTGGTTAGATCTATTCGCCACCGAAGAGAACGCGCAATGTCATCAGTTCTGCGCGTTGGAATTTCCAAGGCGGCACTCGCTCGGCGACGCTTTTCGTCGCGAGTGGAGTTGCGGTCTGTTGTACGCCTTTCCGCCTATACCACTTCTACCCAGAGTGTTGAAGAAGATTCGGCACGACCGGGCCCAAGTCATTCTTGTGGCTCCGGACTGGGCTCGAAGAGTTTGGTATCCCGAGCTACTCAATATGAGCATAGATCCCCCGATCCGTCTGCCTCTTCGGGAGGATCTTCTGTCGCAGCAGCAGGGGACGGTCCTCCACCCAAACCTGTCCAGTCTACACCTGCTTGCGTGGGAGATTGAGCGGCGGCAGTTGATTCCTTTCGACTTGCCTCCCGAAGTTTGTGATGTGATTCTGGCAGCCAGGCGTCCCTCCACTAAGGTGGTATACGCCTGCAGGTGGAACAAATTTGTGGCATGGTGCACAGCAAAGGCTGTGGATCCCCTTTCTGCCCCTCTTTCTGAGGTCCTTCTGTTCCTTCTCTCTCTGGCCCAACACGGTTCTGCCCTGGGTACCATCAAGGGTTATCTTTGTGCTATCTCGGCCTTCCTCAGGCTCCCTGATCAGCCCTCCTTTTCAAGTCCCCTGTTGTTAACAGGTTCTTAAAAGGCATTACTCACCTCTTCCCTCCTGTTCCGTTTGTAATGCCTCAGTGGGACTTGAACTTGGTTCTTACCTTTTAATGTGCGCTCCCTTTGAGCTCTCTGCATAACTGTCCTCTTCGTCTTCTGACTCTGAAGACAGCCTTTCTGGTGGCCATCACCTCCGCTCGGCGGGTGAGTGAGCTCCAGGCTCTATCTTGCAAACCTCCCTTTCTGTCTGTTCATCCAGACAAGGTTGTTCTTCGGACGCGTCCGTCCTTCTTGCCAAAGGTGGTTACTGCTTTCCACATTGGGCAGACCATCACTTTGCCCACCTTCTTTCCGCCTCCGCATCCTTCCAGAGAGGAAGAGAGGCTCCACCGTCTGGACCCAAAACGTGCGCTCTCCTTCTATATCGACCGCACAAAACACTTCCGGGTGGATGACCAGCTCTTTGTTGGCTACGTGGGCGCCAAAAGGTCGGGCGGTGCACAAGAGGACCATCTCCCGCTGGGTTACCTTGTGCATCAAGACCTGCTATTCTTTGGCCAAGAAGGAGCCTCCTGTTGGGCTGCGTGCCCATTCCACCAGGGCAACGGCTGCTACCACGGCCTTGGGCCGCGGTGTTCCGCTGCCGGTTATCTGTCAGGCAGCTACGTGGGCCTCGCTGCACACGTTTACTAAGCATTACTGCCTTGACAGTCAGGTCCGGAGGGACGGCTTCTTTGGCCGTTCTGTCCTCCAGGACTTCCTTGTCTGATCTTTGTTCGCAGACCCACCACCGGGGTTGGTATTGCTGGAGTATCTATTCTAAGGTAAGGAATCTGTCACTAACGTGTCTCTTTCAGATGCACAAGTTACTAACTTGTGTAACGATATATCTGTAAGAGACAGTAGTTAGTGACAGATTCCTTACCGCCCCACCCATCCTCCCCGTTCTGCGAACTGATTTCTAGGGTTAAGGACATCCCTTTCAGGGCCCTAGTATTTTTCAGACACCTGTGTCAGCTTCTTGCATGGCTCTGCGTTCCTGGCGCGGAAAGTCGTGTACAGAACTGACGTCAGCGCGCAGGGGCGGCGCCTAAGTACTGCCCGCGACGTCATCCCGGCGATCACGACGCCGACGACTGACGCGGAGCCGCACGACGCCGCCTACCGACGCGCAAGGGTACTGCTACGCAAAACTTTCCGGATCCAGCCTGACGCCTGGGGATATTCTAAGGTAAGGAATCTGTCACTAACTACTGTCTCTTACAGATATATCGTTACACAAGTTAGTAACTTGTGCGACAGTGATTATACAGACGGCATTTTGTCTTTTGTTGGTTTCCAAACTAATACATAACATATGTACTGATACGGTATATCTTCTGGGTATAGATATGATTTGTTTAACCACAGCTTTAGCGGCAATAAAGGCGCATTCATGTAAGCATAAAACAATATTACTCCAACATCAATAGTATCAAATATGTTTATGTTCAACTAATTTTAACATAACTATCCTGTCCCCTCCCGCCACCCACCCTCCTGGTCTGCGGTTACCGATGTGTAGGATTGCCTATTAGGGTTATTAATATGGTACTATTGGTCCTATTCTGCCTATGACCAGTGGAATGAGGACTGGTGTCTGTGAGGGTCTATCCTCGTATACATAAGGTGTGATATTAAGTTATTGCGTGGGAGTGCCTTGCGTGGGTAATAGATCTAGCTGTTTAAAGTCCTCCATCATAATGTCCCAGTCCATAGAGATAGGTTGTTTCTGCAACCCTCTTGCCTCCTCGCGTCGAAGTGCCGCGCTTTCTGCACCCCCCCATTGCATCACGTCTTCCTGCCAGCTAGTCAACGTAGGGCATCTAGGGGATTTCCATCTTTTAGTGAGGGCCCTCACGGCTAGTATTAGAGCAAGGTCCAGAAATCGCTGTTGTACTTTCTGGGCTTTAGTGCGTTTGCGGAGACCCATGAGGCACTCTAAGGCGCTATCCTGAACAGTTGTGTGTGGCCTCTCCTAGGGAATGTCTAATTCCATTCCAGTAAACTTGTATGCGCGGGCAGGCCCATAGCATATGAATGAAATCCGCCTCATCTCCCTTGCAACGGGGGCAGCAGTGTTGGGCCTCCGGGAACATACGGTGTATCCTCTGTGGGGTTAAGTAGGATCTGTGTAAAATCATTGTTTGTATAAATTTCAATTTAACATTGCGGGACACCCTCTTGGGATGTTCGAGCATGCTCGCCCAGGCTTTGTCGGTCAGTTCTGTGCCTGCGTCCGCTGCCCACTTTGTTCTAAGAGGTGTGAGTGTGATTGCTGCATGCGCCCTGACACCTGTGTATAACCATTTGACCAGATGGCCCCCGTTCCCCATGTAGTATAGTAGATGGACCAGGTCATGTTGTAGGGGTTCCCTGCGTTGGGGTGCCCAGGTGTTCTTGATGTAACGTGATACTACTGCATGTACTAGGTATAAGCGTTCTGGTACTCCAGTGGTCCGTACAAAGGTGTCATGGTCGAGGAGGTTACCCTCACCAAAGAAAGCCCCGATATCATCCACACCGGCCTCCATCCAGTCGTGTATTTTAACCTTCGTAAGCCTGCCTCCAGGGGTGGGAATACCCAATAATGGGATGTTAGATGAGTAAGGGGTCGCTTCTGAGGTATACTGTATAGCTTTCTTCCAGCATTGTAGTGCGGTCTTCAGTAGTGGGGGTCCCTCCGGGGGAATATTGGCTTTGGGCAGGATCAGGAAATGAAGCGTACCCCGGTCGATATCCCTTAGTGTATATCCGATTTCTTGTAGATTCCTCCCCGCTGTCCAATAGGACAACCACTGGAGTTGACAAGCATAGTAGTATGCCCTGAAGTCTGGGACCCCAAGGCCTCCCTTGTGGGATTCTAATTGTAATTTCTGAAGGCTCACTCTCCTGCGGCCCTTACCCCAAATGAGTTCCACTAATATAGTGTTCAAGGTGCGGAATATTGATAGTGGGATCACTATGGGTAAGTACACAAAGAAGTATAGTAGTCGGGGGAGCACCACCATCTTGGAGATGGCAATTCGGCCCATCACCGAGAGGGGTAAGGATATCCAGAAGGCCACACTCGAACGTAATGCCGTGATGGCCTTCAATAGGTTGCCTTCCAATTGATCCGTGTGTGATCTATATACCTGTATTCCTAAGTATTTAAATGTGGGTAAACTGACACTTTAATGATCACACAAAAAGTAAAATACTTTTGGTCAGTGTTTCCTAGACCGTGAGTCACGATCCACTGGTGGGTCATGAACCGATTTCTCCAGTATTGGATCTTCATAGATTCACATGCTTAAATCATCCGTCGTCGTAGTGGGAGTCCCACGGTATACATATAAAAGCAGTAGATAATACTACAATAGGCTACAATGCAATGAACAGTCACTGCAATAGCCTATCCATTTTCTTTTGTAAAAAAGAACCAAACTTAAGTAGCAGCCAATCCGGCGTCGGCACCCTCTAGAACAATCCCAAGAGAGGCTAAGTTCCCCCGATTTTCTACCGCACGTCGTGTGAAAGGGAGTCTCCCTGAGCTCTGCTCAGTTTTTTTCTCTTAAAACTTCCAGATTTCTATTCAAAATGTCGTATTCAAAGAAAGGTCTTTTGAGGTTGTGTGGATCATGTGGTAAGAAGAGACTGCATGCTGAGGATCCACATAAAAACTGTATCTACTGCCTTTACCCTCAATATAAGGTAAAAGACTGTAAAATTTGTAGAACTTTTTCAACCAAAACCCTTAAGGACAGAGAGGGTAGGTTGTTGATTTGGCTTCAGAGACTGAAACATAAATCTAACGTCGTTTCGGAGGATGATGCGAGCTCTACCTCACAGGCTTCTCAGGAAACATCCAAAAGGAGAGAAAGATCTCTTGAATCTCCTGAAGTTTCCCAGAAAAAGGCTTCTAAAAAGTCTAGTCAGGAAGATGCAGGCAGCTCACTAAAAGGAAAGCATTCATTTACTACTGAAGAGAAAAGCCATAAAAAGGAAAAACAATCTTCAGAAACTTCCATGAAAAGAACAGTCTCAAGAAAGCTTCTATCGCCAACAGCGTTCAATTCTGGGTCACCGTCTGCCCTAAAATCACCTTCTGGACATGTTTCACATACCTCGTCGTCGAAATAATCTACAACGTCTGACTGATATGACTACGTTATCGCTTCCAGTGATGACGATGGCTTCGACACCGCCACCGACTACCTCGTCAACGGCGACTCGGACGATGACAAGCTCTCTTCAGCGTCCTCGCCGATGATGGTTCCATCATCGTCGATGATGCCGACGATGGCTTCTTCATCTGCTCCTGTCGTCATCGTCCCCAACACACACTGCTACAGTTGACAAGGCTGACGCTTTATCCCACTCCCGGTCGTAAGCGTCCGTCGACGTTGCAACTCACGCCTACGTTCTCGTCTGACAGTCGACGAGGCATTTTTGGCAGAATCCTGCAATAGTCTCACCTTTGCCACCTTTAACATTTTTAGAGGAATCTGATGATGGGATGTTTGGCCCTGCTCACAGTCCCTCTCAGCTTCATGTAAAATATCAAGACGAAGATGATGAATATGACGGTTACTGTCAGCAAGAATATCATCCTCCAAAAAATTCAATATATGGAATCAGCTAATGAGCCTATGGTCCACCTTCCTGTGGCTTTGGTTCAGGACCTTCAAGACTTGTTGCACGACGACCGCACACGTTTTCCTTCAGCAGCTGTTCCTCCAGCACAGCCTGCCTCTTTGCCACTATCTTCTCCTCCAAATACGTCTGAGCCTTTGCCTACGGCTTCTCCTGCGAGGGATACTGTTTTGCAGGACACTTCTGATGACAGAGAAATTGAGGAGAATCAACCTCAGAAAGATGGGCCAATTTGTGATGAATGGGAGGACTGTAATATCAACACCTGCTTCTCCTCCTCAAACCGTGGAGTCTCCACCAGAAGATATTGGCGGGTTCCACGCGCTAATAGAAAGAGCAGCTTCACGTTTTCAATTGTCTTTGACAGTTAAGCAATCTCACTGTTTTTTCTCTGTGATTTCAAGGATTTATCCAGAAAGACTACCCATTGTAGATCACATTTGGGAGGAAGGTATAAAAGTGATGAGGACACCCGCCACAGTTATCCCAGTCTTGCCCAGGATTGACAAAGTATAAAGCTCCCGATGATGCTCCAGCTTGTCTGGTAGGACATCCTAAGCCGGATTCTGTTATCTCAAAAGCGGCCCAACGAATATCAAGAAACCCTTTAACGCCCATTACTGCACCACGTGATAAGGAGGGAAGGCACCTCGATAACATTGGTAAAAGATTTACAACCACTTCAGGTGCTACAGTTCGTGCTGCTAACGCTCTAGCGATTTTAGCTAGATACGACCGCCAGATGTGGTCCAACATCGCTCATTTCATAGATCTCCTTCCGGCCGATAAAATTCCAGAAGCAAGAAAGATCCTTCTAGAAGGAGAAAGGTCTGCATCAGAAATTATTGATGCATCTATGGACGTGGCTTCCTTAGCATTTCGTCAGCTCGCTGGAGCGGCTGTCTTCAGGCATCGGGGTTGGCTGAAGGCAACAATGTTCCGCCCTGAGGTGCAAAGCAAAATTTTGGACTTGCCATTTGATGTTGAGGCACTTTTTGGCAAACATACTGATGACAACTTACAAGCCATTAAAACTGACAGACGCAGCTAAGGCTTTGGGCACACTCCAATATAGAAAGACCCCCTTTCGTTGAGCACGTGGCAGAGGGGCCTATTCTTTTCGAGGTGGTTACCAGAGATACCAGCCTCAGACTTGCACCTCTTTTCGACATTCTTACCAGCATCAACAGCAATACCGTGCGCCACCGCAAGCTGCTTAACCAAGGCAACCTAGGCTTAAACAACAAGTTCAATCCAGAGATTCTGTCAGAAAGCAGTGACGAGGCCCTGCCGCCTGCCGCTCTTCCCTTCAATACTTCATTAAAGAAAATTCCCCTGTCTCGTTGCCTAGACCAATGGCAGAAAATAACAGACAAATGGTTCCTGGATATAACAAAGTATGGCCATACCCTAGAGTTTACCTCAATACCACCTCCTCATCCGCCTCAAAAATCAATACCAGCCCATCTTCAATTGCTATAGAAGGAGGCTTCGATTATGCATCAAAAGGGAGAAATGGAATGTGTGCCATGCTCTCAGAGGAAGAGGATTCTACTCCCGTTTTTTCCTGGTAAAGAAGTCTGGAGAATGGCGTCCCATTCTAGACCTCCGAAAACTCAACAAATGCCTACAGAAGAAATCCTTTCTCATGGTAACTCTCCAGGAGAGATTACAGCTTCAGAATCATTTGGATTTCCTGGCAAGCCTGGATTTGCAGGACGCATATTTCCATATCCCTATTCATCCCAAGTATCGAAAATGTCTCCGTTTCTCTGTGGCAGGCGCACATTATCAGTTCAAGGTGCTTCCCTTTGTCTTTCGCTCAGCTCCTCAGGTTTTCACCAAGTGTCTTGCTCCTGTGGCAGCATACCTACGATTAAAAGGCCTACAGATCTTCCCATATCTCGAAGATTGGTTAGTGAAAGCTCCTTCCCTTCATCAGGCCTCAGAAGCCATCTCCTTCTGCCTACAGCTCTTCCGCTCTCTGGGGCTGGGAGTCAATCTTCAAAAATCCGTTCTAACTTATTGTATAACGTATCTGAAAGAGACACATTAGTGACAGATTCCTTACCTTAGAATATCCCCAGGCATCAGGCTGGATCCGGAAAGTTTTTGCGTAGCAGTACCCTTGCGCGTCGGTAGGCGGCGTCGTGCGGCTCCGCGTCCGTCGTCGGCGTCGTGATCGCCGGGATGACGTCGCGGGCAGTACTTAGACGCCGCCCCTGCGCGCTGACGTCAATTCTTCTTTTTCCGCGCCAGTAAGCGCAGATCCGGGAAGAGCAGTGCCCTAGTCATTTTTTTACTTTATTTTTGGTGATTTTTTCACTGTTTTATCTCACGAGTCTATCGACTCCGAAGGTGTCGGTAGGGATGCCCGGCTTCAAGCCCTGCGACGTCTGTGGTCGTATGATGTCGATCATAGACCCGCATTTAGAGTGTCTCTACTGTCTCGGCCGCGACCACGACACAAAGTCGTGCCTCGACTGCCGGGCCTTGCACCCGAAGTCTTTGCGAGAGCGGTCTCGAAAGCTCCTCGAGGTCCGGCAGTCGGCTCCGCGCCACACCAAGCCCCGGTCACGTGAGAGGTCGAGGGGCCGGTCGCGTAGTCCTCATCGGTCGTCGGGGTCCAAGTTTTTGCACTCCTCCGGTAAGTCAAAGCATAAAAAGTCTAAGAAGCGTCATCGCTCCACGACTTCGCCTCGCCGGTCTCGCGACTCGGCTAAGGCTCCTGTCGGCACCGTCCCCGCGGCTCCGGGAGTGCCTGTGGAGCCGCCCCCGCATTACCCGTCCTTCCCGGGTTCGGGGGCGACTCCAGCCGAGATACAGGAATTCCTGTCGGCCATGGCCCGCCTCTTCGGGCCTCAAGGTGCCCCCGCTGCGCCTTCGGGCCCCGCGGGCCCTGATGGGGTTTCCCCGGCGCCGCCGATGACTCCGGTCCCGGCGCCGCCTGTCACACCAGCCTCGATCCCGGCCCCGATCCCGGCTCCGGTGCTGCCGCAACCCCCATCGACGCCGGTTGACCTAACTACGCCTCCGCCGGCGCCGATGTCCCCGGGCGGCGGCGTTCCCTGGTTCTCTCCGGATCCGGACACGGCGCCGGACCAGCGTCGCTCGACGCCGGCTCCGACGCCGTTGAGACCTTGGGTCCCGCGTGTCCCTCCTTCTCCTATTTTGAACCTGAGGAGGACGAAGAGGACTGGGAGGGGTCGGAGGACCCTCTCACACAGCAGTGTGAGTACGAACAGGACTGGGCTGAGGAACTTGGGGATGCCAGTGGGCTGGACACCTCCCTGACCCTGGCATGCTGTCTCCTCCTTCCGTGGCAACGGAGGAGGGAGCAAACTGTGCAACGGTGTTGCGTAGAGCAGCTGGGGCCTTACACCTCCAATTGCCTACAGTGGCCGTCAGGACTAACCTCCTGACAGAAGTGCTTCAGCCGGCGGCTACCTCCTCGGAGCCACTGCTGCCGTTTAATGACGCACTTTCTGACGTTCTTTTGGGCACCTGGTCCAAGCTCCGCCACAGGGGCTCCTGTGGATAGGAACGTGGCCCGACGCCATCGCCCCGCTCCGGGCGACCCCTGTTCCTCTCCCAACACCCCACTCCTGAGCTTGGTTGTCCAAGCCTCTGCTTCCCAAACCGCCTTCCCTACCGCTCCTCCGGATAGGGAATCCAAACGCCTGGATCAATTTGGGAAGAAGGTCTTTTCTTCCTCCAGTGCTGGCTTGCGGTCTGTCAACACCGCTTGCCTTTTGGGCCGATATTCCCACTCTCTGTGGGACTCGGTGGCGCAAGCTTTGCCCCAGTGTCCTGAGGAGGTCCAGACACTGCTTTCCCGCGCCATTGCGGAAGGAAGAGATGCGGCTAAATTTACCATTAGATGTGGCCTTGATACCGCCGACTCGCTGGGTAGATCAATTGCAACGACAGTGGCGCTGCGCCGTCACGCCTGGCTGAGAACCACTGGTTTCTCGGGTGAAGTCCAGAACACTCTTATGGACATGCCCTTTGATGGGGTCGGCTCTTTGGGAACAAGGCAGACCATGCGCTGGAGCGCTTTAAGGACTCACGGGCTACGGCCAAGTCCCTGGGCCTTTCTGCTGTACGCCTCCGCAGCCATCTGCTTTTCGCCCCTTTCGTGGCCACGGAAGGGGCGCCCAGTCACGTCCGCTGCCCAGCCACCGGCCTGCGCAGCAAGAGTCTTCGCGTGGCCGAGGACGTGGCTCCCGCCGTGGCGGATCAGGCAACCAGCGTGCGGGTCAGGCCACCAACCCCGCCCCGTCCGCGGCCTCCAAGCCCTCCTAGTCCTTCCTTTCAGGTGCACAGCACGCCAGTAGGGGGCAGGGTCCGCCATCACCTTACCACTGGCGTGCCATCACCTCGGACAGGTGGGTCTTGGACATTGTCTGAAGGGGCTACTCCTCCCCTTCGAGACCACCCCCAGCCATGCCACCTCAATTCCACCGCATGTCAGGGGATCACTTGGTGCTTCTTCAGAAGGAAGTTGCGGCCCTCTTGGCCAAGAGGGCCATCGAGCGCGTTCCGACCCCAGAAGTAGGACGTGGTTGCTACTCCCACTACTTTCTGGTGCCCAAAAGGACAAGGAGGACATGCGTCCTATCTCGGACCTCCGGAACGCCAATCGCTTCCTCCGGAAGGAGAAGTTCAAGATGCTCACCTTAGCTCAGGTCTTGACTGCCCTAGACCCTGGAGACTGGATGGTAGCGTTGGACTTGCAGGACGCTTATTTCCACATCCTCGTCCTGCCGGCCCACCGGCGTTACCTGCGGTTCATAGTGGGCCTCGAGCATTTTCAATTCACCGTGCTCCCCTTTGGCCTTACAAGTGCCCCCTCGGGTGTTCACGAAAGTGATGGCGGTGGTCGCAGCTCATCTGCGCCGGGCAGGGGTTCCAGTCTTCCCCTACCTCGACGACTGGCTGCTGAAGGCGGGCTCGCCCCAGGCAGTCGTCTCCCACCTCCAGACTACGGCCGAACTCCTGCACTCGCTGGGGTTCTCCATCAATGTGCCGAAGTCGCACCTGATTCCTTCTCCACAGCTCCTTTTCATCGGAGCAGTTCTGGACACGACGCAGTTTCGGGCCTATCCTCCCGAACGGCGAGTCCGGGATATTCAGGCTATGATTCCGATCTTTCAGCCTCTATCCTGGGTTTCGGAACGGATGACCCTGAGGCTGCTGGGTACTCATGGCCTCCTGCATCCTGCTGGTCGATCATGCCAGATGGCATATGCGGGCTCTGCAGTGGGACCTGAAGTTCCAGTGGGCGCAGCACCAGGGCAACCTGTCCGATCACGTCCAGATCTCGGAGGGGACTGCAAAACAGTTGCAGTGGTGGCTCTCGAACCGGCAATGGGTCATGGGCAGATCCCTCTCCCTTCCCCAGCCAGAGCACACAGTTGTGACGGACGCGTCCCTTCTGGGATGGGCCGGTCACATGGGAGAGGCGGAGATCAGAGGCCTCTGGTCTCCGGCGGAGTCCCGACTCCATATCAACCTTCTGGAGCTCCGGGCGATCCGACTTGCACTCCAGGCATTCCTTCCCTCTGTCAAAGGGAAGGTAGTGCAGGTGTTCACAGACAACACCACCGCCATGTGGTACTGCAACAAACAAGGCGGGGTAGGGTCCACGACCCCACCCCGATGTCAGGAGGCTCTGCGCCTCTGGACATGGCTGGAACATCAGGGCATATTCCTGATGGTTCAACACCTGGCAGGTTCCCTGAAATCCAGGGTGGACGAACTCAGCCGCAGGTGCATGATGGATCACGAATGGCGTCTTCACTCCGAAGTGGCGCAAGGACTCTTTCTACAGTGGGGAGAGCCTTGGTTAGAGCTATTCGCCACCGAAGAGAACGCGCAATGTCATCAGTTCTGCGCGTTGGAATTTCCAAGACGGCACTCGCTCGGCGACGCTTTCGTCGCGAGTGGAGTTGCGGTCTGTTGTACGCTTTTCCGCCTATACCACTTCTACCCAGAGTGTTGAAGAAGATTCGGCGCGACCGGGCCCAAGTCATCCTTGTGGCTCCGGACTGGGCTCGAAGAGTTTGGTATCCCGAGCTACTCAGTATGAGCGTCGATCCCCCGATCCGTCTGCCTCTTCGGGAGGATCTTCTGTCGCAGCAGCAGGGGACGGTCCTCCACCCGAACCTGTCCAGTCTCCACCTGCTTGCGTGGAGATTGAGTGGCGGCAGTTGATTCCTTTCGACTTGCCTCCCGAAGTTTGTGATGTGATTCTGGCAGCCAGGCGTCCCTCCACTAAGGTGGTATACGCCTGCAGGTGGAACAAGTTTGTGGCATGGTGCACAGCAAAGGCTGTGAATCCCCTCTCTGCCCCTCTTTCCGAGGTTCTTCTGTTCCTTCTTTCTCTGGCCCAACAGGGTTCTGCCCTGGGTACCATCAAGGGCTATCTTTGTGCAATCTCGGCCTTCCTCAGGCTCCCTGATCAGCCCTCTCTTTTTAAGTCCCCTGTTGTTAACAGGTTTCTAAAAGGCATTACACACCTCTTCCCTCCTGTTCCGTTTGTGATGCCTCCATGGGACTTGAACTTGGTTCTTACCTTTCTTATGTGCGCTCCCTTTGAGCCTCTACATAACTGTCCTCTTCGTCTTCTGACTCTGAAGGCAGCCTTTCTGGTGGCCATCACCTCCGCTCGGCGGGTGAGTGAGCTCCAGGCTCTATCATGCAAACCTCCCTTTCTGTCTGTCCATCCAGACAAGGTTGTTCTTAGGACGCGTCCGTCCTTCTTGCCAAAGGTGGTTAGTGCCTTCCACATTGGGCAGACCATCACTTTTCCCACCTTCTTTCCGCCTCCTTCCAGAGAGGAAGAGAGGCTCCACCGTCTGGACCCAAAACGTGCGCTTTCCTTTTACCTCAACCGCACACAACACTTCCTGGTGGATGGCCAGCTCTTTGTTGGCTACGTGGGCGCCAAAAAAGGTTGGGCGGTGCAAAAGAGAACCATCTCCCGCTGGGTCACCTTGTGTATCAAAGCCTGCTTTTCTTTGGCTAAAAAGGAGCCTCCTGTTGGGCTGCGGGCCCATTCCACCAGGTCAACGGCTGCTACCACGGCTTTAGGCCGCGGTGTTCCGCTGCAGGATCTATGTCAGGCAGCTACGTGGGCCTCGCTGCACACGTTTACCAAGCATTACTGCCTTGACAGCCAAGTCCGGAGGGACGGCTTCTTTGGCCGTTCTGTCCTCCGGGACTTCCTTGTCTGATCTTTGTTCGCAGACCCACCACCGGGGTTGGTATTGCTGGGGTATCTATTCTACGGTAAGGAATCTGTCACTAACGTGTCTCTTTCAGATGCACAAGTTACTAACTTGTGTAACGATATATCTGTAAGAGACAGTAGTTAGTGACAGATTCCTACCGCCCCACCCATCCTCCCCGTTCTGCGAACTGATTTCTAGGGTTAAGGACATCCCTTTCAGGGCCCTAGTATTTTTCAGACACCTATGTCAGCTTCTTGCATGGCTCTGCGTTCCTGGCGCGGAAAGTCGTGTACAGAACTGACGCCAGCGCGCAGGGGCGGCGTGTAAGTACTGCCCGCGACGTCATCCCGGCGATCACGACGCCACGCGACGCGGAGCCGCACGACGCCGCCTACCGACGCGCAAGGGTACTGCTACGCAAAAACTTTCCGGATCCAGCCTGACGCCTGGGGATATTCTAAGGTAAGGAATCTGTCACTAACTACTGTCTCTTACAGATATATCGTTACACAAGTTAGTAACTTGTGCTTCTAGGAGCAACATTGGATACCCTCCAAAACAAGGCATTCTTATCAACAGAAAGACAGAACACCATCCTATCTCTGGCTCACAATCTCGACAAAAGAGTTCGCTTCTGTCAGTCTCCTCAAATCCTTTCTCGTAATGATGCATTCCGCCATCCTCATGGTGCCTCACGCACGTCTAAGGATGAGACCTTTTCAGGAGCAGTTGGACATTCAAAGGCTTCAAGTAACGGGATCATTCGACGATATCATTCAGATAAACAACGATCATGAAAGACTCACTTCCTTGGTGGCAGTCTGCCATCAATCTCTCTCTCTGGGACTGTCATTTCGCTCTCCTCTTCCAGAGTTTGTCTAACCACAGATGCATCTTTGGAAGGATGGAGAGCTCATCTTCAAGACCTCCAAATAAGCAGCAAATGGAGTCTCTCTCTATCCAAAATGCATATCAATTTTCTGGAACTGAGAGCGTTTTTTCTAGCCCTTCAGTCATTTCTCCCAAGGATAAGAGCATCCTCAGTCCTCATCCGTACAGACAATACCACCTGCATGTATTATCTAAACCAGCAGGGAGTAACAAGATCTCCAGTCCTATCTTTGGAAGCTCAAAGGATCTGGGCATGGACACTACAGCATCACATAACCATCAAGGCAGAGCATCTCCCAGGAGTAAAGAACAACCTGGCAGACACCTTGAGCAGGTTACGTCAAACAAATCACGAGTGGGAACTCAACCAGCTGATTCTAGATTCCATCTTCCAGAAGAGGGGTACACCCAACTTGGACCTATTTGCGTCTCAAGGGAACCAGAAATGCCGGTTCTTCACCAGCAGGGAACCTCTGGGAGGGTCATGGAGGGGAATGCGTTTTCGATAAGATGGTCAGGAATCTTTGTGTACACTTTTCCGCCATGCCCCCTCATCTCCAGAGTACTAATGAAAATGAAACGGAAACAGTGCCAGCTTATCCTCATTGCTCCACGTTGGCCCCGCCAGCACTGGTTCACGGAGCTACTCCTGCTGTCACAATCCAAGCCTCATCACCTGCCAGTGTCAGCCACTCTGCTAACGATGAACAAAGGGCAGATCCTGCATCTGCACCCATTTTCTCTTTAATTGCATGCCTGGAACCTGAGTTAAATGAGTTAAAAGATTGTCATCCCTCAAGACCGTAGAGACATATTGTCTACAGCAAGAGCTGAGTCTACTACTAAAACGTACAGACTAAAATGGAAACGTTTTTGTTCCTGGTGCCTTCGGAATGACATTCACCCTCTTCTCTCATCTCCAGAACAAATCTTGCCTCATCTCTGGAAAAATCAGGTCTGGCGTATGCTTCAGTAAGGGTCCACCTCGCGCCCTCTCCCAATACAGACGCACGTCCGACGCCTCTTCTCTGCTCTTCTTGCATCATCAAACAGTTCATGAAGGGATTATTCAGAACTTTTCCCCCAGTAGGCCTCCTCCACCAGAATGGCACCTTAATGTAGTCCTGTCTCAATTAATGAAACCACAGTTTGAGCCAATTCACAAAATTGAGCTCAAGTTTCTCACATGGAAAGTGGCTTTGCTTCTCGAGCTTACTTCTGCTAGGAGAGTAAGTGAAATTCAAACCTTCACCATAAAAGAGCCTTACCTACGCTTCACAGAGGACTTATGTTGAGAACAAACCCTAAGTTCATACCGTAGGTTCCATCTCAGTTTCACTTTAATGAGCCCCTTATTCTGCGCACTTTTTTTCCCGCATCCTTCCTCACTGGCGGAGAAATCTCTCCACTCTTTGGATGTCAAACTATGCTTTAAGTTTTACTTACAAAGAACAAAGCAGCTGCGCAGAACGGATCAACTGCTAGTATCTTATGGGCCCCTAAGACTGGGTTCTGATGTCACAAAAAACTATTGCACGATGGATCTCTGCTACTATTCAACTCTGTCATACTAAGGCGGGTAAACCGCTTACGATCAAGGTCAAGGCACATTCTACAAGAGCAGTTTCCTCTTCTGCTGGTGTTCCAGTGGACAAGATTTGCCGTGCCACTACATGGAAGAGTGCTCATACTTTCACGCGGCATTATTGCTCGAAGGGTAGATATGTCTTTATTAGAGTACTTCTATACATGTATGTCTATGCAACTGCTAGCTACTCTGATTCAAGCATGTGAATCTATGAAAGATCCAATACTGGAGAAGAAAATGAGTTACTTACCTGTAACTACAGTTCTCCAGTATTGGTATCTTTCATAGATTCACATGCGACCCACCCCCCTTCCCCTGTGAGGCTTCCCTTATTTCCTCAAAGTATAAAGTTTGACACTTGTTCTTGAAAATCTGAGGAACCTAGCCTCTCTTGGGATTGTTCTAGAGGGTGCCGACACCGGATTGGCTGCTACTTAAGTTTGGTTCCTTTTTTTTTTTTACAAAAGAAAATGGATAGGCTATTGCAGTGACTGTTAATTGCACTGTAGCCTATTGTAGTATTATCTACTGCTTTTATATGTACACCGTGGGACTCCCACTACGATGACAGAGATGATTCAAGCATGTGAATCTATGAAAGATACCAATACTGGAGAACCGTAGTTACAGGTAACTCATTTTCTTTTGGTGCATCATGAAACTCCAAGCAATAAATAAAGATGGTTTTAAGTTCAGTATTTATTCTCCGTTCACTACTGACAGCATCCAGGATATGCTCCACTAATAGTCCGAGTCTCAAGAGTCCACAATGACACTATTCCTAAAGTCTACAGTGTTGCAGCGCTGTATCGCTAATTAGCAGCAAGTTTCCTTGGTCCGACTGCCCCGAAACGTCTTAGCTGCACCTCGGAGTATCGAAATACTGGAGTGCCTGATTTCGCCCCTTCCACTGGCACTGAAACGACAACAGTTAATTCTGGTGAGTTTGCTGCAAGTGGCCCCAAGCGGGTTGCACTCAGTGGTCAGAGTCTTCACACCGGGTTGTGCCTTCGCAGCGACTGGCGGTTCTCAGCAGGTCCTCTTCACCGGGTTAATCTTTGGTTCATCCTGGGATTGGATTGGATTGGACTGTTGCGAATCCTACGTCCTGGGATGGTGCACAGGGTCCATGCGGCCTCACTCCTCTCAGTGACGACTCCCACCTGATCACTTGAATTGCTGGTCATGGTGACCACTTCGGGCATACGGGGTCACAGGCTCCAGCCCAATCTGCAAAGCGAAGTCCTTGGCGGCGCTTCCTCCTGCCATACAGGCTTGTGGCCCACTACCACACACTGGTTATGGCCCTTACCGCACCACAGTCTTCTCACAGTAGCCCCTCCTGGTACACTGGATCACCGCTTTCCCACTATTCACGGGCTCCAGCCCGATCGGCGCAGCAATGCGCACAGCTCAATTCACGGCAGCCCTCCTTTGGCATATGGGGGTTGCTGACTTGATTCTTCTCAAGGGCAACAACCCAATCGGTGCAGTAGCAGTCTCTCTCACTCCTTGAGGAGTGATTCTGTCTTGTGGCTCATGGCCTCCTGGATGGTCTGGCCATGTTCCGCAGGCCTGGATGCCATGATGACTATTGCGCACGTTATTATTGGATGTTGTTCTTTCGCCCTCTGTTATTGCCAAGTGATTCTACAACTGTCTGCATATTCTGTTACTCACCTTTTCTCCTGTTCCCTTTTGGGCTCAGTCTGAACAACAGTTACAAGGTCGAATAACAACTCCCTGGTTTCTACTGATTTGGCCCGTCCTCGCACCTAGACATAACACTTGTACAGCTGCCATTGAGAAATTAGTGTGCTTTTAATAATGCGCTCGCTTGCTCTAAGATAGCACTTGGAGACGACCTTTCCAGTGAGAAGAGCTGTGATTGTTTGCTGATGTAGTTTTGCGTCAAGAGACTGAGGTATGGGGGTTCGCTAGTTAAAGCCCAAAGGTCTTCTATTATTATAATAAACTGGCTTCCAGCACGGGAGGGTGCTAATGTTAGTTAGACATATCTCCACTGCTTTATGAGATGCTTTCCCGTTTGTATTCTATGGAGTAGTAACTATGCTGATTATATTGTTCTTATGTATTATGCTACTAGTACTGACACGTGTACTGTACCTTAGAGCACGTAAGTTGAAATAAACATTTTAACCTATACAGTGTCTCTTCATACGCATGTTGTGGACAGGTACGAATGTGACGAAAGAGTGTTCTTGCCTCTGCGAGTCCTGAGAGAGAGATACCGTGTTCTGGGTTGTCTAAGCATTGGTACATTGGTGCTAATGGGACGCTAAGGCTAGTTGGGTTGGGGTTTTGGGTGCTAAGGTTTATGGTTGGCTCACCACTATATTCCGAGGTCCTATTATCCTGTGCATAGCTCTGTATGTGCAGAAACCTTATGACAATTCCACTTATCAGGGCTTCCGACTTGACCTCGCTCCCTCCACCGCTTTCCTTTTCCTCACAGAGCACAGTGATCTTGGCAGCAGGCTTATGCTCCGGGCCCCAGGGCAGGTGGTCTTGGATTCCCTATGTGATGTCTCCTTGCTCAGCAGGGAGAAAGGCCATTAACAGACACCAAATCTAATTTAGTCTGAGTCTTCAAAGTTTATGTTGGGGGGGTCTGCTTCCTTTTAAGTGCCCACTCCTCTACTCTCTTCTTCCTCTTGAAAGCAGTCTCTCACAGCAGGATAGACAGCACAGCTAATAACCCTACTACAGAGGCCATGGGATGTCAGCCACAGTGATGTGTATCAAATGGTTAAAAACAAAGAGAAGGGTGGAGGGAGGCTAGGAGCCAATAAAGGTCCAGTACCCAGGCTCCAAAGGCAATCGTTGTCAACCAAGAAGGTACTTTTCTTATCAAGTTTGGAGTCCTAGGAAAGGGAGGAAAAATCTCAAGAATGGAAGAGCAGAGAGGGGAATCATACAGATTAGTTATTGTTGCCCTCACTCACCCCTAAGGATGTCATGCTTCATCATTGGGCATTGCTCCTCGTCGGGCTGGTGCTGCACTGCCCTACGGGCCTCACAAAGGATCACCATGGCAGAGATCTTTTGTCGTTTTATGCTGTATGATGGAAGGTGTGAGTGCGAAGATGTAATGAACGTGTTGGGTGGTAGTATATAAGGGAGTGAGAAATAAAGCAGTCTAGGAGATACCACATAACTATTTTAATGTGGATGTTCTCCTGGCAGGATTAAAAAGACCAAAAAATTGATTAAAGCTGCTGGCAGGGCGTAATGTACCCAAGTAGCTGTGAATACAATAATAATCAGGTCAACATGTTTTGTGCCTGCTGGTCCCGAGCGGATCCATGGCACTTCGTCAGGATCGATAAAAGGTGGGTGGTGAACCTATTATTATTATTATTATTATTATTATTATTATTATTATTAGGGATTTGTAGAGCGCATGGCTGCCCTAAGGCTTTCCAGCGCTGAGTGGTCAGATACTGTATAGGGGGTAACCATGTCTTAGAGAGATTGCATGCACAGCCAGGTCTTGATCTCTTTGCGGAACTGTAGTTCTTTGTCTTATCAATCTGTATTCCAACGGCAGGGAGTTCCAGAGTTTGGGAGCTAGGTGGGGGAAAGATCTTCCTCCCCATCTCTCCCTCTTAGCCTTTGTTTGTTTTAGACGTTCGTCCGTGCTAGATCGTAGCGGCCTATTTGGGATGTAGGGAGATACTAGCCTCTCGATTATTTTTTTTTTTTTTTATTATTTTTTTGTTGATTTTTTTTATTTGGGACCTCTATTATTGCGTGCTCTGTGGGTGATGACCAATACTTTAAATTTTATTCTGGCTTCTACCGGTAGCCAATGGAGTCCCAGTAGGTGCTTTTTTACTGACTCCCGTGCAGGAACGTTGCACAACAGCCTTGCGGCTGCATTCTGAACCACCTGCAATCTGCGGGTAACATATTTAGGTGCCCCCAAGAACAGTGAGTTTCCATAATCTAATCGTGAGGTAACCAGAGAGTGGACCACTGTCTTCCTGAGCTGTGTGGGAACTCTATCTAGAATTTTCCGAAGGCTTCTGAGTAGCCCAAAGCAGGTTGCGGCTACGATGGAGAGATCCGTTTCTAGCAAGAATCCTAGTTTTTTTTTTACTATTTCTGTGGGGGTGGGTGGATTACCTAGACAGGCAGGCCAATCTATAATGGGCCTGGGTATTGCTTTGTTTCCGAGAACCAGTAACTCAGTTTTGTCCCCATTTAACTTTAGACAGCTTGTCGTCATCCACTCTTTGACTCTTATCAAGCAGGAGGATAATCTCTCACCGTCCCTGCTATTTTTTGGGTCCAAGGAGATGACCAACTGCGTATCGTCGGCATAGGAGGTCATGGATATATCCAATTCCAGCACGATCTTAGCAAGAGGCTCAATGTATACATTAAAAAGAGTTGGGCTCAATGATGAGCCCTGTGGAACGCCACACCTCAGAGACATGGTTTTGGAGAGAGTGGTGTTTTCCTGTACCTACCCCCACTCCTATGTTGTGATGTATTATGTAGGTATTCCACAGTGGTATAATACCTGGTGTAGATTTAGAGAAATTATGCTCGTCCACCCTATGTAACAATTAAAGTCGTCCCAACTCGATCCAGGCGAGCAGAGTAGGGTAGGACCCAGGTCCTCCATGCATGGAAGACATTCAGTTGCAGTGCGCTGACCTCTGTCTCTACCAGTTTGGACGACTTTAAGTGTTACACAGTGTCCCTTTTTATTTTTTCGAAATGTCCCTGAAGAAACCCACCGGGTTCAAGCCTTGTGGAGCCTGTCATCGACAGATGTCTGTGACAGATCCCCACTTGGGGTGTCTATGATGCCTAGAGATGGACCACGACTCTGAGACTTGCTCACAGTGCTAGACCATGAACACCAAGGCCCTCAGCGAGTGGGCCATGAAGCTGTCCGCGCCGCTCAAGGTCCCATTCACGAGGGAGTTCTCTGGACTACTCCCAAAGACCTATCCAGTGGTACCATTCCTGTGCCATGCCAAACGGCTCATGATTCGCGATTCTGATACGTAGCCAGACTGGTGTTGTGCAACATCAGCTCTAGTGCTTGTGAGAAAGTGCCCTCTTTCTGCATGGTAGCCCCCACTTTTAGCTTAACTGCTAAATTGCTTTAAGTGTGCCCTGTGCTCCTGCCAATCAGGTGACCAGGGCCTATGTTCTTTCCCTAAACGTGCATTAAAAACAAAACCCAATTGGTATCTATGGCCACAAGTCAGCCCCTGGTAAATGGTACCACAGGTACCCAGGGCACTGTGACCAGGGAAGTCCTCTAAGGGCTGCCGCACTTATTGTGCCACCCTTAGAGGACCTGTACTTTTACACTCGCACACTGCCTTTGCAGGCTGCATGTTTTGGTGCAGAACAAAGTGAAGTCGACATGGCACACATCCCTGTGTGCCATGCCTACAACCCACTACCCTGGCATAGATCAGTCACCCCTCTAGCTGGGTGCATTATACCAGTGGTAAGGGTACAGGTGCGTGAGCTCTGTGTCTAAGTCCATTCTTAGACATTGTAAGTGCAGTGCTGCCTTTAAGAGTATATGGTGCTGGGAGTTTGTCATTACGAACTCCACAGCACCAAAATGGCTGCACTGAAAACTGAAGTTTGGTATCAAACTTCTCAGCACATTAAAGCCACACTGATGCCAATGTGGGATTTAATGAAAAATGCACACAGAGTGCATCTTAGAGACGCCCCCTGAAAAATGACCTACCACTATTGTCCAGGCTGAGTGGCTGCTTTCAGCGGCCACCACCAGACATGTTTCTGGACCCCTGGGTCGAGAGCCTGCTGCTCTCGGGGGCCTGAAACAATGCACATCCTGGGACGAGGTGCCAAGCCTCTGCCCCCAGGATGGGCAGGGTTCACGAAGGGGAAGCTTCAAAGGCTTGCCGCCTTTGTGAGCTTCCCCAGGCTACTTGCTGCTTTTAGCAACTGGTCCCCACTGGTTCTGACCCCCACTTTGGGCGGGAGAACCAGTGGGAAAAACAAGTGAAGAAGAGGTGTGCCCACTTCTGCCAACTCCACCCCTAAGGTGGGGGAGGTGAGGTGAAGCACAACTCTCAGTTCCCGCTATCTTGCAGATGGGGGGGAGACTCAGCCAACCAGTGAAAGGCTTATGCTCCCCTCCCACTGGAGGGTGGCATAATAGGGGGTGTACCCACCCCAGGGAAGGGACCCATTGGTCCCAACCTTTTACCTACCTGTAATGCCCCTAAATCATGTATTTAGGGGCACCCCTGAACCTTGCTTCCTCAGACAAGAACCTGCAAGAAGAAAAGGACCTAACAGCTGTGCCGAAGCTAACAAGAGAAGGACGCCCACTGACTTGGCCCCAGCCGTACCGGCCTGTCCCCACCTTGAACCTGCTCCAGCGAAATCCTGGTGTGTCCTGCAGCCAGCAACCTCGACAAACCCGGAGGACCTGCCTGCCTTCAATCCCAAAGACTCTGTCTCCCGTGAACACCGGATTTGTTCAAACAGACTCCAGTTCCGCAAGGATCCGTGGGTCAGCACCACTCTGCAACCAACGCCCACCGCCCGAGTTCGAGTGGGCCAACACCAAGAGGAGGTCCCCCCGGCAAGCCTGACCAGAGATCCGGCGACCCCTGACCTGCCTCAAGCCTCCAGCCTATGCCGGCAGCCTCAAATCAGAAGGCCCCCCAACCGCGACCAGGAGCTGGTAAGAAGATCCGACCCTAAAAGGCACCCCTGCACCGGACGCCCCACTGCCTTGGGTGGCCCAACCGACGGTGCCTAACCAACCCCCAAGATCCCAACTTACCTCTCCAAGTGGTGGTCGCACCCAGAAGACCTTTATCCCCGAGCCTGCAGTGCTTTTGCAAACCGGAGACTCCCCATTGAAAGCTACAGGGCTTCCAACGCCAAAACAGCACACTGCACCAGGCTGCCCCAGTGCCGCTGAGGGTGCATCTTTTGTGCTGGCCTAAACCCCCATTTGCCCTGAGCTTAAGTCCAGGCGCTTTGCTCCCACAACCCAGTGGCCTGCTCGTCGTCAGCCACCAACCGGAGGCCCCCTATCCCCATTGGATAACATCGGGCCTCAGCACTCTGCACCTGGCCGCCCTAGTGCCGCTGACGGTGTAACAAGAGTGCATCCTTGACCCTGGGGGACCCCGAGTCTAACCCCAGAACACCAACTCCCACAACAAAGTACTTAACTTTAAACCAATAACACTATTTTCCTCCATGTGATAACATTGACTGCTTTTCTATGAAAAGTTTCTAAGTGTGGAGTTGGAAAACCTAAAGAAATTCTTTAAAATTGTACTAACAAAAACGCTTTTACTTACCTGTTTACAGGAAATGTCCCAGTGCAGTATCCAGTCATACTGCACTGTGTAAGAAAAGTAATCTCAAAAGTAACTTACCTGTAATTTTTACTAAAAATCCTATACAAAGTATATGTACTGTATTCTGAAAAGCATTGCATTATCAGTAACACTACTGTTATCAAATCAAAGTACATTTACAATTGCAATTCAACTATTTACAAACTGCTTTACTACTGTAAAGTATTTATTGCTTACCTGTGCCAGGCTTGCTTGGTTCTAGAAAATAAAAAAACTAAAAGAATATTTTTATACATAAACAATTGGTCTGAAGTTCAGCCTTTGAGTGTGTGAATTTATTTGCTGACTGAGTGTGTACAACAAATGCTTAACACTGTCCTTTGATAAAACCTTACTGCTCGACCACACTACCACAAATGGAGAGTGCAGTGCTATCTACTTTACCTCTGCCTACCTTTTGGGTTCCACTGGACTCTGTGCACACTATACCTAACTTTGGTATAGTATATACAGAGCCAGCTTCCTACAGTGCTCATCAGACTCACACGGCCTGAATTGGGGATGGAGCCCTCTGAGGAACAAGAAAGGAGGGAGATCCTAGGATCTCTATGGCTTTTCCGACCCCGTGGCGGAGTACATGACCGATGACAACTAGTATGAGGCACTGGATGACGCCAGTTGTCTGGATACCTCACCAGACACCGGCCTCCTCTCTCCTCCCACAGTGACTGAGGATGGGGCTTCTTTTGCCATGGTAGTCCAAAGGCCAGCTGAGGTTCTGGACCTACAGCTGCCCACGGTTCAAATCAAAACTAACGTTTTGACAGAGGTGCTTCAACCAGAGGTATCCCCATCAGAGCTTGTAAGAAACTGGCTCTATATATACTACACCAAAATGAGGTATAGTGTGTATAGGGTCCAGGTGACTCCAGAGGTTAAAGTTAGTTAGAACCTTACTCTCTAATAGTGGTAGCTTGGTCTGAGCAGTAAGGCAGTATCAGAGGACAGTGTTAAGCATTTGATGTACACACTCAGTCAGCAAATGAATTCACACACTCAAGAACTGAACTCTAGGCCAATTGTTTTTGTATAAAAAATATACTGTTTATTTTAGAACCAAGCAAGCCTGGCACAGGTAAGCATAAAATACTTTGTAGTAATAAGTTACTGAATGTCAAACAGTTTGAAAATGCAATGGAAATTGTACTTTGTTTGATTTACAGGGGAGCAGTAGTATGCAACACTTTGCAAATGCAGTACATTGGAATGAATAGGCTTTTTCAATAAATTGCAGCTAAGTTACTTTTATGTTACTTTTTCTAACTCAGTGCTGGATGCCTGGATTCAGCACTGGGACATTTCCTGGAAACAAGTGAGTAAATGCGTTTTTGTTATTCGTGCGATTTCTAAAGAATTTTTTCACATTTCAAAACTCCACACTACAAAACTTTTTGGAGCAGTACATTGAAATGAATGGGCTGTTAAAACAAATTGCAGGTAAGTTACTTTTACGTTACTTTTTCTAACTCCGTGCTGGATGCCTAGATTCAGCACTGGGACATGTCCTGCAAACAGGTAAGAAAACACGTTTTACCATTCACAAGGCATATTGGACTCCCCGAAGACTCTCAAAAATGGGCCTACAAGCTGTGAAGAAATTTCCAAAGTGCGGTGAAATAAATGCAGACTAAGCACACATGTTTTGGCGGTGTCCTTCCATCCAAGTCTTCTGGCAGAAAGTGGGCACAACTTTCTCAGGTATTGTGGGGCATGAAATTAAGGTGAGTTTAGCATTGGTAATTCTTGGGGTAATTCCGGACGAAGACTCCACAAATATTTTATCTAAACAATATAAAACTCTTATCTTTATGTTAATTCTTTTGGCGCGTAGAGAGCTCTGCATTAAATGGATCTCACCTGTCCCTCCTCTTGAATGCGAGTGGCTTAACTCGATACATAGAATAGCAAAAATGGATAGGGCAACCTATAACACGAAAAGAACTAAATTCTGGAGCTTGTGGGATAATTGGTGTAAGACTACACCTCTTTAATAGGATACTTTCTTATCATTCTATTTAACTTTCTTTCTTTTGTCTTCTTTTTTTTTTCTCTTCTCCATTATTTCCTTAAAGGCATATTATTTAGGTTTAAAATTAGTCCTATGATTAAGAATCCGTATTACAGGTTGTGTGGGATTGCCCAGGAGTAGCCAAGAGGGATTGGCAGTTCTGGAAAGGTGAATCCGTAAGCACCTGTGGATTTGGAGTAAAAGGAAAGGCGGCTAGGCTCGGAGGGGGCCCGCGATGTAGCACATCCCCTCCATAACAGGAGTGATCGGGCACCCCACATCGTGTGTGCCAGAAAAAAAGCCGGAATTCCACTTTATCTTCAAACAAAATCTGTTCTGACAAATAAGGAAGAAAGAAAAAAAAAGGAAAAAAAAAAAAGAAAACGTTTTGGTTAATTGTACGATTTTTAAAGAATATCTTTAGTTTTCAAAACTCCACACTTAGTCGTTTTTTTCGACTGAAAAATTGTCAATGTTATCCTATGGAGGAAAAACAGGTTATCGGTTTGCAGGTAAGTAAACGACTGTGGGCGTTAAGGTTCTGGGGTTAGAACAAGGGTTCCCCCAGGGTCAGTGATGCACTGTTGTTGCACCCTCAGAGGCACTAGGGCGGCCGGGTGCAGAGTGTTGAGGCCCAATGTTATCCTATGGAGAATAGGGGGTCTCCGGTTGGTGGCTGCTGGCAAGCAGGCCACTGGGTTGTGGGAGCAAAGCTCCTAGGGTTTTGGTCAGGGCAAATGGGGAAACAAGTTGGCACAAAAAGTGCACCCTCAGCGGCACTGGGGCGGCCGGGTGCAGAGTGCTGTTTCGACGTCGGACGCCCTGTTGTTTTCTATGGAGAACCTCCGGTTTGAAGAAGCACTGCAGGCTCTGGGACGAGGACCTTCTGGGTGCGACCACCACTTCGAGGTGTAAGTTGGGATGTCTTGGGTTGGTTAGGCACCGTTGGTTTGGGCACACAAGGCCGTGGGGCGTCTGGTGCTGGGATGCCTTTTAGGGTCGGATTTTCTTACCCTCTCTGGTCGCGGTAGAGGGGAGCCTCTGGATTGAGGCTGCAGGCGTCGTCTGGAGACTTGAGGCAGGTCAGGAGTCGCCGGATCTCGGGTCAGGATCGCCGGGGTGACCTCCTCGTGGTGTTTTTCCACTCGAGCTCGGGCCGGGTTCGGCGGGTGCAGAGTGGGCTGGATTCGCGGTGTCCGGCTGGATCAAGAAGCTGCAGTTTAAACACGTCCAGTGTTCACAGGAGAAACAGTCTTGGAAGTGAAGGCAGGCAGGTCCTCCGGGGTTTGTGAGGTTGCTGGCTGCTGGACACGCCGGGATTTCGCAGGAGCAGGTTCGAGGGGAGACAGACCTGTAGGGCTGGGGCCAAGTCAGTGGGCGTCGTCCTCTTGTTAGCTCTGCTTGGCTCTTCGTCCTTCTTTTCTTCTTGTTGGTAGGCTGGATCTGAGTTCTTGGTTCAGGGCTGCCCCCTAAATACTGTATTTACGGGGAGTTTTAGGGGTCTTGAGGTCAGTAGCCAATGGGCTACAGACCTTAGGGTGACTACACCCTTGGTGTGCTCACCCCACGTGGGGGAGTGAGCACAATCCCTAGTCCTGATTGGGGAGTGCCTGCCATCTGCAAGATGGCGAGCACTGGAGAGTGGGCTTCACCTCGCCTCCCCCACCTGAGGGGTGGAGTTGGCAGAGGTGGGCACACCTCCTGGGCTGGCTAGTTTTTCCCGCCTGTCTTCCCGCCGAAAGGGAGGGGAGACAGGAAGGGGGCCTGCTCCTGATAGGAGAGGGTGGGGGTCGCATTACAAAGGCTGCCAGGCCTTTGAAGCTCACATGCCACAGATGGCTCTTCCTGGCCTGGGGGAGGTGTGAACACCTCCGCCCAGGAAAGGCTTTGTTTCTGGGATCAGGGAGCGTAGGCTCCCACCCTAGGGGTCCAGAAACATGTCTTGTGGTGGCAGGCTGGTGTGTACCAGTCAGGGAACCCACCAGAGGCTGGTCGTTTTTCAGGGGGCATCTCAAAGATGCCCTCTGTGTGCATTTTCATTAAATCCCACACTGGCATCAGTGTGGGTTTAATGTGCTGAAAAGTTTGATACCAAACTTCTCAGTTTTCAGGGTAGCCATTATGGTGCTGTGGAGTTCGTAATGACAAGCTCCCAGCACCATATACTCTTAATGGCGGCACTGCACTTACAATGTCTAAGAATGGACTTGGACACTGTAGGGGTACAGGGCTCATGCACCTGTACCCTCACCACTGGCATAGGGCACCCAGCTAGAGGGGTGACTGATATATGCCAGGGCAGTGGGTTGTAGGCATGGCACACAGGGATGTGTGCCATGTCGACTCTTCACTTTGTTCTGCACCAAAACACGCAGCCTGCAAAGGCTGTGTGTGTAAAGGTACAGGGCCTCTAAGGGTGGCACAATAAGTGCTGCAGCCCTTAGAGGTCTTCCCTGGTCACAGTGCCCTGGGTACCTGTGGTACCATTTACCAGGGGCTGACCTGTGGCTAGAGATGCCAATTGGGTTAGTTTTGGGGAAAGAACACAGGCCCTGGGAACCTGATTGGCAGGGACCCAGGGCACATCAAGTCAAAGTGCATCAGTGGTCTGGCAAAAAGTGGGGGGGTTACTGCAACAGAAACCCACTTCCTTACAGAACTCTTACTGCCCTTCGGGTCCTGGGCAAGTCCTGCATAGGACCATTGCTCTCCTCCATGACCCCACTCCCAGGGACCAGCTTTCCTCTCCCAGCACCCCACCACCCCACCACCAAGAGCCTGGTGGTCCAAGCCTCCAACTCCAACGCCTGTGGTCGAATGATGTCGATCACAGACCCGCATCGCGATTGCCTCTACTGCCTCGGCCGCGACCACGACACAGTCGTGCTCCGACTGCTGGGCCTTGCACCCGAAGGCTTTGCGAGAGCAGTCTCGAAAGCGCCTCGAGGTCCGGCAGTCGGCTCCGCGCCACACCAAGCCCCGGTCACGTGAGAGGTCGAGGGGCCGGTCGCGGAGTCCTCAACGGTCGTCGGGGTCCAAGTCTTCGCACTCCTCCGGTAAGTCGAAGCATAAGAAGTCAAAGAAGCGTCATCGCTCGACGACTTCCCCTCGTCAGTCTCGTGACTCGGCTGAGGGTCCTGTCGGCACCGTCGTTGCGGCTCCGGGAGTGCCTGTGGAGCCGCCCCCGCATTACCCGTCCTTCCCGGGTTCGGGGGCGACTCCGGCCGAGATACAGGAGTTCCTGTCAGCCATGGCCCACCTCTTCGGGCCTCAAGGTCCCCCCGGTGCGCCTTCGGGCCCCGCGCACTCCGGTCCCGGCGCCGCCTGTCACACCGGCCTCGCTCCCGGCTCCGGCCCCGGCCCCGACCCCGGCTCCGGTGCTGCCACAACCCCGAAAGATGCCGGTTGACCTGACACCTCCACCGGCGCCGATCTCTCCGGTGCCGTTCCCGACGCCGCCCGAGGCTCCGGGCGGCGTCCCCCGGTTCTCTCCGGATCCGGACATGACGCCGGACCGGCGTCGCTCGACGCCGGCTCCGACGCCGATGGGACCTTGGGTCCCACATCTCCCTCCTCCTTATTTTGAACCTGAATTGGAGGACGAAGATAACTGGGAGGGGTCTGATGACCCTCTCACACAGCAGTGTGAGTTTGATCAGGACTGGACTGAGGAACTTGGGGATGCCAGTGGTCTGGACACCTCCCCTGACTCTGGCATGCTGTCTCCTCCTTCCGTGGCAACGGAGGAGGGAGCAAACTTTGCAACGGTGTTGCGTAGAGCAGCTGGGGCCTTAAACCTCCAGTTGCCTACAGGGGCTGTCAGGACTAACATCTTGACGGAAGTGCTTCAGCCGGCGGCTACCTCCTCGGAGCCACTGCTGCCGTTCAACGAGGCGCTTTCAGACGTTCTTTTGGGCACCTGGTCCAAGCCCACCACAGGGGCTCCTGTGGATAGGAACGTAGCCCAACGCCATCGCCCTGCTCCGGGCGACCCCCCCCCGTTCCTCTCTACACCCCACCCCTGAGAGCTTGGTGGTCCAAGCCTCTGCTTCCCAAAGCGCCTTCCCTACCGCTCCCCCGGATAGGGAATCCAAACGCCTGGATCAATTTGGGAAGAAGGTCTTTTCTTCCGCCAGTGCTGGCTTGCGGTCAGTCAACACCACTTGCCTCTTGGGCCGATATTCCCACTCCTTGTGGGACTCGGTGGCGCAAGTTCTGCCCCAGTGTCCTGAGGAGGTCCAGACACTGCTCTCCCGCACCATTGCGGAGGGAAGAGATGCGGCAAAGTACACCATCAGATGTGGCTGCGATACCGCCGACTCGCTAGGCAGATCGCTTGCGACGACAGTGGCGCTGCGCCGTCACGCCTGGCTGAGGACCACTGGTTTCTCGGGTGATGTCCAAAACTCTCTTATGGACATGCCCTTTGATGGAGTCGGTCTTTTTGGGACAAAGGCAGACCATGCGCTGGAGCGCTTTTAAGGACTCGCGGGCTACAGCCAAGTCCCTGGGCCTTTCTGCTGTGCGCCCTCAGCAACAGTATGCTTTTCGCCCCTTTCGTGGCCACGGAAGGGGCGCCCAGTCACGTCCGCTGCCCAGCCACCGGCCCGCGCAGCAAGCGTCTTCGCGTGGCCGAGGACGTGGCTCCCGCCGTGGCGGGTCAGGTAACCAGCGTGCGGGTCAGGCCACCCACCCCGTCCGCGGCCTCCAAGTCCTCCTAGTCCTTCCTTTCAGGTGCACAGCACGCCAGTAGGGGGCAGGGTCCGCCATCACCTTCACCACTGGCGTGCCATCACCTCGGACAAGTGGGTCTTGGACATTGTCCAAAGGGGCTACTCCCTCCCCTTCGAGACCACCCCCCCCAGCCATGCCGCCTCAATTCCACTGCATGTCAGGGGATCACTTGGTGCTTCTTCAGAAGGAAGTTGCGGCCCTCTTGGCCAAGGGGGCCATCGAGCGCGTTCCGACCCCAGAAGTAGGACGTGGTTGCTACTCCCACTACTTTCTGGTGCCCAAAAAGGACAAGGAGGACATGCGTCCTATCTTGGACCTCCGGAAGGTCAATCGCTTCCTCTGGAAGGAGAAGTTCAAGATGCTCACCCTAGCTCAGGTCTTGACTGCCCTCGACCCTGGAGGCTGGATGGTAGCGTTGGACTTGCAGGACGTGTATTTCCACATCCCCGTCCTGCCGGCCCACCGGCGTTACCTGCGGTTCACGTTAGGCCTCGAGCATTTTCAGTTCACCGTGCTCCCCTTTGGCCTTACCAGCGCCCCTCGGGTGTTCACGAAAGTGATGGCGGTGGTCGCAGCTCATCTGCGCCGGGCAGGGGTTCCAGTCTTCCCCTACCTCGACGACTGGCTGCTGAAGGCGGGCTCGTCCCAGGCAGTCGTCTCCCACCTCCAGACTACGGCCGAACTCCTGCACTCGCTGGGGTTCTCCATCAACGTGCCGAAGTCGCACCTGATTCCTTCTCCACAGCTCCTTTTCATCGGAGCAGTTCTGGACACGACGCAGTTTTGGGTCGATCCTCCCGAACGGCGAGTCCGGGATATTCAGGCTATGATTCCGATCTTTCGGCCTCTATCGTGGGTTTCGGTACGGATGACCCTGAGGCTGCTGAGCCTCATGGCCGCCTGCATCCTGCTGGTCGATCATGCCAGATGGCATATGCGGGCTCTGCAGTGGGACCTGAAGTTCCAGTGGGCGCAGCACCAGGGCAACCTATCCGATCACGTCCAGATCTCGGAGGGGACTGCAAACCAGTTGCAGTGGTGGCTCTCCAACCGGCAATGGGTCATGGGCAGATCCCTCTCCCTTCCCCAGCCAGAGCACACAGTTGTGACGGACGCGTCCCTTCTGGGATGGGGCGGTCACATTAGAGAGGCGGAGATCAGAGGCCTCTGGTCTCCGGCGGAGTCCCGGCTCCATATCAACCTTCTGGAGCTCCGGGCGATCCGACTTGCACTCAAGGCATTCCTTCCCTCTGTCAAAGGGAAGGTAGTGCAGGTGTTCACAGACACCACCGCCATGTGGTACTGCAACAAACAAGGCGGGGTGGGGTCGTGGTCCCTATGTCAGGAGGCTCTGCGCCTCTGGACATGGCTGGAACATCAGGGCATATTCCTGATGGTTCAACACCTGGCAGGTTCCCTGAACGCCAGGGCGGACGAACTCAGCCGCAGGTGCATGATGGATCACGAATGGCGTCTTCACTCGGAGGTGGCGCAAGGTCTCTTTCAGCAGTGGGGAGAGCCTTGGTTAGATCTGTTCGCCACCGAAGAGAATGCGCAATGTCAGCAGTTCTGCGCGTTGGAATTTCCAAGGCGGCACTCGCTCGGCGACGCTTTTCGTCGCGAGTGGAGTTGCAGTCTGTTGTACGCCTTTCCGCCTATACCACTTCTACCCAGAGTGTTGATGAAGATTCGGCGCGACCGGGCCCAAGTCATCCTTGTGGCTCCGGACTGGGCTCGAAGAGTTTGGTATCCCGAGCTACTCAGTATGAGCGTCGATCCCCCGATCCGTCTGCCTCTTCGGGAGGATCTTCTGTCGCAGCAGCGGGGGACGGTCCTCCACCCGAACCTGTCCAGTCTACACCTGCTTGCGTGGAGATTGAGCGGCGGCAGTTGATTCCTTTGGATTTGCCTCCCGAAGTTTGTGATGTGATTCTGGCAGCCAGGCGTCCCTCCACTAAGGTGGTATACGCCTGCAGGTGGAACAAGTTTGTGGCATGGTGCACAGCAAAGGCTGTGAATCCCCTCTCTGCCCCTCTTTCCGAGGTTCTTCTGTTCCTTCTTTCTCTGGCCCAACAGGGTTCTGCCCTGGGTACCATCCAGGCGCGGTGCGTCCATTCGGGCGTTGGGGCGTAGCCCCCCCCGCCCGCAGCTCCCTCGGCGTCTTTGAACTTCAGTAAACTGAATCAGTTTACTGAAGTTCAAAGACGCCGAGGAGAACTGACAATCATGTCAGTCAGCATGACGTCGGACCGCCCACCCCCTTCAGAGTCTGAAGGGGGTGGGCGGTCCTGCGTCATGACTGACATGACTGAGAGGACCAGGGGCAGCAGGCAGCACTGCAGCACAAGTGCGCATGAGTGGGCAAGGGCACCGAATTTTCGCGCCGTGCCCAGTCATGCGCACTTGTGTGTGCACTGGCTTGCGCATGCCCATTAGGAGAGCGAGGGTTGAGCAAAGGCTCAAACCTCGGTCTCCTAATGGGCAGGCGGGCGAGGGTAACCGTGCCCTAAGCCAATCCTGACGCTGCCAGCAGCGCCAGGATTGGCTGAGAGGGGCTGTAGGTGCCAGTCGCGCCAACGGACCCGAGGCAGAGCGGACGGCAGACCTGCTGCTCAGGTAGGATTAAGGATTTATTTATTTTAAATATTTTAAAGCTTAACACCCCCGCGCGACACCCCCCCCCCCGCAAGCCGCGACTGGGACATCATGGTCTCCGCACTGAGCGCTTTTGTTTTCTAGCTGTTGTCCAAACATCCCAAGGTTAGGCCGCTTCCTCCGGCTGCGTGCTAAAGTGGTTACTTTCTGTCACTTCACTTCACCTCCCCCACCCCTTTCGCTTCTGTCCTTGTCTACATGTTACTTCTTTCTCCATCGTTTCTATTTTTTGTAATGCTTATTTTCGCCTTCTCTAACTTTCTTTTCCCACCCTCGATGCTTGCTTCTCTTTCGTGTTCTTTATTTGCTTTCTTCCTTCTTACTTCATCACGTCCCATATGCCCCCTGCAAGTGTCTTTGAATATTTCCCCCTGCCGCCTTCCTCTCCTTAAGTTACATTTTCTTTGCTTGTTGTTTGCCTCTCCTCGTCGTCGGTGCTGGAAATGGGAAAATGACACTCCGGGAACCGACAACTTTGTGGGCAGAAAAGGGGTGGAATCATGGAGGACCATAGTCCGGAGGGACCGCGGTGTCACGCGCAGCAGGGAGTCTGTGGAAACCCGCCTATCTGAAAGTGCACGTGCACTATTTGTACACTCTCTGACCCTAACTAAATCGCCTGCAAGCTAAAACGTCAGGGACTTAAATCGCAAGCCGCAGAGGTATCTGTGCACCTATGGATCACCGGTAATAAAACTAGTAAGATCGTTTAGGGGGCTAATGCACCTTGAAGCGTGCTCCGAGGTACCTGTTTGTGCACTCGAAGTCTCGCTTTGCGAGCACCCCAGCTCTCGTGCACAGTAGTCAGTTGTGCACAGACCACAGGGAGCTCTGGTACACACACACACACTACACAGGGTCGCATCGGCAGTACAGAGTCCGGGAGGGACTCAATACACACGGGGTCTAGAGAGACCCTCAGTACATTCTCAGGGGAACGATCATATACACAAAGGCGTAGGGTGCCCTACAGTTGATCGCCTAACAGGCTGCTCAGCACTATGAAATAAATGAGCACCGCCTCATTGATTTCCACCGCGCGCGCTCATTTGGCGAAGGCTCTAATTTGGAATGGCTGGCGAATGTATTGATTTCAATATAGTGTTTTGCTGCTGAAATTACTACCTCGAGCTGCTGCAGGTGAAGGACGAGTCCTTCGCTCTGGTCGCTTTCCCAGTCTCTTCCTTGTAGTGCACTGCGACAGTACATTAATCTGCCCACTTTCAAACTCTCCTCCCCTGCATATGTATCACAAACATTGTTTTCGTCTTTAAGCGCGCGCTGGTCGGATTCGTTCTAGCCATTTCACCGCCAAGTTTCCTGAGAGGACCTTATGTAACCTCTTGGTTGTTGGCTGATTGGGCTCTGCACGCTTGTCTGGAGTGCTACTTTTTGGGGGAATGCCCTGCATCCACCAAAATCTAAATCAGAAGTATTTCTGTTTAGCCACATAACGGACAGCTTTTTTGACCATCATGCAAAACTCGGGTGCACAAACATTTCAGTGAAATATAGTCATTGCATGGTATTGGTCTGTTTTTGCACCCAATTAGACGTTTTCCCACATGCCCTTAGGAATAAAATGTGGCAACAGTTTTAGCATCTGGTTCTAACACACAGTATTCACCTCTATGCAGAGCTGCAGCTCCGGCGCCAAAGTCTTAAAGTTCACATCAAAGTTCGGCGATAAGGGCAAGACTGTAACTCTCACCAGGGAATGAGGATGTACAGCTACCTATACATGATAACACTATATATAGTCTTTTGGTGCTGGTGCTGTTTGAGAGGTGCAAGGGATGGCGAGTCGTGACGTATGCCATCCCATGGAGGAGTGAGAAGAGGGAGCAGGAGGCTACCCTTGGAGGGTGACGGGGAGTCTCCACTGACTCAGTGATTTCGCATCCCAAGGTATGCTGTGGTGGAGTCTTCTGGCCCACTGTCCCTGTACGCACTGCTCTAGGGTTGGTATGGGGTGGTCTCCCAGTTTTGCCAGTCACTGTCTTTGTTAGAACTGATTCACAATTGCTTTATTAACCTTCCTGCTTTCTCAAATTTGCTTGAAAATGCACCATTTGTCCACACTTTTTTCAAAATTTTCTTGGGGGAGAACTGCCCCGTTCCCCCCTCGCCACAGTGCAGTACAACTATTATTTTACGCCACACCACTTTCAAATGTCACCAGCCACCACTGGTACCATCAAGGGCTATCTTTGTGCAATCTCGTCCTTTCTCAGGCTTCCTGATCAGCCCTGTCTTTTTAAGTCCCCTGTTGTTAACAGGTTTCTTAAAGGCATTACACACATCTTCCCTCCTGTTCCGTTTGTAATGCCTCAGTGGGACTTGAACTTAGTTCTTACTTTCTTAATGTGCGCTCCCTTTGAGCCTCTGCATAACTGTCCTCTTCGTCTTCTTACTCTGAAGACAGCCTTTCTGGTGGCCATCACTTCCGCTCGGCGGGTGAGTGAGCTCCAGGCTCTTTCATGCAAACCCCCCTTTCTGTCTGTTCATCCAGACAAGGTTGTTCTTCGGACACGTCCGTCCGTCCTTGCCAAAGGTGGTTACTGCCTTCCACATTGGGCAGACCATCACTTTGCCCACCTTCTTTCCGCCTCCGCATCCTTCCAGAGAGGAGGAGAGGCTCCACCGTCTGGACCCAAAACGTGCGCTTTCTTTTTACATCAACCGCACACAACAGTTCCGGGTGGATGACCAGCTCTTTGTTGGCTACGTGGGCGCCAAAAAAGGTCGGGCGGTACATAAAAGGACCATCTCCCGCTGGGTCACCATGTGTATCAAAGCCTGCTATTCTTTGGCTAAGAAGGTGCCTCCTGTTGGGCTGCGTGCCCATTCCACCAGGGCAACGGCGGCTACCACGGCTTTAGGCCGCGAGGTTCCGTTACAGGATATATGTCAGGCAGCTACGTGGGCCTCGCTGCACACGTTTACCAAACATTACTGCCTTGACAGCCAAGTCCGGAGAGACGGCTTCTTTGGCCGTTCTGTTCTCCGGGACTTCCTCGTCTGATCTTTGTTCGCAGACCCACCACCGGGGTTGGTATTGCTGGGGTATCTATTCTAAGGTAAGTAATCTGTCACTAACGTGTCTCTTTCAGATGCACAAGTTACTAACTTGTGTAACGATATATCTGTAAGAGACAGTAGTTAGTGACAGATTCCTTACCGCCCCACCCATCCTCCCCGTTCTGCGAACTGATTTCTAGGGTTAAGGACATCCCTTTCAGGGCCCTAGTATCTTTCAGACACCTATGTCAGCTTCTTGCATGGCTTGCGTTCCTGGCGCGGAAAGTCGTGTACAGAACTGACGTCAGCGCGCAGGGGCGGCGTGTAAGTACTGCCCGCGACGTCATCCCGGCGATCACGACGCCGACGACTGACGCGGAGCCGCACGACGCCGCCTACAGACGCGCAAGGGTACTGCTACGCAAAACTTTCCAGATCCAGCGTGACGCCTGGGGATATTCTAATGTAAGGAATCTGTCACTAACTACTATCTCTTACATATATATCGTTACACAAGTTAGTAACTTGTGCATTAATTCCAAAAGACAAAACCAGTTGCGAAGGGAAACAGTTTATCTCCTTTGGACAAGCAATCAGTGGCTCTCTAATCAATATTGCGAAATGGAAGGTCCAGACATTCCAGGCATGTCACAAAACAGCAGGCCTCACTTTGGGAGGAAAGGCAAGGGCATGTTCAACGAGGAAGTCGGGTGCAACACTTGACTTTCTGGTTAAAGTATCCTTAAACAACATTTGTATGGCAGCCACATGGTCCTTTTGAGCTTTATAAGATATTACTGTATGGCTTACAGAGCAGTAAAGAGGCTCAGATAGGACACAGGTGTTGAATCAATGCACAGCATGTGAATCCAGAAACGATTCATGCTGCAAAACGAAATGGTTACTAGCCTGTAGGAGTAGGTTTGCAGGTTGAAGAATTTTCTGAGTTCACATGCAACCTTTTCACCTCGCCAGATGAGATGAATTTGCAAAGAGGAAAGAAAAACAAATTATAAGAGGAGGAACCCAGACAAAGTTATATAAAGGTAAAAAAGAACCTGGAAATGGAGGCAAGGTAGAGGGGGGGCGGGGTTGGGGCATATGTCTGATGTCTTTCAAGGCGGGACAAGGGACTAAATGGTAGAGGGTAACAACCACAGCAAAAAGAAAAAGGGAAAAAAGACTAAACGGTCTGGACCCAACCTCTAGATAGTGGACTAATGCACACCATGTGAATACAGAAGTAACCATTTCGTTATGTTTAGTAACACTTTTTCTGGTGGATACTCTAAGCTCTGATTTCTCAGTGGCCTCCTATCTCTTCGTTCTGTGGAGTGGCCTCATTTTATTGTCTAAAAAAGCCACTAGTTTGTATTCAGCACACTGTTACCAACAATTGTCCAGGTTCCGCGTTTGAGGCATGGAAAGGGAAAAGATAAGAAACTGACGTAAGCTTTCATGGGTGGAGCTTATATGCAGTTCTGCTCGGTCACTTATGGTACAGTATGGGGTCTGTGTGGAGCCTCACACCGCCACCTACCGGTCAACAGCTGTGAAAAATTCTCTGGATCCAGTCTGGTTCCTTGGAGGCATTCTAAGATGAAGAAGCTACGTTAGTTTATCCACCAGAAAGAGTGCTATTGATGGTAAGTGACTTGTTCTTCTGGACTATTCTTGTCTACAATCCATTCACTGTGGCATGGAGAGAATGAGTTCTATGATGCTGCCTTATACAAATCATATATCTTGACTTGCAAAATCCATAGAAATAATACAAAAAAACTATGCCCCTGAAAAATTATATAGATTACTAGAAGACACCAGAGAATATCAATGCTCCTTATTTTCCTATTTCTCTGTCACGTCTGCAGTTTTTGCAGTCCTTTCTCTTGGCTTTGTTAGTATGAGGAATCATTCATATGTCCTCCTGAAGCATATTGGTGTCTTGATGTAAGATCTGATGACTAGAATTCTTACCCTCATTGTTCGGAGTAGAAAATTACACCGTATTGCCCTTGAATACTATTTACTACTGAAACTCAAGTCCCCACTTCTATGATGTAAGAAATAGGATTGTTTGGAGGTGGTGACTACACACCTCAAGGAATAATCACAACCCTTGTCAGGATGAATTATTGAAGTCACTAAATTAATCAGAGCTCAGCCCCCCTGAAGCAATGGAACAGAGCGAATAGACTTAGCTTAGGACAATGTGTAAAGTAATTTTTGCCTTACCAAAACAGTTATAAAGTTGAAACTCAAAACAATAAAAATCCTAAACTGAAATGGAAAAAGTTACATATAGTAAACAAAAAGACACAAATTACAAAATCCAATATGGTGAACCAGAGATTAACATTTTTAAATGGGAGTAGTGCCAAGAAGCTTGAAGTGCCATTGATAGGGAGTGGTTGGAGTAGACCAGAACCTAGGCTCAATTTGACGAGAATTGTCCTCTGCAAAGATTTAACCTTTTGGCTTTCGTCCTTTAAGTCCCAGTGCACCCCAGGAGTTCACTTCTAAAGCCCCCTCCCCATCCTCAAAGGAGGCAGTTCGAGACTCACAGGATGTCAGATAGAGGCCAAACAGCAGGATCCAGTCAGGTGAAGTTGCCACTAGTCAGAAGAGCAGTTGCACTAAAAGACCTTTTACCTTGTGGTGTCCCTGTCGCTATAATAGATCTGTATCTGAAAGAGACACGTTAGTGACAGATTCCTTACCTTAGAATATCCCCAGGCGTCAGGCTGGATCCGGAAAGTTTTTTGCGTAGCAGTACCCTTGCGCGTCGGTAGGCGGCGTCGTGCGGCTCCGCGTCCGTCGTCGGCGTCGTGATCGCCGGGATGACGTCGCGGGTAGTACTTAGGCGCCGCCCCTGCGCGCTGACGTCAGTTCTTCTTTTCCGCGCCAGCAAGCGCAGATCCGGGAAGAGCAGTGCCCTGGTCCATTTTTTGACCATACTTTTTGGTGAATTTTTTCACTGTTTTTCTCTCTCAAGGTGTCGTAGGGATGCCCGGTTTCAAACGTTGCGGCGCCTGTGCTCGGATGATGTCTGTCACCGACCCGCATTGGGAGTGTCTCTTCTGCCTCGGCCGAGGCCACGACACGGAGTCTTGTACCGACTGCCAGGCCCTCAACCCGAAAGCTTTGCGAGAGCGGTCTCGAAAGCTCCTGGAGGCCCGGCATTCGGCTCCGCGGAAGCCCCGGTCGCGTGAGAGGTCCAGGGGTCGATCGCGGAGTCCACACCGGTCGTCGGCGTCGAAGTCTTCTTCGTCCGGTGAAGTCGAAACACAAGAAGTCCAAAAAGCATCATCGCTCTAGGACTTCGCCTCGCCAGTCTCGCGACTCGGCTGAGGCCCCTCCCGGCACCGTCCCGCCCCCGCGGCCCCGGACATGCCTGTGGAGTCGCCCCCGCCATACCCGCCCTTCCCGGGTTCGGGGGCGGATCCGGCCAAAGTGCAGGAATTCCTGTCGGCCATGGCCCGCCTCTTCGGGCCTCCAGGCCCCTCCGGTGCGCCTTCGGGCCCCGCGGGCCCGGATGGGGTTGCTCCGGCGTCGCCCGTGCCTCCAGCCTTGATCCCGGCTCCGGCCCCGGCCTCGATCCCGGCTCCACAACCCCCATCGACGCCGGTCGACCTAACGACACCTCCGCCGGCGCCGATGTCTCCGGTGCCGTTCTCGACGCCGCCCTGGGCTCCGGGCGGCGTCGTCCCCAGTTCCTTCTGGCTCCGGACATGGACCCGGAGCGAGCGTCGCTCGACGCCGGTTCCGGCGCCGATGGGACCTTGGGTCCCAAATGTCCCTCCTCCTCCTTATTTTGAACCAGAGGAGGACCAGGAGGACTGGGAGGGGTCTGATGACCCTCTGGCACGGCAGTGTCAGTACGATGAGGACTGGACAGAGAGTCTAGGGGAGGCCAGTGGTCTGGATACTTCCCCTGACACTGGCATGCTGTCTCCTCCCGTGGCTACGGAGGAGGGAGCCAATTTTGCTACGGTGTTGCGTAGGGCGGCTGGGGCCTTACATCTCCAACTCCCTACTTTGACGGTCAAGCATAACATCTTGACAGAGGTGCTTCAGCCGGCGGCCTCCTCTGCGGAGACTGTGCTGCCGTTTAACGACGCCCTCACTGACGTTCTTTTGGGCGCCTGGTCCAAGCCCAACACAGGGGCTCCTGTGGATAGGAACGTGTCACGACGCCATCGCCCAGCTCCGGGCGACCCCCTGTTTCTCTCTGTTCACCCCACTCCTGAGAGCTTGGTTGTCCAAGCCTCCGCTTCCCAAACCGCCTTCCCTACCGCTCCTCCGGATAGGGAATCCAAACGCCTGGATCAATTTGGGAAGAAGGGTTTTCTTCCTCCAGTGCTGGCTTGCGGTCCGTTAACACCGCTTGTCTTTTGGGCCGATATACCCACTCCCTGTGGGATTCGGTGGCGGATGTTTTGCCCCAGTGTCCTGAGGAGGTCCAGACACTGCTTTCCCGCGCCATTGCGGAAGGAAGGGATGCGGCTAAATACACAATACGTTGTGGCCTTGACACCGCCGACTCGCTGGGCAGGTCTATTGCAACGACGGTGGCGCTCAGACGCCACGCCTGGCTGAGAACCACTGGTTTTCAGGGGATGTCCAGAATACTCTCATGGACATGCCCTTTGATGGAGTCGGTCTTTTTGGGTCCAAAGCAGACCATGCGTTGGAGCGCTTAAAGGACTCACGGGCTACTGCCAAGTCCCTGGGCCTTTCTGCTACACGCCCTCCTCTGACTTCTGCTTTTCGCCCCTATCGTGGCCACGGTAGGGGCGCCCCTTCACGTCAGCAGCCCAGCCACCGGCCCGCGCAGCAGCGTCTTCGTGTGGCCGAGGACGTGGATTCCGCCGTGGCGGATCGGGCAACCAGCGTGCGGGTCAGGCCACCACCTCCAACCCGTCCGCGGCCTCCAAGCCCTCCTAGTCCCTCCTTTCAGGTGCACAGCACGCCAGTAGGGGGCAGGGTCCGCCATCACCTTCCCCACTGGCGTACCATCACCTCGGACAGGTGGGTCTTGGACATTGTCCGAAGGGGCTACTCCCTCCCCTTCGAGACCACCCCCCAGCCATGCCACCTCAATTCCACCGCATGTCAGGGGATCACTTGGTTCTTCTACAGAAGGAAGTCACGGCCCTCTTGACCAAGAGGGCCATAGAGCGTGTTCCGACCCCAGAAGTAGGGCGTGGTTGCTACTCCCACTACTTTCTGGTGCCCAAAAAGGACAAGGAGGACATGCGTCCTATCTTGGACCTCCGGAACGTCAATCGCTTCCTCCGGAAGGAGAAGTTCAAGATGCTCACCCTAGCTCAGGTCTTGACTGCCCTCGACCCTGGAGACTGGTTGGTAGCGTTGGACTTGCAGGACGCATATTTCCACATCCCCGTCCTGCCGGCCCACCGGCGTTACCTTGGGTTCACGGTAGGCCCCGAGCATTTTCAGTTCACCGTGCTCCCCTTTGGCCTTACCAGTGCCCCTCGGGTGTTCACGAAAGTGATGGCGGTGGTCGCGGCTCATCTGCGCCGGGCAGGGGTTTCAGTCTTCCCCTACCTCGACGACTGGCTGCTGAAGGCGGGCTCGTCCCAGGCAGTCGTCTCCCACCTCCAGACTACGGCCGAACTCCTGCACTCGCTGGGGTTCTCCATCAATGTGCCGAAGTCGCATCTGATTCCTTCTCCACAGCTCCTTTTCATCGGAGCAGTTCTGGACACGACGCAGTTTCGGGCCTATCCTCCCGAACGGCGAGTCCGGGATATTCAGGCTATGATTCCGATCTTTCAGCCTTTATCCTGGGTTTCGGTACGGATGACCCTGAGGCTGCTGGGCCTCATGGCCTCCTGCATCCTGCTGGTCAATCATGCCAGATGGCATATGCGGGCTCTGCAGTGGGACCTGAAGTTCCAGTGGGCGCAGCACCAGGGCAACCTGTCCGATCACGTCCAGATCTCGGAGGGGACTGCAAAACAGTTGCTTTGGTGGCTCTCGAACCAGCAATGGGTCATGGGCAGATCCCTCTCCCTTCCCCAGCCAGAGCACACAGTTGTGACGGACGCGTCCCTTCTGGGATGGGGCGGTCACATGGGAGAGGCGGAAATCAGAGGCCTCTGGTCTCCGGCGGAGTCCCGGCTCCATATCAACCTTCTGGAGCTCCGGGCGATCCGACTTGCACTCAAGGCATTCCTTCCCTCTGTCAAAGGGAAGGTAGTGCAGGTGTTCACAGACCACACCACCGCCATGTGGTACTGCAACAAACAAGGCGGGGTGGGGTCGTGGACCCTTTGTCAGGAGGCTCTGCGCCTCTGGACATGGCTGGAACATCAGGGCATGTTCCTGATGGTTCAACACCTGGCAGGTTCCCTGAACGCCAGGGCGGACGAACTCAGCCGCAGGTGCATGATGGATCACGAATGGCGTCTTCACTCGGAAGTGGCGCAAGGACTCTTTCTACAGTGGGGAGAGCCTTGGTTAGATCTATTCGCCACCGAAGAGAACGCGCAATGTCATCAGTTCTGCGCGTTGGAATTTCCAAGGCGGCACTCGCTCGGCGACGCTTTTCGTCACGAGTGGAGTTGCGGTCTATTGTACGCCTTTCCGCCTATACCACTTCTACCCAGAGTGTTGAAGAAGATTCGGCACGACCGGGCCCAAGTCATTCTTGTGGCTCCGGACTGGGCTCGAACAGTTTGGTATCCCGAGCTACTCAATATGAGCGTAGATCCCCCGATCCGTCTGCCTCTTCGGGAGGATCTTCTGTCGCAGCAGCAGGGGACGGTCCTCCACCCGAACCTGTCCAGTCTACACCTGCTTGCGTGGAGATTGAGCGGCGGCAGTTGATTCCTTTCGACTTGCCTCCCGAAGTTTGTGATGTGATTCTGGCAGCCAGGCGTCCCTCCACTAAGGTGGTATACGCCTGCAGGTGGAACAAATTTGTGGCATGGTGCACAGCAAAGGCTGTGAATCCCCTTTCTGCCCCTCTTTCTGAGGTCCTTCTGTTCCTTCTCTCTCTGGCCCAACAGGGTTCTGCCCTGGGTACCATCAAGGGTTATCTTTGTGCTATCTCGGCCTTCCTCAGGCTCCCTGATCAGCCCTCCTTTTCAAGTCCCCTGTTGTTAACAGGTTCTTAAAAGGCATTACACACCTCTTCCCTCCTGTTCCGTTTGTGATGCCTCAGTGGGACTTGAACTTGGTTCTTACCTTTTTAATGTGCGCTCCCTTTGAGCCTCTACATAACTGTCCTCTTCGTCTTCTGACTCTGAAGACAGCCTTTCTGGTGGCCATCACCTCCGCTCGGCGGGTGAGTGAGCTCCAGGCTCTATCTTGCAAACCTCCCTTTCTGTCTGTTCATCCAGACAAGGTTGTTCTTCGGACGCGTCCGTCCTTCTTGCCAAAGGTGGTTACTGCTTTCCACATTGGGCAGACCATCACTTTGCCCACCTTCTTTCCGCCTCCGCATCCTTCCAGAGAGGAAGAGAGGCTCCACCGTCTGGACCCAAAACGTGCGCTCTCCTTCTATATTGACCGCACAAAACACTTCCGGGTGGATGACCAGCTCTTTGTTGGCTACGTGGGCGCCAAAAAAGGTTGGGCGGTGCACAAGTGGACCATCTCCCGCTGGGTTACCTTGTGCATCAAGACCTGCTATTCTTTGGCTAAGAAGGAGCCTCCTGTTGGGCTGCGTGCCCATTCCACCAGGGCAACGGCTGCTACAACGGCCTTGGGCTGCGGTGTTCCGCTGCCGGTTATATGTCAGGCAGCTACGTGGGCCTCGCTGCACACGTTTACAAAGCATTACTGCCTTGACAGTCAGGTCCGGAGGGACGGCTTCTTTGGCCGTTCTGTCCTCCAGGACTTCCTTGTCTGATCTTTGTTCGCAGACCCACCACCGGGGTTGGTATTGCTGGGGTATCTATTCTAAGGTAAGGAATCTGTCACTAACGTGTCTCTTTCAGATGCACAAGTTACTAACTTGTGTAACGATATATCTGTAAGAGACAGTAGTTAGTGACAGATTCCTACCGCCCACCCATCCTCCCCGTTCTGCGAACTGATTTCTAGGGTTAAGGACATCCCTTTCAGGGCCCTAGTATTTTTCAGACACCTATGTCAGCTTCTTGCATGGCTCTGCGTTCCTGGCGCGGAAAGTCGTGTACAGAACTGACGTCAGCGCGCAGGGGCGGCGCCTAAGTACTGCCCGCGACGTCATCCCGGCGATCACGACGCCGATGACGGACGCGGAGCCGCACGACGCCGCCTACCGACGCGCAAGGGTACTGCTACGCAAAAAACCTTCCGGATCCAGCCTGACGCCTGGGGATATTCTAAGGTAAGGAATCTGTCACTAACTACTGTCTCTTACAGATATATCGTTACACAAGTTAGTAACTTGTGCTTTATGACTCTAAGAACCCACTTCATGCCCCAGGTACAAGACAACAGGTCTGGTCCTTAAGAGCTTCTCTCAGGTCACAGATAGCAGGTCGAGTCTCCTTCTGTTCCTCAGGTTCAGGAGTTGTGATCTCAGCCTATCTCTGGAAATAAGACTACCGGTTTTTCCATACCTCGACTAGCTACTGAAGGCGATCTCACCTCAAACACTCATAAACCACCTCCTGACGATGTACAACTTGTTGACATTGTTGGGCTTTTCCATCATTTCTGCCAAAGTCACATCTGACTTTCTCAATAGCTCCCCTCCTGCAGAGCCATCCTGGATATGGTGCTTTTCTGAGCCATTTTTCGGCCTCAACAAGTCTAGAGCATACTAACTATGATACAGATATTTCAACCTTTGATCTGGGTCTCAAGAGCTTCCTGGCCTCTTGCATCCTGCTGGTGGTCTAAGCTACGTGACAAATGTGGGGTCTCCAGTGGGATCTGAAGTCTGTGCATGCTCAACACCAAGTCAACCTTGCAACTCCACCTAGGTGTCGGAGGAGACTGGGAAAGATCTGCAGTGGTGACACCTAGAATGCAATTTGACCAACAGCAGATCCTTCCCTCACCCAGAGCTAACGGCCTAAGCTAGTCTCCATATCAACTTGTTGGAGTTTCGAGCAATTCATTTGGCACTGAAGACTTTTCTCCCATCCATCTAGGGGCGACGGGTACATCTTCTCACAGACAACGCAACTGCCATGTGGTGCTGCAACATCTAGGGCCGAGTGGGGTTGTGGGTCGTGTGCCAGGAAGCCCTGCGCCTCTGGAAGTGGCTGAATCGTCAGGGCATCTCCCTGGTTGCACAGCACCTGGCAGACAAAATTAGCCGACATTGCCTAATGGATCATGAATAGCTGCTGCACTTAGGTGGACCTGTGCATTTTCCAGCAATGGAGAGAACCCTGGCTAGATCCTTTCGCCACAGTTGATACTGTGTAGTGTTCAAGCTTTTGCGTGTTGCGGTTCCCAAGGCAGAGCTCGCTCGAAGACGCCCGTTTATTTGATTAGAGCTCAGGACTCGTGTACCCCTTCCCGCCTCCAACTCTCCTGTCCAGAGTTCTGAAATATTTCGAGAGATGGGGCTCAAGTCATCCTAGTGCCTCCATACTGGACCAGAGGAGTGTGCTATGCTGATCATTTGTCCTCTGATCCAGCTGCCCCTTAGGGAGGACCTCCTGTCGCAGCTACAGGACCAGCTCTTGCACCCGAGGCTGTACAACTTGAATCTCCAAGATTGAGCAGCGACAGCTGATAGCTTTTGATTTTCCTCCTGAAGTAGTTGACGTCCTCTTGGTGGCAAAGCGTCTATCCACAAAATCTGTCTTTGCAGGAGCCTGGGAGAAGTTTGTTGCTTGGTGTTCTTCCAGAAGCATCGAACCCCTGAATGCACAGTTATAGGATGTTCTTCTGTTTTCTTTACTCCTAGCCCATCAAGGCTTTCCTGTGGCAATAGTTACAGGTTACCTTTTTGGCCTATTTACATTTACCTGATCAGTCATCCCTTTTCAAGTCTCCTGCTGTGATTCGTTTTTGAAAGGTCTGATCCATGTGTTCCTGCCAACACAGTTTATGATGCTGCTTTGAGAGCTTAATTTGGTACTACTTAACTGATGTGCACTCTGCAAACCCACACACAGTTGTTCTGTTCGTCTCCTATCAAGACTGTATTTCTCGTTGCCATAACATCGGCCAGGCGATTGAGTGAACTCGAGGCTTTATCAATAGTTTCACCATATACATCTTTCTTCCCGGACAAATTAGTCCTTCTGACAACAGTGGCATTCCTGCCCAAGTTAACCTTGCTCTTCTATGTAGGGCAGTCCATCACCTTGTCAGCTTTCTATGCACAGGCTCATCTCTCCAAGGAGGAAGAACGGCTCCATCGTCTTGACCCTGAGAGGGCCCTTAACTTCTATGTAGACTGAACCAGGGACTAACAACAGGGTCACCAACTTCCCTGGTGTTAAAGGCAAATCAGTCCAATGGGGGATAATTTCTAGGTGGATTGTGTTATTATTCAAAACATGCTATAGGTTGGATAAGAATCATCATTCAGAAGGCTTGCTCTCTCCACCAGTGTGAAGGCTACCAGTGCATTGGTGCGCGAGGTGCCAGTTCTGGGTATTTGCCAGGCTGTGTGGGTGACCCTCCACACATTCAGAGTGTTACTGCTTGAATAGCGAAGCTTGGCGGGAAGGGCACTTTGCCCGATCAGTCGTGCAGAATTTCCAGGTCTGAGCCATTCCACAGACCCACCACCAGAGAAAGTGTACAGCATTAGTATCTATACGCAAGTTGAGAAATTTGCAGTTAGAAGTCTCTATTAGAAGAACAAGTTACTTATCTTCAGTACTGCCTTTTTTGGTTGAGACTCCCATCTAACTGCACATTCCTCGCCGACCATTGCTCCTTCTCATTCTGTGGAATGGCTCATACTGACCAAGAATAAGATTCCAAATCTGAAGATCTGCACACTGCACAATGTGATTTCCATAGTTCTGTGTCTAATGGATAGAGATCAGAAATAAACTGATGTCAACGTGCAGAGGTGGTGCATATACGTGGGCCCCTGATTTCATATCTGTAGAGCAATGGATCTGGCGTGAAGTTGACTGATGCCTCTTGTCGACGTATGAGGGAATTGCTGTAAAGTTTCCAAATCCAGTCTGTCGTCTAGGGATATTCACAAGGTGAGGATTCTGCGATTAGATGCATTATGATCCAGTCTGAGGCCGTGGGATATTCTAAAAGTGAGGAATCTATGGTAGAGTATCCAACAGAAGGAGTTTTACCTAAGATACGGGTCTTGTTCTTTTGGTCAAATTGTACTTGCAGAAATTCCTAAACCCTAAACACAGGAAGTACCAATATGATATAAGGTTTGACAGATAGATTCCCCCAAAGCAAAGCGACATGATGAAAGATGGACTGCCACACGTCTTGCCTGCATGTGGATTCTGTACTTGGGTATAAACCTCTGTAGGTGTACATTTTGTTTTTTTCAATAGGAATAAATACCAAGATTTTGATGAATTGCTGAATACCAGTTCAACCTCTGCTTTGCTGTCTAACCATATATTAATTCTTTATTAGCTTTTCCAAACTCTTGCTACAGCATACTTTCTGCATGTGTACACTTTTAGATAATAATGCTGGTCTGTATACATGTCTTTAAGACGACGTGTGAACACTGTAATTTAGTAGAGATTTGTGCTTTTTCTTGACAGGAAAAAAGTGACAAAATCCCGTTATTGATGCAAGAATTTGTTGCATCATTCTTTGAACATATTGATCCAGAACGTGGCCTTAAAGTACTTATGTGGTAGGTATTTAAAATGTATTTCTTTAATGCACTAACTGTTTGACACATTTACACTTTCATCAAGAGACAGAAATTATATTTTGCTATCTTGTCGTTCTTAGTGACTAGTATTAGATGAACCCTGAGAAGCGGGGTGATAATATTTTGGCCTAAAGTTATCTGTTAACTACGCTTTTCATCTTGGTTGGGCTTCTTTGTTTTAAGCGATCATTTTCTAATCCCAGCAAAAGTTGGTCAAATGCAGGAGGAACAAATTGTCTGCAACAATAGTGTCCATTAGGAAAGTATGCATCATTTGAATTGTTTGGGAAGCTTTTTTTGTTATGAACCAAAGTTACATTATTCATATCATTTGGACTCATTGAGTTTCATACTGCATAGCTACAGTGGCAGCTCGTTATTTTTGCTGGTTCGTCAGAAATGGGTTTCACAAAAACCTGGTATTCCCCACTTTGCAGGCTGTCTTAAGTATTGCATTTGTGTGGTTTTCAAGTGGCTAAAAAGGACAGCCTGATTTATCTGTTAATTAAAATGCCATTGTAACAGTAACATAGAAAGAAGGGTTTGCAAGTGCCTCCTTGTTTGGGAAAGTAAATTCCTTTGACACAGGCCTTCTTTGAGTCTTCTTGATTTTTAAGGGCTCCCTCCACTAATTAGCTTTTTCATGGAGTTATTCAAACCTCTGGGTAACCATGCCACTTAGATTTCCAGATAGTGCTCAATCAAGTAGATTAGACACCAGGAAATCTACTCTTGACCTATCAATCCATCTCGGTCTTGCAAATGTGTTTGTTCTAGCACACACTTGTAAAGCACTACAGGACAACCCGATACTATGACGGTGCCAGAAGGAACTTTGTTTACTTCTACTGTTCTCAGACTGTAAAAGGCTTACAAAAAACTGCAGTCTCTTCTCTGTTGGAGCAATGGTGCATTGCCTCAGGAGTTACTCCTAACTGACTGGGACTGCAGCCCTGCCTCACAGCTTAGGAGTTACTTAAAACTTCACTTTGCAGGCATCTTAATTTCCCCTCAGGTACCCCTAAAGCTCTCTTTAGGTCGCAGCCGACCAGAAAACGCAGCTGGCTGGTTTCCTTAAGACATCTTGGGTACATTCAGAAAGTTGACCTAGGAATACATTCCGCCCATTGTTTACCATTGTTTGAGTCTGGGGTCTCCATAATTCAAGGTCTTTATGAAACAGCTTATTGACTTATTGGAGAATCAGAATGAATTCTTAATTGTGTAAGGTCCTACTAATTCAGGAACCTTTCAAACTTTTCACATATTGTAGGAAAGTGGGGTTCTGTTGCAGTAACCCCCCGCCCCCTTTTTGCCAGACTACTGATGCACTTTTACTTGATGTGCCCAGGGTCCCTGCCAATCAGGTTCCCAGGGCCTGTTCTCTTTCCCCAAAACTAACCCAATTGGCATCTCTGGCCACAGGTCAGCCCCTGGTAAATGGTACCACAGGTACCCAGGGCACTGTGACCAGGGAAGACCTCTAAGGGCTGCAGCACTTATTGTGCCACCCTTAGAGGCCCTGTTCCTCTACACACACACACTGCCTTTGCAGGCTGCGTGTTTTGGTGCAGAACAAAGTGAAGAGTCGACATGGCACACATCTGTGTGCCATGCCTACAACCCACTGCCCTGGCATAGATCAGTCACCCCTCTAGCTGGGTGCACTATACCAGTGGTGAGGTACAGGTGCATGAGCCCTGTACCCCTACAGTGTCTAAGTCCATTCTTAGACATTGTAAGTGCAGTGCCGTCATTAAGAGTATATGGTGCTGGGAGTTTGTCATTACGAACTCCACAGCACCATAATGGCTACACTGAAAACTGAGAAGTTTGGTACCAAACTTCTAAGCACATTAAACCCACACTGGTGCCAGTGTGGGATTTACTGAAAAATGCACACAGAGGGCATCTAAGAGATGCCCCCTGAAAACTGACCTACTACTAGTGTCCAGGCTGTGTGGCTGCTTTCAGCTGCCACCACCAGACCTGTTTCTGGACCCCTGGGTCGATGGCCTGCTGCTCTCTGGGGCCTGAAACAATGCACATCCTGGGACGAGGTGCCAAGCCTCCTCCCCCAGGATGCGCAGAGTTCACGAAGGGGAAGCTTCAAAGGCTTGCCGCCTTTGTGAGCTTCCCCAGGCCACTTGCTGCTTTCAGCAACTGGTCCCCACTGGTTCTGACCCCCACTTTGGGCGGGAGAACCGGCGGGAAAAACAAGTGAGGAAGAGGTGTGCCCACTGTAAGAAAGTGGCTCTGTATATACTGAACCAAAGTAAGGTTTAGTGTGCACAGAGTCCACAGTCCCCAAAGGTTTGGCAGAGGCTAAAGTTAGATATAACCTTACTCTCTAAAGTGGTAGCTGGGTCGAGCAGTAAGGCAGTATCAGAGGCCAGTGTAAAGCATTTGTTGTACACACTCAGTCAGCAAATGGTCTCACACACTCAAGAACTGAACTCTAGGCCAATTGTTTTGTATATAAAAATATATGGTTTTATTTTAGAACCACAGGTAGGTATAAAAATACTTTCTCAGAATGAGATGCTTTAGATGTATACTTTCAGTGCACAATAGACTGTTGAATGCAATAGCTACAGTTGTTGCAATAGGCAACACAATTTAAACACAATTTTATCATTGAGCTCAATGGAGAATTTTAAGTAAATGCAATATCAATTACTTTACGTATGATTTTCTTACTCTGGGCTGGATCCTGGATTCAGCCCTGGTGCATTTCCTGTAAACAGTTGAAAGAAATCGTTTTCGTTACATAGGCGATTTTTAAGGAATATTTGTTTGTTTCAAAAATCGACACTTGTAAGAATTTCTGGAGAAAACCAGGCAATGTTATCCTATGGAGGAAAATCAAGTTATCAGTAAGTACAGTTGTAATTACTTTTCAGGGTCAGTGCTGGGCACCAAGATCCAGCACTGGGATCTCTCCTGATCACTGGTGAGTAATTTCGTTTTCGTTGATCGGACGATGTTTAGTGATTATTTTAAAGTTTAAAAACTCAACACTTAGAAGAAATTTCAGTGTAAACCAGTCAATGTTACCCTATGGAGAACATGTAGGTTATCGGTTTTCAGGTAAGTACTCGACTGGCAGAGTTAAGGTTCTGGGCATAGACTCAGGGGTCTCCCAGGGTCAGGTAGGTACAGTTGGTACACCCTCAGCGGCACAGGGCCGGCCGGGTGCAGAGTGAGTTAGGCCCAATGTTAGCCTATGGCGGGCAGGGGGCCCTTGGTTGGTGGCTGCTGGCAGGCAGGCCACTCGGCTGTGGGAGCAAAGCTCCTGGTCACTTACTCAGGGCAAGTGGGGAAGTCGAACAGGGTAGTTGGTGCACCCTCAGCGGCACTGGGGCGGCCGGGTGCAGTGGGCTTTTGGGCCGACGAGCGCCCAATGGTTTTCAATGGGAAAGCTGCGTGACGAACAAAGGCTGCAAGCTAGGGGACGGTGATTCTTCAGGTGCGACCACCACTTCGAGAGGTAAGTTGGGAAGCTGTAGGAAGGGTAGGCACCCAGGAGTTGGGCACAGGAGGCCGTGGGGCGCCGGGTGCAGGGGTGTCTTTAGGCGTCTGAAATCTTACCCTCGGCTGGTCGCGGTTGGAGGGGTCCCTGGTTCTGAGGCTGCAGGCGTCGTCAGGAGCATCGAGGAGGGTCCTTGGGTGCTGGATTCTGGGTCACAGTCGCCGGGGGGACGTCCTCGTGGTCTTTGTCCACTCAGGCACAGGCCAGGCTCGGCGGGTGCAGAGTGTGCTGGAGTCGCGGTTCCTTGCTGGCACCAGGGGTTTGTTACTTGCTTTTGAGCAGTACCACTGCTCGTGGGAGTCAGTCTTTTTAGAGTCACAAGGCAGTCTGGTCCTCCGGGGTTTTCGAGGTTACTGACCACTGGAGACGCCGGGTTTCAGCAGGAGCAGGGTCGACAGGCCTGTAGGGCTGGGGCCATGTCAGTTGGTGTCTCCCTCTTGTTAGCAGCTGCACGGCAGGTCTTCTTTCTTCTTGTTCTTCTTGCTTGTTTCTGTTTCGGGATCTAAGGAAGGAAGGTTCAGGATGCCCCTAAATACTAGATTTAGGGGCGTTACAGGTAGGTAAAGGGCAGGGACCAATGGGTCCCTTCCCTGGGGTGGGTACGCCCCCTATCCTGCCACTCTCCAGTGGGAGGTGGGCAGGAGCCTAGTCCTGATTGGCAGGGCTACCCATCTTCAAGATGGTGAGAGCCCGGAGATGTACTTCACCTCGCCTCCCCCACCTGAGGGGTGGGGTTGGCAGAGGCTGGCACACCCACTCTCCTCCCTTGGGGTTTCCCGCCAGTCTTCCCGCCAGAGTGGGGGCTAGAACCGGTGGGGACCAGTTGCTGAGTACAGCAAGTGGTCTGAGGAGGCTCACAAAGGCGGCATGCCTTTGAAGTTCCCCCTGCCCATCCTGGGGGAGGTGACCTAGCACCTCGCCCAGGACGTGCATTGTTGCAGGCCCGGGAGAGCGGATGGCTCTCTACCCAGGGGTCCAGCAACATGTCTGCTGGGTGGCAGCCTAGGCATCCTCTCAGACAGGACGTGGATTGTAGGTTAGGTTCAGGGGGCAACTCTAAGTTTTCCTCTGTCGTGCATCTGACATTAAATCCCACACTGGCATCAGTGTGGGTTTAATGTGCTGAGAAGTTTGATACCAAGCTTCTCAGTCTTCAGTGTAGCCATCATGGTGCTGTGGAGTTCGTGATGACGACCTCCCAGCACCATATACTCTTAATGGCAGCACTGCACTTACAGTGCCCAGGAATGGACCTGGGTACTGTAGGGGTGCAGGGCTCATGCTCCTGTACCCTCACCACTGGCATAGTGCACCCGGCTAGAGGGGTGACTGAGGTATGCCAGGGCAGTGTGTTTGTGGGCATGGCACACAGGGATGTGTGCCATGTCGACTCTGTTTTGTTCTGCACCAAGACACTCAGCCTGCAAAGGCAGTGTGTGTATCAGGGTACAGGGCCTCTAAGGGTGGCACAATAAGTGCTGCAGCCCTTAGAGGCCTTCTCTGGTCACAGTGCCCTGGGTACCTAGGGTACCATTTACCAGGGGCTGACATGTGGCCAGAGAGGCCAATTGGGTTTAGTTTTGGGGAAAGAACACAGGCCCTGGGAACCTGATTGGCAGGGACCCAGGGCACATCAAGTCAAAGTGCATCAGTGGTCTGGCAAAAAGTGGGGGGGTTACTGCAACAGAAACTCACTTCCTTACACCCACCTCTGCCAACTCCACCCTTCAGGTGGGGGAGGCGAGGTGAAGCACAACTCTCAGTCCCCACCATCTTGCGGATGGAGAGACTTAGCCAACCAGGGACAGGCTCAAGACCCCCTCCCTCTGGAGGGTGGCATAATAGAGGGTGTACCCACCCTAGGGAAGGGACCCATTGGTCCCTGCCTTTTACCTACCTGTAACGCCCCTAAATCTAGAATTTAGGGGCACCCCTGAACCTTGCTTCCTCAGAGAAGAAGAAACTACAAGGAGAAGGACCGAACAGCAGTGCAGCAGCTAACAAGAGGAAGACGCCCACTGACTTGGCCCCAGCCCTACCGGCCTGTCTCCACCTCGAACCTGCTCCTGCGAAATCCCGGTGTGTCCTGCAGCCAGCAACCTCAAACCCCGGAGGACTGGCCTGCCTTCAACCCCAAAGACTTGGTCTCCCCTGAACACCGGATTTTTTCATCTGCAACCTCTGGCTGGACATCGTGAATCCGCCCCACTCTGCACCTGCCGTCCACGGCCCGAGCTCGAGTGGGCAAACACCACGAGGAGGTCCCCCCCAGCGATCCTGACCCGAGATCCGGCGACCCCTGACCTCCCTCAAGCCTCCAGCTGACGCCTGCAGCCTAAATACGGAAGGTCCCCCCAACCGCGACCAGCAGCTGGTAAGATCCGACCCAAAAAGGCACCCCTGCACCCGACGCCCCACGGCCTTGTGTGCCCAAACCGACGGTGCCTAACCAACCCCTAACTTCCCAACTTACATCTCGAAGTGGTGGTCGCACCCAGAAGACCTTCGTCCCCAAGCCTGCAGTGCCTTTGCAAACCTGAGGTTCCTCATTGAAAACAACAGGGCGCCTGACGTTGAAACAGCACTCTGCACCCGGCCGCCCTAGTGCTGCTGAGGGTGCACCTTTGGTGCTACTTTGTTTACCCATTTGCCCTGAGCTAAAGTCCAGGAGCTTTGCTCCCACAACCAAGTGGCCTGCTTACCAGCAGCCACCAACCGGAGGCCCCTTATCCCCCATTGGATAACATTGGGCCTCAGCACCTGGCCGCCCTAGTGCCGCTGAGGCTGTAACTAGAGTGCATCCTACCCCCAGAACCTCAACTCCCACTACCAAATACTTACCTCAAAACCGATAACACTATGTTCGAGGCATATGAGCTGCAGAATTCACACTTTGTGCATAGATCGCCATCTGGTGTTGGGCTCGGATGCTTGCACCTTGTTGTTGTCTTGGAAGAAGTCTTTTGTAGTCACAAGATAGCTGACTCCTCCCTTGGACGATAGTGCGCATGGGCATCGACTCCATCCTCAGATTGTTTTTTTCCGCCATCGGGTTCGGATGTAACTTCTGCGCTCCAGTTCCGTACTGTATTATCCAAACCTTTTCGACGCGCAAACCATCAAAAACTCGACGGTATTGTTTTTCGTTCGCGTGCTCTTCGACGCGCTCCTCAAATACCTGATTCCAGTCGACGCGGGCCGCTGGGCCTATCGACGCCATTCAGGCCTACAGCTAATGGAAAGGACTCCATTTAAAAAATGCCCCCAGTGTGGAGCTAAATTCCCACACAGCGACCAACACAAGGTCTGTAACCTCTGTCTCTCGCCCGAGCACGAGGAGACTAATTGCCAGGCCTGCGCCTCCTTTCGATCCAAAAAGACTATCCGTGATCGCCGGGCCTGACACGTTATGGCGCAACGAGCAGCTCGGTGCCGGAGGACATCTTCAACGAAGGCCCGGATGTCCCGGAGGAGGATTCGGAGGATCTGGAAATCGTTTCCGAGGCAGACGACTCCGACTCAGAGGACCACATCACTCCAGGTCAACGAGTGAGTACAACTGCCCCTACCCCAACCCCACCTGAAAAAAAGAAGGCTCCGGTCAAGACTTCGCCTGCTGGCCCCAGTCGCGACCGAAAGAAAGCTTCAGAAGCCCCGCCCCCGGGCCCGGCTCCGAAGACAAAGGGGAAGCCTTCCGGCGGCTCAAGGCCGACCAAGCCGCATATCAGTGCCCCGCAGGCACCATCGGCACCGAAGCCGGGAGCGCATACTACTCCCGCAGTCCCCAAAAAGCCATGAGCACCTCGGCGCCGAAGGAAAAGGCCTCGGATCCGAAAAAACCTTCGGAACCGAAAAGATTTCCGACTCCACATCGAAGCCGAAGGCTCCAAAAACCCCTTCGAAGGCTCCAGAGCAGAAATCTAAACCCCGCTCGGACCCGAAAAAATCTGCGCCGAAAGCGATTACCGAACAGGAAGAACTTTTTCGACCGGATCCCATCGATCCGCAACAAAAAACTCTCCAAGTGGACCCCAAAACAGGACATGTGGTCAATGTTCCACACAACAAGAGGAAATTCGACACCCCACACATCCCTGAGGTGCCTGTAAAGAAAAAAGACTGTGCCACTTCACCTTTACGACCCTCTTCTCCTGTTCTTCCTACTAAACCTTTCTTTTCTCCAAATTCTCCCATACTTCCAACATATCATCATCATCACAGGATGATGATTTAGGGGGTGGGGGAGGGAACAATGACCCTTTCACTGACCCTCATGACGACACATACGTACCACAGAACAATTGGGATGATTATGATGACCCAGTAGATCCTCCAGACCTTCCTGATCCCCATGCATACCCCACAGAGCCATCTCCCCCAGATGACAATATTGGTTTTGGTCAGTTTATAGACAGAGCTGCCAAGTACCATGGTGTTCAAATGCATTTGGACCCCACAGAGGAGGACTTCCTAATAGACACCTTTGCACAGTCACAGAAGACTGTACAAACCTTACCAATGTTAAAGGCGTCATTAAACACGCCCCAGACATATTCAAAGACCCTGTAAGGGCTAGAATTCTCAATCCCAGAATTGACAAAAAATATAATCCCGCTCCCAATGATCCCACCTACATCAAGGGTCAACTTCCTTTAGATTCTCTAGTGGTGACCAACGCTAGAAAACGTGCCAACTCTCAGACCTCCGGTGATGCTCCACCTCCGGACAAAGAGTCTAAATTATTAGATGCTTCGGGCAAACGAGTTGCTGCCCAAGCAGCTAATCACAGGAGGATAGCCAATACGCAGGCATTACTTGCCAGGTGTGATAGGGCTCATTACGACCAGCTGGAAACCCTATTGCAGCATTTGCCTGATCAATATAAGACCAAGGCCAATGATTTGATTCAAGAGGGCAAATTAATAACTAATGCATCAATCAAGTGTGCCCTCGATGCAGCAGACACCGCATCTATGTCCATTAACACTAGTGTGCTACTAAGAAGACATGCCTGGTTGCGCATTTCTGGTTTCAAACAGGAGGTACAAACAACTATCCTCAATCAGCCGTTCAATCAGGAACAACTTTTTGGCCCAGCTGTAGATACAACTTTAGAAAAAATGAAAAAGGACACGGAGACTGCTAAATGCATGGGAGCATTACAGTCCCCATCCACACGAGGTTCCTTTCGACGCTCCTTCTATAGAGGCGCATCCAAAAACATTGGTGCAGACACTGCTTCTTCCTCCTACAAAATCCCCACGCAAACATCCTCCAACAAGGGATATTTTAGAGGTGGGTACAGGGGAAATAACAACAAAGGAAGAGGCCGAGGTAACAACAACTCGCGCCTCTCCCACTAATGAGCAGTGACTTCCCTCCACTCCCTCCAGACCATTCCACTCCGGTCGGAGGGAGACTCTCACAGTTCCTACCTGTCTGGAATTCCATCACTACAGACAAGTTGGTAAGACAAATTATCCAGTATGGTTACTGCCTGGAACTTACAGCCACTCCACCCAACATACCACCCAAGCAGCGTCCAATGTCCACGGAACATCTGACACTCAAACAGGAAGTTCTTTCGCTGCTTCAAAAGCATGCAATAAAACCAGTCCCCATACAACATCACGGAACAGGAGTTTACTCTCTATATTTCCTAATCCCCCAAAAAGACGGTACCCTAAGGCCAATACTGGACCTCAGACCTCTCAATCTCTACATACCGTCAGATCATTTTCACATGATCACTCTTCAACAGGTTTTTACACTGCTTCAACAAGGCGACTTCCTTGCCACATTAGATCTCAAGGACGCCTACTTCCATATTCCCATACACCCTGCTCACAGGAAATACCTAAGGTTCACAGTGGACGGCCAACACTATCAGTTCAAAGTCCTTCCATTTGGAGTGACCACAGCACCCAGGGTGTTCACAAAGTGCCTTGCAGTAGTAGCAGCGCACTTGCGAAGACAACAAATCCATGTATTTCCATACCTCGACGACTGGCTCATAAAAGCCAAGTCACACAACCAATCTGTTCACCACACTTATCAAACCATTCAGCTGCTACACAACTTGGGGTTCACAGTAAACTACACCGTCGTACCTTCAACCCTCCTACATACATCAGTATCTAGGAGCCACAATAGACACTTTCAAAGCTCTAGCATACCTCAATCCAGCAAGGATAGCCAGTATGCAAACCCTCATCTCCAAGTTTCAGCCCCAACACTCTCCCAGCAGGAGTGTTTATGCAGCTCATAGGAATGATGGCCTCTTGCATTTTCATTGTACCTCACGCAAGACTTCAGATGCGCCCTTTACAGGAATGCTTAGCACGTCAGTGGAACCAGGCTCAAGGTCAACTTACAGATCTGGTGTTGGTGGACAGCCGCACACATCGCTCTCTGCAGTGGTGGAACATACAAAACCTTTCCACAGGGCGGCCGTTCCTAGAGCCAGTTCCACAGATAGTGCTAACAGCAGACGCATCACTCACCGGCTGGGGAGCCCATCTCCTAAACCACACAATTCGGGGCAGGTGGTCCACCCAACAAAAACTGTTCCACATCAATTACCTAGAATTACTGGCAATATTTCTAGCGTTAAAGTCGTTTCAAACACATCTCCTCAACAAAGCTGTCCTAGTCCGCACAGACAATATAAGAGCAATGTATTACATACAGAAACAAGGAGGAACACATTCTTTGCAGCTGTCTCACCTAGCGCAAAGTATATGGAGATGGGCCATTCCACAAAACATATATCTTCTGGCAGAACATCTTCCAGGGGTGAACAATCAGATGGCGGATCTGTTAAGTCGTCAAACTCAACAGTTACACGAATGGGAACTTCATCCGCAAGTTCTTCAACCCTTCTTCCAGATGTGGGGCCAACCAGACATGGATCTGTTCGCCACACATGCAAACGCAAAATGCCCAACCTTCGCCGCCAGGTTCCCACACCTGTTGTTGTCCAAGGGCAATGCAATATGGATGAACTGGTCAGGCAGATTTGCGTACGCTTTTCCGCCACTCCCACGCATTCCACTAGTAGTACACAAGCTCAAACAACAGTCTCTCAAGATAATCCTAGTTGCTCCAACATGGGCACGGCAACCATGGTTCACAACACTACTCGAACTCTCAGTAGTTCCACACCAAAAATTACGTCTCTCCCCAAAGCTGCTAACGCAGAGCCATGGAGAGATAAGGCACCCAGATCCAGCACAACTGAATCTAGCGATCTGGCTCCTGAAATCCTAGAGTTCGGTTACCTTAACCTCCCACCAGACTGTATGAACATTATTAAGGAAGCCAGACGCCCCACTACTAGAGCTTGCTATGCAGCTAAATGGAAAAGATTCGTCATTTACTGCAACAATAACAAAATTGACCCATTAGATGCTTCAATTCAGAATATTATCTGCTATTTGCTACATCTACAAAGATGCAATCTAGCATACTCATCAATAAGATTACATCTGGCTGCCCTGGCCGCCTACCTACAAAATAGACAACATTTGTCATTGTTTAGGGTACCCGCTAAAAGGATAATTCCACCCAGACTGCCACTCTCTCCAGTGTGGAACCTAAACATTGTTCTTACTAGACTCATGGGTCCCCAATTTGAGCCTTTACACAAATGCGAATTACAATTCCTTACATGGAAAGTAGCCTTCCTGGTCGCAATCACCTCTCTCAGAAGAGTAAGTGAGATACAGGCTTTAACCATACAAGAACCATTCTTACAAATACATCGTAACAAGGTGGTTCTTAGGACAAATCCAAAATTCCTTCCCAAAGTAATCTCTGCTTTCCACCTTAATCAGAGTTACCAGTATTTTTCCAAAACCCTGATTCGGTAGCGGAAAGAGCTCTTCACACGCTCGACGTCAAAAGAGCTTTACTTTACTATATAGACGGGTCTAAAGCCTTTAGGAAAACAAAGCAACTATTTGTAGCTTTCTCTCCACCTCATAAAGGCAATCCTATTTCCAAAGCTGGAATTGCCAGGTGGATAGTTAAATGTATTCAAATATGCTATCAGAAAGCAAAACGTACGTTAACAATTCCCCCTAGAGCGCATTCAACACGCAAACTAGGGGCTCCCATGGCATTCTTAAGGGAACATTCCCCTAGAAGACATTTGTAAGGCAGCAACATGGTCTACGACACACACCTTCACCAAACACTATTGTGTAGATGTGCAGGCAAAGCAACAAGCTTCTGTAGGCCAAGCTGTTCTTAAGACACTTTTTCAAACCACTGCAACCGATACAGGTGGCCACCGCTAGGGGAGACACTGCTGGACATTCTATGCACAAAGTGTGAATTCTGCAGCTCATATGCCTCGAACGGAAAATGCTACTTACCAGTATGCATCTGTTCTTGGCATGTAGAGCTGCAGAGATTCACACGCCCACCCACCTCCCCGGAACCTGTATCTGTTCCAGTGTTATCTTACTTGGATACATTCTCATGGACATCTTTATGTTTCTTACAAACTCCATCATTTCCCTTCATGGCGAAAAACAATCTGAAGATGGAGTTGATGCCCATGCGCACTATCGTCCAAGGGAGGAGTCACCTATCTCGTGACTACAAAAGACTTCTTCCAAGACAACAAGGTGCAAGCATCCGAGCCCAACACCAGATGGCGATCTATGCACAAAGTGTGAATCTCTGCAGCTCTACATGCCAAGAACAGATGCATACTGGTAAGTAGCATTTTCCTTTCCTATATAGGATAACATTGACTGTTTTGACTGTTTTTCTGTGAAAAGTTTCTAAGTGTGGAGTTTGAGAAACTAATGAAATTCTTTAAAATTGCATAATCTAACAAAAACGATTTTACTTACCTGTTTTCAGGAAATGTCCCAGAGTAGTATCTGGGTATACTACTCTGTGTAAGCCTAGTAATCTCAAAAGTTACTTACCTGCTATTTTACTAAAAAGCCTATTCAAGTCTATGTACTGCATTTACTATGTATTGCATTTCTCTGCATCCATACTGTAAATCAAACCAGTGCATATACAATTATCATTCAAACTGTATTTCAATTGCATTACTACTGTAAAGTATCTATTGCTTACCTGTGCCAGGCTTGCTTGGTTCTAGAAAATAAAATCACTAAAAGAATATTTTTATACAAAAACAATTGGTCTGAAGTTGTCTGAGTGTGTGAATTCATTTGCTGATTGAGTGTGTACAACAAATGCTTACCACTGTCCTCTGATACTGCCTTACTGCTCGACCACACTACCACAAATAGAGAGTGAGGTGCTATCTAACTTTACCTGTGCCTACCTTTGTGGATCCACTGGACTCTGTGCACACTATACCTCACTTTGTATAGTATATACAGAGCCAGCTTCCTACACATACCATTCCTCCCATCCAAGCTTAGCGCTGCTCATATCAAATGGCTCAAGTCAGATTGCTGGATCCATAGTCCACAATCATCCTGCCATAGGATAGAACTATTGTTTGTAGCATGTGTTTATATAGCGATACACTTTCTTTGCACACTCCTGCCATATAGTGTTTGATGCTGCTGTTTGTAAGTTTTTCTACGAAGACGTTTTGAGTCATCTTGTGACTCCTCCCTTATCCCACAATACACCAGGACAAAAAATTCCCCGCAGATTGTTTTTCTCCCATCTGGTTCTGATGTTTCACTGCCTGCTGCAGGATCAACAGTCCTTTCTGGGACCTTCAGTGTCCGTTGTGGAGGTTTTATCCACAGCGACAGAATGGCTCTTCACTGTATCAGTAACTGCCTAGGAGTCTACTTTGAGTGGTATTGACATGAATTTCTCATTTAGGTTTGATTGAGAATCACCACTATTGGGGAGGGTATTCTAGAAGGATACCCTTCCATTTCTGACCTGATTACAATTTCCCTTATCTGACCAGCATCTGGTCTGAAACTTGTGCTGGTCTCTGGAGCATGAAGTCATCCTCTGCTACCGACACAAGTGCTTCTGGGCATATCGCAAAATGCAGTATTGAGACTCCCCTGAGACACTAGACCTGAAGACATCAACACCAAGGGAGAACACCATGGGCCTGTGGTATCCACCTGGTGCAGGAAGAACAAAGCTTTGAGGTTCTGCCTTCTAGTGCTTTGAAGGCGGGGGACACCACTCCTAGAACTTCTATTGCATCATGCTCACTGAAAAATCAACCATCCGTGGATCGACCTCAGAAGCACTCTAACTTCGAGTTTGAGCACCGCTTCGTGTGAGAATGGCATCGAGCTCTGAGGTGACGAGAGGCACCATTCTTCGCTCCGGCTCCAGGCTTTGAGACCTCTTGACACAGAAACCTCCGCCGCTCCAGCAAAGCCACTAGCAATGGGCACCATTCCTCGACACCCATACACAGGGGGCCGGCCGAGAGTCTGAGAGGACTCTTGGTGCAAAGATATGCTTCGAAGCTGGCTCAAGAACCACACCCCAAAATCGGTTATGAAACATGCCTCAATTGAACTTAAGTGAGACTTGCTACACCTTTGACCTCCCTGAGGTACATATGTGAGACTGCCCCACACGCCTTACATCCCTAAGAGTAGGCTCAACTTCAAGGAACAGAGCCTGAGAAGGATCAAGCAACACACAGGATCATAGGCAATGGAGGAAAAGCGTAGACAAATATCCCTGACTATCTTATCCATAATGCATTGTGGACTGTGGGTACCTGGAGGTAAAGTTTTGGCATTTTGTGTTTAGCACATTGGTGAAAAGATATATTGTGGGAGTGCCTCTCTGTCACAATTTCCATTAAAGCAGTTTGGGATTAATCTCCCGTTCGTGGACTTATTGATGCGTCCAGTTTAGCAGGTCCACAGAGTGGTTGTCCGGCAGATGCTTTTCAAGCAGCTGAATGTGATTCCATATTCCCCAATGCCAAATGTTCTGGACTAGCACTGACAGCTGGGGCAAATAGAACCCCCCCCTTTCATGTCAATCATGTTGATTATTATGCTTGATTCTCGCCTCGAATAAGCCTGTAAAAGGCTCTGAGTGCTGTGCTGATTCCCATGAGTTCTAGATAATGGATACAGAAACGTTGCTATTGTCACATCCAGATACCCTAAACACTCCTGGGTAGGAGGCAACCTCCTACCCCTAGTACCCTCACACCACTAGTGAATTGCAAGCTTCAGGTGTGGAGTAACCTTTTATTTAGGTGCATAAAGATAGTGGTTATAAGAACAATCCCAAAGTTTTTCAAAAGTCACATCTCCCTGTCATGCGAGTCAGACACTAGAGTTGCCTATATTCTTTCCACACCCAGAAACTGACATGAAATCCATTTCAATCACTTGATGTCAAAATGGCACAAATGTATTACATTGATAGGACTAAATCTATAAGCAGAACAAAGCAACTTTGTCGCTTTTGCTAAACCTCACAGGCAATCATGTTGGTAAGGGTAATATTGCTAGATGGTTAGTTAGGTGTATTCAAACATGCAGTGCTAAAGCTGAGCATGCATTACAGGTAGTTTCGCTAGCTAATTCCACTCGGATGATGTCAGCTACTTTGGCCTTCTTAGAAAACATTCACATGGCAAACATATTAAAAGTTTTTACCTGGGCAAATCCACACGTTAACCAAACTCTAGTTTGTCTACATTCAGGCCTGCCAAGATGTTTTAGTCAGCCAAGCAGTCTGTCTTTTATTTGGACTTAAAAAAGCCGATTGTCTAGATACTTTTCCTAAAGGGGACCTTTCCTACCCCTCTGGTCCTGCCTCGAATGAGGTCCTGTCTTTCACAACAGATGTTTGGAAGTCAGCGGAAGCCTTGGAACTGACTTTGCCTTCTGTTGAAGTGAAGCCTGCTATTATGATAATCTTTCAACCCTCCACAGCTTCTGCGGAGACTTTGCTCCCATTTAACAAGACACTCCTAGATTGTGTAAATACATTTCTGGCCCAGCAACCCATAGACAAATCACCAGACATGATAGGCTAGCTACAGGCCACTGGTACGTTTTGTCCCCCTCATCACTATCCTCTAAACAGAAGCCAAATGCTTTTGCTACAACCCCTCCGTAAAGAGTCGAAGAAACTTGATGCCTGGGGTCGCAGAGTTTTTTTTGCCTTTGGCACCTTAGTTCTTGGTACAGCTAGTGCCACCTACCTTTTGAGCCACTATGTCCACGCCTTATGGGGATTTGACAAAACTCACAAAAGTCTATCCGAGCACATGAATAAGCAATTCTCTAACCTGGTGAGGGATGGGCCTTGATGCATCCAAACAGTTGTCTAGTCTGTGGGTATGCCTGTAAAGCTGCAGCAACATGTATTCTTTCACTGGCTTTTTGTGAGCTATCTAGGCTATTCTTATGGACATGCCCTTTGAAGCAGAATAGCTGTTCAGAGAGAGCCAAGTCTTTCTTGGAATGTTTCAAGAACAGAGCGATGACCCAGGACATGGCCTCCCCTGCTATGAAATTCAACAATATTCGAAGTTCATGGTTTTTCTAGGGGTGAGCAGTTGGCAAAGGCAACATTCAGCCTGTCCAAGCCCAGAAGCAAATGTATCTCTTCTTTCAAGATCGGTGGATCGAGGAGGTGTCATCACAGCAGATCTAAGTGGGCGGTTTGGTGATCAACCTAATATTTTGTCACCAGTTTAGAGGCAATCTTGACAGACTGCTGAATCATCCACCTAATCCGCTGGCTTTAAGCCTTTCCCTTCCTATCCTCCCCGCTAGAGCACACTCCTCCTTTCAGAGCATACTTACCAGATCATGCCTTAGTTCTTAGGGGGTCACAGAAGTGGTGTCTCTAGAAGAGAGGGGCATGGGATTTATTCCCTTTACTTCCTGGTCCCCACGTTTTAAGGGGGGGGATCTGAAAGAGACACGTTAGTGACCGATTCCTTACCTTAGAATATCCCCAGGCGTCAGGCTGGATCCGGAAAGTTTTGCGTAGCAGTACCCTTGTGCGTCGGTAGGCGGCATCGTGCGGCTCCGCGTCCGTCGTCGGCGTCTGGATCGCCGGGATGACGTCGCGGGCAGTACTTAGACGCCGCCCATGCGTGCTGACGTCAGTTCTTTATTTTTCCGCGCCAGTAAGCGCAGATCCGGGAAGAGCAGTGCCCTGTTCATTTTTTGACTAAGTTTTTTGTGATTTTTATCACTGTTTTTTCTCGAGTCGTTCGACTCCGATGGTGTCGGTAGGGATGCCCGGCTTCAAGCCATGCGACGCCTGTGGTCGGATGATGTCGATCACGGACCCGCATCGAGACTGTCTCTACTGCCTTGGGCGCGACCACGACTCCAAGTCGTGCCCCGACTGCCGGGCCTTGCATCCGAAGGCTTTGCGAGAGCGGTCTCGAAAGCTCCTCGAGGTCCGGCAGTCGGCTCCGCGCCAATCCAAGCCCCAGTCACGTGAGAGGTCGAGGGGCCGGTCGCGGAGTCCTCATCGGTCGTCGGGGTCCAAGTCTTCGCACTCCTCCGGTAAGTCGAAGCACAAGAAGTTGAAGAAGCGTCATCGCTCGACGACTTCCCCTCGCCAGTCTCGCGACTCGGCTGAGGGTCCCATCGGCACCGTCATCGCGCTCCGGGAGTGCCTGTGGAGCCGCCGCCGCATTACCCGCCCTATCCGGGTTCGGCGGCGACTCCGGCCGAAATACTGGAGTTCCTGTCGGCCATGGCCCGCCTCTTCGGGCCTCAAGGTCCCCCCGGTGCGCCTTCGGGCCCTGATGGGGTTCCTACGGCGGCGACTCCGGTCCCGGCGCCGCCTGTCACACCGGCCTCGGCCTCGACCCCGGCTCCGGTGCTGCCACTACCCCGATCGACGCCGGTTGACCTGACGACACCTCCACCGGCGTCAATTTCACTGGTGCCGTTCCCGATGCCGCCCGGCACTCCGGGCGGCGTCGTTCCCCGGTTCTCTCCGGATCCGGACACGGCGCCGGACCGACGTCGATCGACGCCGGCTCCGGCGCCGATGAGACCTTGGGTCCCACATGTCCCTCCTCCTTACTTTGCACCTGAATTGGAGGACGAAGAGAACTGGAAGTGGTCTGAGGACCCTCTCACTGCCCAATGTGAGTTTGATCAGGACTGGGCTGAGGAACATGGGGATGCCAGTGGTCTGGACACCTCCTCAGACATTGGCATGCTGTCTCCTCCTTCCGTGGCAACGGAGGAGGGAGCAAACTTTGCTAAGGTGTTGCGTAGGGCAGCTGAGGTCCTGCACCTCCAGTTACCTACAGTGACTGTCAGCCCTAACCTCCTTACGGAAATGCTTCAGCCGGCGGCTACCTCTGCGGAGCAACGAGGCACTTTCGGACGTTCTTTTGGGCACCTGGTCCAAGCCCACCACAGGGGCTCCTGTGGACAGGAACGTAGCCCGACTCCATCGGCCTGCTCCAGGCGACCCCCTGTTCCTTTCCCAACACCCCACCCCTGAGAGCTTGGTTGTCCAAGCCTCCGCCTCTCAGAGTGCCTTCCCTAACGCTCCTCCAGATAGGGAATCCAAAAAACTAGACCAATTTGGGAAGGTTTTTTCTTCCAACAGTGCTGGCTTGCGGTCCGTCAACACCACTTGCCTTTTGGGCCGATATACCCACTCCTTGTGGGATTCGGTGGCGCAGGTCTTGCCCCAGTGTCCTGAGGAGGCCCAGGCACTGCTTTCCCGCGCCATTGCGGAAGGAAGAGATGCAGCAAAGTATACTATCCGATGTGGCCTAGATACCGCCGACTCGCTAGGCAGATCGCCTGCGACGACAGTGGCGCTGCGCCGTCAAGCCTGGCTGAGAACCACTGGTTTCTCGGGTGATGTCCAGAACACACTGATGGACATGCCCTTTAATGGTGTCGGCCTTTTCGGTAACAAGGCAGACCATGCGCTGGAGCGCTTTAAGGACTCGCAGGCTACAGCCAAGTCCCTGGGCCTTTCTGCTGTGCGCCCTCCGCAACAGTCTGCTTTTCGCCCCATTCGTGGCCACGGAAGCGGCGCCCAGTCACGTCCGCTGCCCAGCCACCGGCCCGCGCAGCAAGCGTCTTCGCGTGGCCGAGGACGTGGCTCCCGCCGAGGCGGGTCGGGTAACCAGCGTGCGGGTCAGGCCACCACCTCCGCCCCGTCTGCAGCCTCCAAGCCCTCCTAGTCCATCCTTTCAGGTCCACAGCACGCCAGTAGGGGGCAGGGTCTGCCATCACCTTCACCACTGGCTTGCTATCACATCGGACAAGTGGGTCTTGGACATTGTCCGAAGGGGCTACTCCCTCCCCTTCGAGACTACCCCCCCCAGCCATGCCACCCCAATACCACCGCATGTCGGGGGATCATTTGGTGCTTCTTCAAAAGGAAGTTGCGGCCCTCTTGGCCAAGGGGGCCATTGAGCGCGTTCCGACCCCAGAAGTAGGGCGTGGTTGTTAGTCCCACTACTTTCTGGTGCCCAAGAAGGACAAGGAGGACATGCGTCCTATCTTGGACCTCCGGAACGTCAATCGCTTCCTCCGGAAGGAGAAGTTCAAGATGCTCACCCTAGCTCAGGTCTTGACTGCCCTTGACCCTGGGGACTGGATGGTAGCGTTGGACTTGCAGGATGCATATTTTCACATTCCCGTCCTGCCGGCCCACTGGCGTTACCTGCGGTTCACGGTAGGCCTCGAGCATTTTCAGTTCACCGTGCTCCCCTTTGGCCTTACCAGCGCCCTCGGGTGTTCACGAAAGTGATGGCGGTGGTCGCAGCTCATCTGCGCTGGGCAGGGGTTCCAGTCTTCCCCTACCTCGACGACTGGTTGCTGAAGGCGGGCTCGTCCCAGGCAGTCGTCTCCCACCTCCAGACTACGGCCGAACTCCTGCACTCGCTGGGGTTCTCCATCAACGTGCCGAAGTCGCACCCGATTCCTTCTCCACAGCTCCTTTTCATCGGAGCAGTTTTGGACACAACGCAGTTTCAGGCCTATCCTCCCGAACGGCGAGTCCGGGATATTCAGGCTATGATTCCGATCTTTCAGCCTCTATCCTGGGTTTTGGTACGGATGACCCGGAGGCTGCTGGGCCTCATGGCCTCCTGCATCCTGCTGGTCGATCATGCCAGATGGCTTATGCGGGCTCTGCAGTGGGACCTGAAGTTCCAGTGGGCGCAGCATCAGGGGAACCTGTCCGATTACGTCCAGATCTCGGAGGGGACTGCAAGACCGTTTCAGTGGTGGCTCTCGAACCGGCAATGGGTCATGGGCAGATCCCTCTCCCTTCCCCAGCCGGGGCACACAGTTGTGACGGACGCGACCCTTCTGGGATGGGGCGGTCACATGGGAGAGGCGGAGATCAGAGGCCTCTGGTCTCCGGCGGAGTCCCGGCTCCATATCAACCTTCTGGAGCTCCGGGCGATCCGACTTGCACTCAAGGCATTCCTTCCCTCTGTCAAAGGGAAGGTAGTGCAGGTGTTCACAGACAACACCACCGCCATGTGGTACTGCAACAAACAGGGCGGGGTGTTTCGTGGACCATATGTCAGGAGGCTCTGCGTCTCTGGACATGGCTGGAACATCAGGGCATGTTCCTGATGGTTCAACACCTGGCAGGTTCCCTGAACGCCAGGGCGGACGAACTCAGCCGCAGGTGCATGATGGATCACGGATGGCGTCTTCACTCGGACGTGGCGCAAGGACTCTTTCTACAGTTGGGAGAGCCTTGGTTAGATCTATTCGCCACCGAAGAGAACGCGCAATGTCATCAGTTCTGCGCTTTGGAATTTCCAAGGCGGCACTCGCTCGGCGACGCTTTTCGTCGCAAGTGGAGTTGCGGTCTGTTGTACGCCTTTCCGCCTATACCACTTCTACCCAGAGTGTTGAAGAAGATTCGGCGTGATCGGGCCCAAGTCATTCTTGTGGCTCCGGACTGGGCTCGAAGAGTTTGGTATCCCGAGCTACTCAGTATGAGCGTCGATCCCCCGATCAGTCTGCCTCTTCGGGAGGATCTTCTGTCGCAGCAGCAGGGGACGATCCTCCACCCGAACCTGTCCAGTCTACACCTGCTTGCGTGGAGATTGAGCGGCGGCAGTTGATTCCTTTCGACTTGCCTCCCGAAGTTTGTGATGTGATTCTGGCAGCCAGGCGTCCCTCCACTAAGGTGGTATACGCCTGCAGGTGGAACAAGTTTGTGGCATGGTGCACAGCAAAGGCTGTGAATCCCCGTTCTGCCCCTCTTTCTAAGGTTCTTCTGTTCCTTCTTTCTCTGGCCCAACCGGGTTCTGCCCTGGGTACCATCAAGGGCTATCTTTGTGCAATCTCGGCCTTCCTCAGGCTTCCTGATCAGCCCTCCCTTTTCAAGTCCCCTGTTGTTAACAGGTTTCTTAAAGGCATTACACACCTCTTCCCTCCTGTTCCGTTTGTGATGCCTCAGTGGGACTTGAACTTGGTTCTTACCTTTTTAATGTGCGCTCCCTTTGAGCCTCTACATAACTGTCCTCTTCGTCTTCTCACTCTGAAGACAGCCTTTCTGGTGGCCATCACCTCCGCTCGGCGGGTGAGTGAGCTCCAGGCTCTTTCGTGCAAGCCCCCCTTTCTGTCTGTCCATCCAGACAAGGTTGTTCTTAGGACGCGTCCGTCCTTCTTGCCAAAGGTGGTTATTGCCTTCCACATTGGGCAGACCATCACTTTGCCCACCTTCTTTCCGCCTCCGCATCCTTCCAGAAAGGAAGAGAGGCTCCACCGTCTGGACCCAAAACGTGCGCTTTCCTTTTACCTCAACCGCACACAACAGTTCCGGGTGGATGACCAGCTCTTTGTTGGCTACGTGGGCGCCAAAAAAGGTCGGGCGGTACACAAGAGGACCATCTCCCGCTGGGTAATCTTGTGTATCAAAGCCTGCTATTCTTTGGCTAAGAAGGAGCCCCCTGTTGGGCTACGTGCCCATTCTACAAGGGCAACAGCTGCTACCACGGCTTTAGGCCCCGGTGTTCCGCTACAGGATCTATGTCAGGCAGCTACGTGGGCCTCGCTGCACACGTTTACCAAGCATTACTGCCTTGACAGCCAGGTCCGGAGGGACGGCTTCTTTGGCTGCTCTGTTCTCCGGGACTTCCTTGTCTGAATCTGTTCGCAGACCCACCACCGGGGTTGGTATTGCTGGGGTATCTATTCTAAGGTAAGGAATCTGTCACTAACGTGTCTCTTTCAGATGCACAAGTTACTAACTTGTGTAACGATATATCTGTAAGAGACAGTAGTTAGTGACAGATTCCTACCGCCCACCCATCCTCCCCGTTCTGCGAACTGATTTCTAGGGTTAAGGACATCCCTTTCAGGGCCCTAGTATTTTTCAGACACCAATGTCAGCTTCTTGCATGGCTCTGCGTTCCTGGCACGGAAAGTCGTGTACAGAACTGACAGCGCGCATGGGCGGCGTCTAAGTACTGCCCACGACGTCATCCCGGCAATCCCGACGCCGGACGCGGAGCCGCACTACGCCGCCTACCGACGCGCAAGGGTACTGCTACGCAAAACTTTCCGGATCCAGCCTGACGCCTGGGGATATTCTAAGGTAAGGAATCTATCACTAACTACTGTCTCTTACAGATATATCGTTACACAAGTTAGTAACTTGTGCTTTAAGGCATGTCCTGGATTTCTGCATTCTGAATCTGCTGGTTGGACAAGACAAGTTCCTTCTCCAAGTATTGGAGATTTTTAGATGATGATTCAGATGAGTCTGACTAAAACTCACATCCTAGTCTTGCAGGTTTTGTAGCTGTTTGGCCTCATGACCTTGTGCATCCTGTTGGTGCCTCACACCAGAGAGTTGCTGAGCACCCTCTAGTGGTGCTTGAGGGCACAGTGCCTGCAACACTGAGGAAGTCTCTCAGCTCGGGTTTTCTAGTCCGTGCACCATAAAGTGCACTGGTGGATGGACCCCTTCAACCTTCTGAGAGACCCTTTCAGGCTCCTGTGGGGTGCACATCTGGGCGAAATAACTGTGGGCCCATTGGTCCATGTCAGAACAGCGCTTATGCGTAAATGTGCTCGAGCTACGGGCAGTGTCTTGCCTTGAAGGCTTTTCTCCTTTCCATCTCAAGGGGCAGTGTCCAAATTCAGTCAGACATCACCACTTTAGTCCAGTATATGAACAGATAGGGTGCTGTAGGCTGTGGAGCCTTTGTTGGGAAGCAGTCAGTCTGTGGAAGTGGGTGGGGCAACAGGAAATCTTCCCAGTAGCGTTTGCCAAGCTGCCTTCCTAAACGTAATAGTGTACTCTCAATAGCCTTTCACTGGACAGTTGCAAGTGGGAGTTGCATCCTGAACTGATGAGGTTGATTTTCTTCAGATTGGAGTTTCCATATGTGGTTCTCTTTGCCGCCACCCAGAACAGGAATTTCAGCTCCAAGGGAGTTAAAGCAGGCCTGTCTCATCTTCTTGAAGGGCTGGGCCAGGATAGCCTTGGAGGTGCTGTACTCCAAGGTATTGCTGTCAAAGCACAAGGAAGAGGCTGTAGGCTCACTGGTCTAAAGACTAAAACCGCATTCAGGGTCCCTTTCCCTCCACAAATGCATAAGGGTCAACCACAACCCAAATGGTTCAACCTCAAAGCATCCATTGGCTGAGACAGAGCACTGCTCCTGAGAAGGTCTGCACTGAGCTGAGCCTTGAGGTTGGTCAGTAAAGCAAAATTGTAATTGTAATGAAAGTAAGAAAATGATTGTTTATTGCTGGGAATAATACAATTGTGAGAAAATGTATCCCTATTTACATTAATTTACATTACTTTGCATTACTTTGCAGTATCAACTTTAGTAGTCCCAGTCAGAAGTTAGCAGAGCTGCTGTTGCAGCCTGCCACCCTGCACTCGCCAGTGGAGCTGCTAGCCTTTTCCACAGTGTAAGGAAATGCCTCTTTTTTGTGTATGGCACCCCTAAGTTTTTAGACTGATGCTGCTGGTTTTTTGACTTGGAGTGCACTGAGGCCTTCTAATCAGAGCTGTCAGTGCCCTGACCCTAAAGTATATGCTGGATTGGCTGTACCCCCCCATGAGTCCCCCGGTCCACCACTGCAAACTGGCTGAGCAGTTGAGAGCAATGGTAAAGCCACTGCTTCCCCCGTACATCTGTGTAAGTCACCCTTCTGCCAGGCCTACTGAGTCTTAAGGCAGGGTCCAACATATGACATGGGCAATACATGTATTTTACCACAGCCGCCATGCAGCACCAAGGACCAAGTACCAATGCAGAATTGCATCAGAGTTCGCTGAGCCCTGGAGTGCTATCATAAAGTTGCTGGGACCCTCGTAAGGCGAGTTATAGATCCAAGAAGGATTGGCCTGTGACGCACCATCGGGCTACTGGTAGTCCAGTGGCCACAGGAATTCAGCCAACCCGGAGAGAACCTCGTGGGACATCAATCCTGAAACCAGGACACCTGCACCATCTTCGTGGACTGAAGTCCCTGCAGGAGGACTTCTGTCGACCGTGTCTCATCCACAGTATCCTTGGAGCAACTTCAGCGTTCTTCATCCCTTGCAACAGGACCACTCCATAGCAATCCATTGCAATGTGGATGAAGTGCCTGGAACTGCTTAAAGAATGCTTCTTCTGAGTGGGCGTGGCCAGCAGCATGGCTGGCTAGTCGCATCTGCCGGAGCTCCGGCAGCCCAATTTTTATCCTGATATAATGCTGCCTTCCCAGCTACTGAATAATGCCAGTCGGTGGATCCTTTAATCCCCGACAACACCGACACAAGCCTAGAACGATTGAGGGAGAGCTGAGTACGATGTGCTAGGAGGAAATCCGAGGAGAATCTGAGTCGAGCGGCAGCCGTCCAAGATGATGGTGGAGGCGGGATAGCCTAAGACTGTGCGCCTAGACGGAGGACTGATACTCGGATTGGGTCCCCTTCCTCGACCCACTGCAGAAGATGCTGGGCGCCGGGAGAGGTGCGGTGGGACAGCGGCGACACTTGCTGCAGGGAGGAGGAGCAACCTCTCGCCGAAGACCGGCACGAAACGCTACAAACGAGAAAGTGGGGAGGGGGAGCAGTGGACGGTGTCTGGATCCCGGCAGCCGTGTGGAGGCCGGTCCTGATCAAGACACAGGTGAGGGCCCCCCCAGAAAGAAAGTGTAAATCTAGATGCTCAGTCCCCAGCCGACGGGCGCTACTGAAAGTCGTGCGGTGGCCCGAGGATAATCCCTGAAGCAGAGAGAATCAGGCCCCAACATAAACTGAGGAAACAGGACCCCCGAGGCCCACTCTAAGCACAAGTAAAGGCAGGTCGTGAGCGGGCGGAGACGGGCTGGGCCGCCTTCGCTGTGGACATACCCCCTTAGAGGCCCGATGTATATACAAGGCAGAGTGGACATTGAGAATGAGACACGCTGGGCCCCCCCTCCTCCCAGTCCACAATCCGGGTGCATTGAGAGGGCCCGGTGCAGCCACTGAGGGGAGGCTGTTGAGTGGCACATAACCCTACCACTGCAAGCAGCGACTGGAATTGCAGGTATACGTGAAGGTTACACCGGGGACAGGTGCTGGGCACGCCGGATCGCCTTGCCCCCCGTCTGACACGGAGGGACGGCTTCCGATCTCCTGTGGTACGGGCGCCGCCAGTCTCTGGCATGGGCACGGGCACCGAAGAGTATAGCTATACCCGTACTGGGCGAGCATCCAGCCCCATTCGACACCTCAGGGCCAAGCAGGGGACCCGCCAGACCAAATCACCCCCGTCTGACACGGAGCAGTGGCTCCCTACCTCTGGTGGTGTGGGTGCCACCAATATCGGGCGCGGGCACCGAAGGACATAGCTGCACTCGCGCTGAGCGAGCATCCAGCCCCACTCAACACCACGGGGCTACGTGGCAAGAGAGTGACGAGAATATAGTGGCTCTCCCCCTCTTTCTTTACACTGCTCGATGCTGATTATATAGCGCTTCCTCTCTAAAAAGAGCGCAGGGTCACCTGAAAGCCCGAGAAGAAGTCAAACCCCCCCCAGCCGAGATGATGATAATGGCGAAGGACAAAAAGACCCCAAGCCGCAAAAATAGGGAAAGATGGATAAGTACACCAAAGTACTCCCACCACCGGCCAGCACGGAAGGAGAGCCCTTAGACCCCCTCGGATAACACGGCCATTCTCCAGGCGATTTATGCATCTAGAGATGCCATAGAGGGCAAAATGGCTGAGATCCGGTCGGAGGTTTCCCTCCTGCGCCAGGACATGCGTAACATTGCAGAAAGGGTGACCCAAACAAACTCGTGTCTCTGAGGTGGAAGTTCGGACAAACACGTTAGACTCTGACGTTAGAACACTGAAAGCTAACATGGAGATCGCATGGAGAGTGGATGATGCGGAAAATAGAGCCAGGAGGAACAACCTCTGCTTCATTGGGGTGCCAGAGGGACAGGAGGGCTCAGACCCAGTGACATTCCTATTGACATGGTTGCAAGATTCTCTCCCTGCGGTAACATTTTCACCCTGTTTTATCATTGAGCAGGCCCACAGGATGCAGAGTGCAAAACCACTGCCGGGAGCCCCCCCTGCACCCACTAATAGCAAAATTCCTCAACTACCAGGATCGTGATGACATACTCAGAGTTGCGCCACATAGGGGAACTTAAGTTGACTAACACAAAGATCATGATCTTCCCCGACTACTCCAAAGAGGTACAGAAAATGAGACGAACATTCAACTCGGTGAAAGTTAAGTTGAGTGCCATACAGGTGCAATACATGCTCCTCTTTCCAGCCAAACTGAAGGTTATTTTCCATGGCACAACACAGTTCTTTCAAACCCCTGAGGAAGCTTGGGCCTGGATCGAGGAGCGCCCTAGGCTGCAACAGAAGGCGAAAAACAGTGAGCCGCAGGACAAAGAGGTGACACTGAGATGGGAACCCAGGCCACAGAGAATAAAAAACAAGAGGTTGCGGAGACAAGGACACAAGAAACAGACGGGAACTCCGCCAGCTGGCGCCCGCTCAGGCGGAGACGAGGGACTTCTAATGGAGACTTGCCACAAGCACAAGCTAGAAGTAGATATTCCAATCGAGGGGATAGCACTCCTATGGATCATTCAGACAAAGAATCCCTAGTAGACACAGACAGTGATCACTCGCTACTTAAGTACATTGCTGATATGGAGAACTCAACTGCTGGGACACCAGCGGCAGAGGACACGCAACAAGACGAAGGTGGCAAGGAAGGCTGAGATATGGGCATGGGGCATGGGCCATGAGCGGACACATGGCTGAACAGCCACAGGAGCCCCCCCCCCCCCCGGGCCCCCCTCCAAGACACTATCGGGCTCAGGAGCTGCCTGAGCGGAACACTAGTTTGAAAAGCTAATGTTCGAGGCATATGAGCTGTAGATCATATGCTGTGCATAGATCGCCATCTAGTGTTGGGTCTGGATGTTTGCACTTTGTTTTTCTTCGAAGAAACCTTTTCCAGTCCTCCTTTCGATAGTGCGCATGGGCATCGACTCCATTGTTAGATTGTTTTTTTCCGCCATCGGGTTTGGATGTGAAATGTTGCGCTCCTGTTCGGCACCGTTCTTCGGGCCCCCTTCGACGCGCAATCCACTACCCTCGACGGTATTGTTTATCGATCGCGTTCCCCATTCTCCGCGCATCATTTACACTCAAACCTTCGATCGGAAAATTCGTGGAAGGCCGTTGGGCCTACCCGCGCCGGGGTCGGTAGCAGTCGATGAAACGGACTCCATTCAAGTTCTGTCCAGGGTGTTGTGCTATGTTTCCACGCACCGACTTGCACGAAGTGTGCAACCTTTGCCTATCACTGAAACACGACAAGAAGGACTGTGACGCGTGTCGATAGTTTCGATCGAAGAAGACTCTCCGTGACCGTTGTGCTCGACGTCACGAAATGTATCAGCAAAGTGGCTCCGCACCGGATCTCCTTGGAGACGAGTCCGAACAAGAAGAATCACAAGCGCAGGAAGCCGAAATGGAGGAGCAACACATCTGGGTCTAAAGCCGACTCTGATGCCGAAGACCTCACACCGGGACAACGGATCGTGAGTAAAGAGACTTCCTTACCCTACCATCTCCCCCATAAAAGGGCTCCGGTCCCTCCTCTGCCTTCGGGCCAAGGTCGGCACCGAGAAAAGGTTTAGAGCGCCCTGCTTTAGATTTCGGCGCCGAAACATAAACAGCCTTCTGGCTCGGGCTCTACTCGTCCCCACGCCGGTGCCGACCCGAAACCTTCGGCGTCTAAATCCAAAAACCTTCTGGTTTCCGTCCCACCGGTGTATAAGGCTAAAACTTTGGAGCCGAAACTTTCGACACCAAAACCGGTGTCTAAAGAAAGTACTTCAACTAAAGAGCCTCGGACCGATATTCAAGCTTCGGATCCGAAACAGAAGGAGATTGTGATTCATCCAAACACTGGACATATTCATGCCAAACTTCCTGAGAAGAGGAAAATGGGCTTACAAGAAGACTACCACATTCCTCTAAAGGAAAAATGTGGGTACTAACCCTTCTCCACCATACATTCCACCTTCTTCACCCATTAATCCAAATTTACTCATTACACGTACACATTCTCCTCCACCACCATCACCTGATCCACAGGATATAGGCGATGGGGATATAGATGACTACACACCACAGGATACTGACCCCTGGGATAATTATAATGCTGACCCTCAACCAGATAATGACCCCGACCTATATCTATCCAGACCTTCTCCTCCAGATGATAACATTGGATACATTGAGCTTGTTAACAGAGCTGCACAATATCATGGAGTAGAGCTTCATAAAGAGACTTTAGAGGAGGATTTTCTTTTTGACACACTAAGTTCATCTCAAAGGGCTACACAAACATTACCAATGTTAAAGGGTATGCTTAAACATACTGATGACATCTTTAAAGACCATGTAAGACTTAGAATCATCACTCCCAGGGTAGAGAAAAAGTACAAATCTGCACCTAATGACCCTGTATACATCAAAGGCCAGTTACCCTTGGAGACTCTCGTAGTTTCCAACGCTCGTAAAAGAGCTAATTCGCAAACAGGGGTAGCCCCTCCTCCTGATAAAGAGTCCAAACTAATTGACGCTTCGGGCAAAAGGGTAGCATCACAAGCAGCTAATCATTGGCGCATTGCCAATGCTCAAGCACTATTGGCAGGGTATGATAGAGCTCATTATGATGAGCTTGAAAAGCTCATTGAATTTCTTCCTGATTAGCATAAGTCCAGAGCTAGTGCCCTTATTGAAGAGGGTAAATTAATAACTAATACCTCTATCAGGTGTGCTCTAGATCATGCAGACACAGCAGCTCGGGCAGTAAACACTAGTGTACTGCTCCATAGACATGCTTGGTTAAGAATTTCAGGATTCAAGCCTGAGGTACAAGCCTCTATTCTTAATCAACCATTTGGCAAAGAACACCTCTTTGGTCCTGTTGTAAAGTCATCCTGTGCCCTGGGCACCCCACAACTTTTTGCTGACTGGAACTGGTGGTAACTGACTCTGACTGACCCTGGGCTCTGTCTAACTAGGCCCGGGGCCAGGGCCAAGCTGAAAGGAACACATTAGAATACAGTTAAGACACCCAACATACAGTAGGGTACACTATGGGATGGTGGGGTACCCCTGTAATTGGCATGACCTACCCCATAAGCCCCTAGTATATAATAGGGCAGGGGATTGAAACTACCTAGAAGTCCCCAGTATCCTGGGGCATGGCAGTTTAGAGGCCAGCAGCCTTTTTGCACTTGCATGTGTGCCCTGCTGAAGCCTGTGGTCAGTTTTAAAGCAGCTCTGTGCGCCAGGATTGCTCTTAAACATGTAAATGGTGGCCAAACTCTACTTTGGGGTTTGGGGCACTTAAAACTGGTCAACCTAAAATGTTTTGGCATAATAATGACCCCCAGGGTCTCCCCTAGGTATCCCAAGGGTGGGGGGTCGGGTATCTATAAGGTAGACCCTTATAAAATGAGTTGAAATTCACATTTCACTCTCCCCATTGTGTAAAGTGCTGCCCAAATTCGACTTTGATGCTGGGGGCACTGGGCATGGAGGATCTGCAATATTTTTACAGATTCAGCACCCCTAGGGTCTCCCCTAGGTGACCTATGAGGTGGGGGTCCTGTGAAAATAAGCCAAGTACTTATAAAATATGTTTTTGTAAGTCCTGGTGCTGGAAAAATGGCCCATGTCATTTTTCCCATTGCAAACCCCATGCCCCATAGGTTAACATGGGGGAAAGTTATTAAACAATAACTTCTGATAGGAGAGGGATAAAGATTCCATTCAAAGACTCACTAGAATGGTATTGATAAATCCTACAATATGATATTGAATTTTTCCCAAAGTGAACAGACAAGAAGTTATAACACTTTCTTAGTTTTAGTTCCAAATCCAGCCTTCCAGTGCTCTGCCCTGATTGGTCAGAGTTAAGGGGATTAGCCAGCCTGCCTGAAGAGGTGATAAAGATCCCCTGGGGCCAGCCAGATGGACTGGGAGGGCAGTGAGCTGTTCTGCAAGAATGCCAGGCCAGGGGAGGGGTTGTAAACAATGAGCTTCAAAGGGGCAGAGCCCAGAGCAGTGTCATTTACAACGTTGAACCCCCACCTCAGCCAGATGGCAGGATTAAGGAAAATATGTGCAGATGTAGGGAGGAGAGGCTAGGTTAATTAGCCAACTCAGTGGGAGTGTTTAGCCAGCTCTTACCTACTTGCTGGAAAATCAGCCATTATGGATTTGGAAGCTTTGTTGCACTCTGGGATAGAATAATGCTACACTCTGCAGGTAGGAGTCACTCAAGTGGGAAGTTACCCTAGTCCTATTGGTGAAGCTTGACCTCTTGGATGACCCAGAGACTGTGGAATAAGTATCTGAGAGAGGCCCAGCCCCTCATATCTGCTGCTTGAAACTGAAGAAAGCAAGACTGGCCCTGCTGAAAAGTTCTGCTGTGCAAAGACTTCTAAGGCCTGACCTCTGGAGACTGCACCACCTGAAACTACAGCTTTGTGGACTAACTGTGCTGAGTAAAAGAAGTCAAGAGTGGACTCCCTGCAAGCTACAGGTTAACAGAGCTCATCTGGACCCTCACCACCAAGAATCAACCTGGGGAGCTACCAGTGGATTTGTAAGGGTGACGTCCAGTGCATTGTGGGAATTGAAATCCTCAACTTTCAAGGACCATCTTGGAGCTTCCAGACCCTTGGAGTAAGTTTGAGACACTTTGGGACCCTTTGAGGACCTTCAGGAAGAAGTTCAAGAAGTTTGGGGAACTTTGGAGGAACTTTGAAAAAAAGCTCCATAGGGGGACCGACTCATCCTGGTCAGCCAAGCCGCCTGCCTTCAACCGCGAGCCGGCCAAGCCCACCAGGTTCGTCCCGCTAAAAGCTCCATCGCATCGACTTCCAGAGATTGACCGGGACTAGAGAAAATCTGAAGCCGGCGAACCCTCACCGGATCCGACTACATGAGGAGCATCGAGGGACCCCGCAAGAAAAAGCTCCAGAAAAGCTTCTAAGTCCGCTCGTAGAAAAGCCGACCGGGAGCAACCGCGAGAGCCAAGCCGCCTGTCTTCACTCGCGTGTCGGCCTGGATTTCTGGATTGCCCCGCTGAAGCGATCTTGAGAAATTTTCTAAGTCCGCTCCAGGGAAGTTTACCGGGACCTCGTCACAAGTCAAGCCGGCGAACCCTCACCGGATCCGGACTGGCTGGGAGCTTCGAGGGGCCTCGCGAGAAAAAGCTCCAGAAAAGTTTCTAAGTGTGAAGGTAAAAACTTTAACCGGTACCTTCCGAGGGTGGTAGCCGCTCAGGGCTCCATCGCGGTCGGCCTGAAACTTTGACTTTGGCCCGATCTATCACGAGCCTATGTCCCAATATGGTACTATATGCTTCTAAGTACTATATTTTATTTAAACTTTGAAAATTCTTATCTCCGGTTCCCTACATTGGATTTTTGTCGTTTTGGTGTCATTTTAAAGATAAAAATATTTCCTATTTTTATAAATTGGTGTTGGATTTTTATTATGAGTTGTTGCTTAGTTATTTCCTGAATTGGTGTTTTTAAATGCTTTACATACCTGTCTTTGAAGTTAAGCCTGCCTGCTCGCAGCCAAGCTACCAAGGGTTGAGCATAGGATTACATTTCTAAGACCTATGCTGGGTCCTATCAAGTGTTTGTGGTCTTATTACTAGTGGCAGACCTACGTTTGCCCCTACCAATAAACCACTTTCCAACAGGTCCAGCTGTCGATACATCACTAGAAAAGATGAAAAAGTATACTGAAGTTGCTAAGTCCATGGGGGCCTTACAATCACCTTCCAACAGAGGATCCTTTCGTCGCTCATTTTACAGGGGCGGCTCCAAAAATGTGTCTACAGACAATCCCTCCTCCTCTTACAAGGGCAACAATCAGTCGCCCTCTTCAAGAGGTTATTTTAGAGGTGGATATAGAGGAAACAACGGCAAGGGTCGAGGCAGAGGTAACAACACGCACTTCCCCTGCAAACACCAAACAGTGACTTCCTTTCCATACACCCCGACCATTCCACTCCTGTCGGGGGACGTCTTTCCCAATTTGTACCCATTGGGAATATGATTACATCAGACAAATGGGTTCTACAAATTATCCAATCTGGTTATTGCCTGAAGCTTACAAGCACTCCACCGAACATTCCTCCGAGGCCACACCTCATGTTGCAAGAAAATCTCACCCTTCTAGAGAAAGAGGTTCTCTCTTTGTTGCAGAAAGGTGCAATAGAACCAGTCCCTTTACCATACCAGGGAGCGGGGGTGTACTCCCTCTACTTTCTCATTCCCAAAAAGGACGGCTCTCTCAGGCCTATATTAGACCTCAGAACTAAATCTATACATTCAGTCGGACCATTTTCATATGGTAACACTCCAGCAAGTGCTTCCCCTTCAAGGCAACTTTCTCTCCACTCTGGATTTAAAGTACGCTTACTTTCATATTCTAATACACCCCGCGCACCGCAAATACCTCAGGTTTGTGGTAGCAGGTCAGCACTATCAATTCAAAGTCCTCCCATTTGGAGTAATAACCGCACCCAGGGTTTTCACAAAATGCTTGGCAGTAGTCGCAGCCGATCTAAGAAGACAACATATTCATGTCTTCCCATACTTAGACGACTGGCTCATAAAAGCCAGCTCGCACAACAGCTGTCTACGCCACACACAAAAAACTGAAATTGCTCCACGAGCTAGGATTCACAGTAAATCTGTCCAAATCCCATCTCCAACCATCCACGTCTCAAGCATATCTAGGAGCTACTATAAACACACAAAAAGCTCTAGCATACCCAATTCCAGCCAGAGTCCGGAATATACAAACCCTGATGTCTCAGTTTAAGCCTCAACACTCCTTACCAGCTCGAGTGTTCATGTAGTTACTGGGAATGATGGCGTCTTGTGTAGGTGACTATAAAAATGCAAGACTTCAAATGCGTCCTCTACAGGAATTCTTAGCACGTCAGTGGAACCAAGCTCCCGGTCAGTTATCAGATCTAGTGTTGGTAGACGGCCGCACCCATCGCTCTCTGCAGTGGTGGAACACACAAAACCTTTTAAAAGGGCGGCCCTTCAGCGCCCCGGTTCCACAGATAGTACTGACAGCAGACACATCACTGACAGGTTGGGGAGCGCATCTCCAAACCCACACAATTCAGGGCATTTGGAGCTTGCAGCAGAAACAGCTTCATATAAATCATCTAGAGCTGCTAGCGATTTTTTTGACGCTGAAAGCATTTCAAGTTCAGCTAGTACGCAAGACTGTCCTAATTCGTACAGACATGACAGCCATGTACTACATACAAAAACAGGGAGGGACACACTCTCTCCAGCTGTCACAGCTAGCACTGACCATCTGGAAATGGACCATACATCACAAAATATATCTCCTAGCAGAACACCTTCCAGGAGTAGACAATCAGATGGCAGATTTGCTCAGTCTTCGGACACAGCAAATCCACGAATGGGAAATACACCCTCAAGTTCTCTTCCCATTCTTCCAAATGTGGAGATTCCCACACATAGACCTGTTCGCCACACATCTAAACGCAAAATGCCCAAACTTCGCGTCCAGGTATCAACACCCATTGTCCAAAGGCAATGCACTATGGATGAATTGGTCAGGGATATTTGCTTATGCTTTTCCGCCTCTCCCACTCATTCCATTAGTGGTTCGGAAACTCAAACAAGCGCCCCGGACACTAATCCTAGTTGCTCCCACATGGGCACGTCAACCTTGGTTCACAACCCTATTGGAACTCTCAGTAGTTCCTCACCAAAACAGACGTCTTACACCCAGTCTCCTCACACAGAGCCATGGAGACATAAGACATCCAGACCCCAGTCAACTCAATCTGGCGATCTGGCTCCCGAAGTCTTCGAGTTTGGCTATCTTAATCTACCTTAATCTGCATGAATATTATCAAAGAGGCTAGACGTCCTACCACAAGAGCCTGCTATGCAGCAAAGTGGAAGCGGTTTGTCATATACTGTAATAACAACCACATCAACCCGCTTGATGCTTCTGTACAAAACATTATATGTTCTCCAGCATTGAATCTTTCATAGATTCACATGCTTAAAACTTCCCCTTCGTCATGGTGGGAGTCTCACGGTATTAGAAATATAGCAGTACAAAAGAAAAAACTCCATGAAAAACCAATACAAATGTATTATACTTTGGTAACCCATCACCATCATTATATTGTCCAAAAGTCAGCCAATGAGACACCAGCCCTGAGATCACAATCCCCTGCAGAGCCACCATACCTCAGATTTCCAACCGCACGTCGTGTGAGGAGTCTCCCTGAGCTCTGCTCAGTTTTTCTCTCTGTGGTGAACTTTTGACCTGGCTTTCAGCACAGTATTTTTCTGGAATAGAGGTATTGTTATTTTCTTCATTTGGCAACATGTCTGAAGGCTCTAAGAAGAGGCTGTTCAGACCATGTAGATCTTGTGGGAAGGCTAGACTCTTCTCTGAGGACCCCCACAAAGATTGCTTATATTTCTTACATCCAAAACATGTTCCTAAGAAGTGTAAGCATTGCAGGACTTTCTCTGCCAAAACTCTCAAGGATAGAGAGGCACGCTTGCTTCTGTGGCTTCAGAAAAAGAAATCTAAATCAGTATCTGGTTCAGAGGCTGAAGAGGCTCATTCCACTCCAAAAAGAAAATTAGAGCGTACTGTTTCAAAAACTGAGTCTAAAAAACTGAAAGTCAGTAAATCTAAGGACAGAGCGCTGGAATTACAACCTCCTGAAGGTGTTCCTAAAAAGCCTTCTTCCTCTGTGCTTCACACTCCTCATAAGAAGCCTGTGGAGAAAAAGGCTCTGTCGACTGACCCATCGACGGCTACATCGTCGATGAGTGACGGTGTTGGCGACTGTTACTCCAACGACGACTATGGCAGCGTCGTCGACAGCAGCTTTGATGACGACGACGACAGTCTCGTCGACGGCGGTCACGACGACTGCACCATCGACGACAATCTCGACGACGGCTCCGTCGACGATGGCATTCAAGTCACCAAATACTCAAAGATCGTTGATGACTGTGTCTATAAAAAAGGTTTCCACCGTCGACTGGCTCGTCGACGGAGAGAAAAAGATCCTCAGTTATGCCTGATACAGGAAGGCTTTCTTCAGATTTGGCAGCCTGGAGCAAAGTCTCACCGCTTCCTCCATCCCATCTGTTAGAAATGCAGGAATCAGAGGAGGAAGGTTCTTTTGGTCCGGAGTACAGTCCCTCTCAACCCAGGATAAAAAGCCAAGACACGGATGAGGAAGAATATCAGGACAAATCTGAATATTTACAGGAGGAGTTCTCTTTTAAAGACCGTCCTCCATCAAGATCACGGAGGTATGAATCTTTTCAGGACTCTTATGATGAGGAGGAGGAGGAGGAGAACCCTCCAATGGTCAGAGAAGATTCTATGTCAGTGCCACTTTCATTGGTCACGGATCTGAGGCACATGATTAAGGACTATTATTGGAGATTTCCAGAAGCAAATGCTCTTTTACCTGACACCCCAAGTAAGACACAAAGCGCACCTTCCGCTGAGAAGGCAGCACCACCGCAAGCCTCACAGAAGACGCGCCCTCCAACAGTAATAGCCATCAGAGATGACTATATTGAGAGCGATGTGGAAGAACAACCAGAAGGAAAGTTGACGCAGGAGGATAAGCCTGTGGGTGATGAATGGGATCAATATATTGCTCCGTCCTCTCCTTCACCTTCCCCAGCAAATTCTCCGCCGGAGGATATTGGGGGATACCACGAGCTAATCGAGCGAGCCTCAAAAAGGTTTGACCTTCCTCTTCCGGTGAAACAACTTCAAAGATTCAGCTAGAAAGTCGATTCGAACCATCCCAATGGTGAGCTATATATGGGAGGAAGGCCTAAAAATTATGAGAAATCCAGCTTCTATTTCGGCATCAGTCCCGAGAATGGAAAAGAAATACAAAGCCCCAGAATCGTCTCCGGCATGTCTGATAGGTCATCCCAGACCGAAATCAGTGGTTATACAAGCAGCGCAGAGGCGCTCAAGAAACCCGGCAGCTACATGTTCCGCTCCACCGGATAAAGAAGGTAGAAAACTAGATGGCGCAGGTAAACGTTTTGCGGTTATGGCGGCCACGTCCATCAAAGCCTCAAATGCTTTGGCCATAGTAAGCCGATATGACAGACAAATGTGGTCTGATTTAGCGCCTTTGCTGTCTCACCTTCCTGAGGATAATAAGGAAGAGGCGACGCAAATTCTTCAAGATGGGGCTAGGGCAGCCTCTGAATTGATTGACATAGCCATGGACATTTCAGCAGTGGCTTTTAGGCAGATGGCAGGGGCTGTCGCCCTTCGCAGACAGAGCTGGCTCAAAGCCACCTCTTTCCGGCCGGAAATTCAAGCAAAGATTATTGATATGCCATTCGATGGTGAAAATCTTTTTGGCAAGCACGTGGACGATGCCCTTCAGGGAATTAAGACTGATAGACATGGCATGTGCTTTAGGGACTCTTCAACAGCAAAGGTTTCAGTCCTTTCGGGGCAGAGGAACAAGAGGCCATTACCAGCAACGGCTGTTATTTCAGTCTTCTAGGTACCAACCCTATCAGCAACAAGGGTATCGACAATTTTCTAACCAGCAACAGTTTCGATCGTCCAATGCGCCTTACCAGCAACAGGCGAATAGAAGGAAGACATCAGCTAGAGGAAAATCTTAGGACGGAGGTAGGAGGCAGTGACACTTTCAGGGCGCCAACCACCTCGTCAAAAACCAGACATTATCAGAACCACTACCTCTGTTTTACCAACAATGGTTGTCAATAACATCAGACAGATGGGTGTTGAACATTATTCATCAGGGCCACACACTAGAATTCATTCAAAAACCACCAACCCGACCTCCCATTCCCAAGAAACATCAACATCTATCCTTACTAAAGAAAAAGATTCTGAATCTCCTTATAAAAGGAGCAATAGAGGAGGTTCCTCAAGAGCATCGAGGGAAAGGATTCTACTCGCATTTTTTCCTGATAGGGAAAAAACAAAGTACCAAATGGAGGCAGATGATGGATCTAAAAGGTTTAAACAAGTATCAGAAAGGAGCTCTTCAGAATGTTATCGCTGCAGGAGATTCTGCTAATGCTGAACAGAGTAGACTATATGATATCTTTAGATCTATTAGATGCATACTTCCATGTTCCAATACACGTCAAACACCGACAGTATCTCAGATTCGAGGTGGCGGGGCGCCACTAGCAATTCAAAGTGTTGCCCTTTGGTCTCCGTTCCACACCAAGAGTGTTCACGAAGTGCATGGTGCCAGTGGCAGCATATTTGAGACAACAAGTACACCAGGTCTATTCGCATCTGGACGACTGGTTGATAAATGGTCTGACGTATCAGTCCGCTCAGAAGTCTTTGAGAACTTGCAGGAATCTATTCGTGTCCCTGGGTCTAAAGGTAAACGTGGAAAAATCCTCTCTGATACCGTCTCAAACTCTACAGTTTTTAAGGGCAGTGTTGAACACAAGAGAAGCAAAGGCGTATCTGTCAGAAGAACGCATTCAGAAAATTTTAAAACGGAGTTCTCAGATTCAAAAAAGTCAGTTTCAGTGAGGATGTTCAAGTCCATTCTGGGAATGCTTTCATCCTGCATTCCGTTAGTCCCAAATTGCCGTCTCCACATGAGGCCACTTCAGGAACTTCTCGACCTACAATGGGTTCAGGCTCACGGGTCTTTCGAGGACCTAGTCCTTATCACTCCACTAATAAAGAAGACACTGTCATGGTAGGGAATAAGAAAAAATGTCACTGCAGGCCTACTCTTCGAACCTCAATCGCCCAGTTACATAATGACAACGGTTGCATCCTTGCAGGGATGGGGAGCACATCTGCAAGGCCTGGAAATACAAGGTCATTGGAACGGGCAAGAAGCGAAGATGCAAATCAGTTGGTTGGAGCTAAAAGCAGTGTTTTTAGGTCTTCAAGCGTTTCTTCCCAGAATTCACGATTCCCCAGTCCTTGTCAGAACAGACAACACGCCCACTATGTTTTATCTTCTGAAACAAGGAGAAACAAAGTCAAAAACCTTATCCGCACAAGCGCAGGAAATCTGGCAGTGGCTTCTGAAGCACAATATCACTCTACAAGTTCAGCATGTCCCAGGAATCCACAAAACGTGGGCAGATTCCCTAAGCAGATCGACAAGCCTATGCCACGAATGGGAGCTAGACCAACATCGGCTTCTACAGATATTCCACCTATGGGGAAACTCCAGGGTTGGTTCTTTTTGCCACTCAAGACAACAAAAAATGCATACGGTTTGCGAGCAGATTCCCTCAAAGAGAATCATGGGGGAATGCTCTTCATATTCGATGGACGGGAATATTCGCTTATGCATTTCCTCCATTCCCTCTGATTCCAAATGTGTTGAGGAAAATGAAATTGGAACCGTGCCACCTGATACTCATGGCGCCGGCATGGCCGAGACAGTTCTGGTTCACAGAGCTTCTACAAATGTCTGTTTCCCCTCGTGTTCAGTTTCCACCGGTGCACGATCTAATATCGATGAACAGAGGACAAGTGGTACATCCCCAAATAAGCTCGCTAAATTTATCTGCTTGGAACCTCATGACCACGAATTCTAATCCTTGAATATTCCTCAGGAATGTCGGGATATTCTGTCTCACTCGAGCAATTTCCACCAATAAAACATATGCGGCAAAGTGGAAAAGGTTTTGCCAGTGGTGTTTGGATCACTCTACACCCTTTGTTTTCAACACCGGACCAAATTCTTCCATATCTACTGTATTTAGCCAAAGCAGGATTATCACATTCCTCTTTAAAGGTGCATCTTGCGGCAATCTCAAGATATCGCAGAAGGCCGGGGCAACCTTCTCTGTGGTCTCATAGAGTAATAAAGGAGTTTATGAAGGGTCTTATCTGAAAGAGACACGTTAGTGACAGATTCCTTACCTTAGAATATCCCCAGGCGTCAGGCTGGATCCGGAAAGTTTTTGCGTAGCAGTACCCTTGCGCGTCGGTAGGCGGCGTCGTGCGGCTCCGCGTCCGTCGTCGGCGTCTTGATCGCCGGGATGACGTCGCGGGCAGTACTTAGGCGCCGCCCCTGCGCGCTGACGTCAGTTCTTCTTTTTCCGCGCCAGCAAGCGCAGATCCAGGAAGAGCAGTGCCCTAGTCATTTTTTGACTAACTTTTTTGGTGAATTTTTTCACTGTTTTTCTTCGAATCGACTTCAAGGTGTCGTAGGGATGCCCGGGTTTAAACGTTGCGGCGCCTGTGCTCGGATGATGTCCATCACAGACCCGCATCGGGAGTGTCTCTTCTGCCTCGGCCGATGCCACGACACGGAGTCTTGTTCCGACTGCCGGGCCCTCAACCCGAAAGCTTTGCGAGAGCGGTCTCGAAAGCTCCTCGAGGCCCGGCATTCGGCTCCGCGCAAGCCCCGGTCGCATGAGAGGTCCAGGGGTCGATCGCGGAGTCCACACCGGTCGTCGGCATCGAAGTCTTCTTCGTCCGGTAAGTCCAAACACAAAAAGTCCAAAAAGCATCGTCGCTCTAGGACTTCGCCTCGCCGGTCTCGCGACTCGGCTGAAGCCCCTCCCGGCACCGTCCCCACCCCCGCGGCCCCGGACATGCCTGTGGAGTCGCCCCCGCAATACCCGTCCTTCCCGGGTTCGGGGGCGGATCCGGCCCAAGTACAGGAATTCCTGTCGGCCATGGCCCGCCTCTTCGGGCCTCAAGGTCCCTCCGGTGCGCCTTCCGGCCCCGCGGGCCCTGATGGGGTTGCTCCGGCGTTGCCGACGGCTCCGGCGTCGCCCGTGCCTCCAGCCTCGGCCCCGGCCTCTATCCCGGCTCCACAACCCCCATCGACGCCGGTCGACCTAACGACACCTCCGCCGGTGCCGATGTCTCCGGTGCCGTTCTCGACGCCGCCTGGGGCTCCGGGCGTCGTCCCCCAGTTCCTTCCGGCTCCGGACATGGACCCGGACCGACGTCGCTCGACGCCGGTTCCGGTGCCGATGGGACCTTGGGTCCCAAATGTCCCTCCTCCTCCTTATTTTGAACCAGAGGAGGACCAGGAGGACTGGGAGGGGTCTGATGACCCTCTGACACAACAGTGTCAGTACGATGAGGACTGGACAGAGGGTCTAGGGGATGCCAGTGGTCTAGATACTTCCACTGACACTGGCATGCTGTCTCCTCCCGTGGCTACGGAGGAGGGAGCCAATTTTGCAACGGTGTTGCGTAGGGCGGCTGGGGCCTTACGTCTCCAACTCCCTACTGTGGCGGTCAAGACTAATATCTTGACAGAGGTGCTTCAGCCGGCAGCCTCCTCTACGGAGACTGTGCTGCCGTTTAACGACGCCCTCACTGACGTTCTTTGGGCGCCTGGTCCAAGCCCAACACAGGGGCTCCTGTGGATAGGAACGTGTCCCGACGCCATCGCCCGGCTCCGGGCGACCCCCTGTTTCTCTCTGTCCACCCCACTCCTGAGAGCTTGGTTGTCCAAGCCTCCGCTTCCCAAACCGCCTTCCCTACCGCCCCTCCGGATAGGGAATCCAAACGCCTGGATCAATTTGGGAAGAAGGGTTTTTCTTCCTCCAGTGCTGGCTTGCGGTCCATCAACACCGCTTGTCTTTTGGGCCGATATACCCACTCCTTGTGGGATTCGGTGGGGAATGTGTTGCCCCAGTGTTCTGAGGAGGTCCAGACACTGCTTTCCCGCGCCATTGCGGAAGGAAGGGATGCGGCCAAATACACGATACGATGTGGCCTTGATACCGCCGACTCGCTGGGCAGGTCTATTGCAACGACGGTGGCGCTGCGACGCCACGCCTGGCTGAGAACCACTGGTTTTTCAGGGGATGTCCAGAATACTCTCATGGACATGCCCTTTGATGGAGTCTGTCTTTTTGGGTCCAAAGCAGACCATGCGTTGGAGCGCTTTAAGGACTCACGGGCTACTGCCAAGTCCCTGGGCCTTTCTGCTACACGCCCTCCGCTGACTTCTGCTTTTCGCCCCTATCGTGGCCACGGTAGGGGCGCCCCTTCACGTCAGCAGCCCAGCCACCGGCCCGCGCAGCAGGCGTCTTCGCGTGGCCGAGGACGTGGATTCCGCCGTGGCGGATCGGGCAACCAGCGTGCGGGTCAGGCCACCACCTCCAACCCGTCCGCGGCCTCCAAGCCCTCCTAGTCCCTCCTTTCAGGTGCACAGCACGCCAGTAGGGGGCAGGGTCCGCCATCACCTTCCCTCTGGCGTACCATCACCTCGGACAGGTGGGTCTTGGACATCGTCCGAAGGGGCTACTCCCTCCCCTTCGAGACCACCCCCCAGCCATGCCACCTCAATTCCACCGCATGTCAGGGGATCACTTGGTACTTCTGCAGAAGGAAGTCACGGCCCTCTTGGCCAAGAGGGCCATCGAGCATGTTCCGACCCCAGAAGTAGGGCGTGGTTGCTACTCCCACTACTTCCTGGTGCCCAAAAAGGACAAGGAGGACATGCGTCCTATCTTGGACCTCCGGAACGTCAATCGCTTCCTCCGGAAGGAGAAGTTCAAGATGCTCACCCTAGCTCAGGTCTTGACTGCCCTCGACCCTGGAGACTGGTTGGTAGCGTTGGACTTGCAGGACGCATATTTCCACATCCCCGTCCTGCCGGCCCACCGGCGTTACCTTCGGTTCACGGAAGGCCCCGAGCATTTTCAGTTCACCGTGCTCCCCTTTGGCCTTACCAGTGCCCCTCGGGTGTTCACGAAAGTGATGGCGGTGGTTGCAGCTCATCTGCGCCGGGCAGGGGTTTCAGTCTTCCCCTACCTCGACGACTGGCTGCTGAAGGCGGGCTCATCCCAGGCAGTCGTCTCCCACCTCCAGACTACGGCGAACTCCTGCACTCGCTGGGGTTCTCCATCAATGTGCCGAAGTCGCATCTGATTCCTTCTTCACAGCTCCTTTTCATCGGAGCAGTTCTGGACACGACGCAGTTTCGGGCCTATCCTCCCGAACGGTGAGTCCGGGATATTCAGGCTATGATTCCGATCTTTCAGCCTTTATCCTGGGTTTCGGTACGGATGACCCTGAGGCTGCTGGGCCTCATGGCCTCCTGCATCCTGCTGGTCAATCATGCCAGATGGCATATGCGGGCTCTGCAGTGGGACCTAAAGTTCCAGTGGGCGCAGCACCAGGGCAACCTGTCCGATCACGTCCAGATCTCGGAGGGGACTGCAAAGCAGTTGCAGTGGTGGCTCTCGAACCGGCAATGGGTCATGGGCAGATCCCTCTCCCTTCCCCAGCCAGAGCATACAGTTGTGACGGACGCGTCCCTTCTGGGATGGGGCGGTCACATGGGAGAGGCGGAGATCAGAGGCCTCTGGTCTCCGGCGGAGTCCCGGCTCCATATCAACATTCTGGCGCTCCGGGCGATCCGACTTGCACTCAAGGCATTCCTTCCCTCTGTCAAAGGGAAGGTAGTGCAGGTGTTCACAGACAACACCACCGCCATGTGGTACTGCAACAAACAGGGCGGGGTGGGGTCTTGGACCCTTTGTCAGGAGGCTCTGCGCCTCTGGACATGGCTGGAACATCAGGGCATGTTCCTGATGGGTCAACACCTGGCAGGTTCCCTGAACGCCAGGGCGGACGAACTCCAGCCGCAGGTGCATGATGGATCACGAATGGCGTCTTCACTCGGAAGTGGCGCAAGGACTCTTTCTACAGTGGGGAGAGCCTTGGTTAGATCTATTCGCCACCGAAGAGAACGCGCAATGTCATCAGTTCTGCGCGTTGGAATTTCCAAGGCGGCACTCGCTCGGCGACGCTTTTCGTCGCGAGTGGAGTTGCGGTCTGTTGTACGCCTTTCCGCCTATACCACTTCTACCCAGAGTGTTGAAGAAGATTCGGCACGACCGGGCCCAAGTCATTCTTGTGGCTCCGGACTGGGCTCGAAGAGTTTGGTATCCCGAGCTACTCAATATGAGCGTAGATCCCCGATCCGTCTGCCTCTTCGGGAGGATCTTCTGTCGCAGCAGCAGGGGACGGTCCTCCACCCGAACCTGTCCAGTCTACACCTGCTTGCGTGGAGATTGAGCGGCGGCAGTTGATTCCTTTCGACTTGCCTCCCGAAGTTTGTGATGTGATTCTGGCAGCCAGGCGTCCCTCCACTAAGGTGGTATACGCATGCAGGTGGAACAAATTTGTGGCATGGTGCACAGCAAAGGCTGTGAATCCCCTTTCTGCCCCTCTTTCTGAGGTCCTTCTGTTCCTTCTCTCTCTGGCCCAACAGGGTTCTGCCCTGGGTACCATCAAGGGTTATCTTTGTGCTATCTCGGACTTCCTCAGGCTCCCTGATCAGCCCTCCCTTTTCAAGTCCCCTGTTGTTAACAGGTTCTTAAAAGGCATTACTCACCTCTTCCCTCCTGTTCCGTTTGTGATGCCTCAGTGGGACTTGAACTTGGTTCTTACCTTTTTAATGTGCTCTCCCTTTGAGCCTCTACATAACTGTCCTCTTCGTCTTCTGACTCTGATGACAGCCTTTCTGGTGGCCATCACCTCCGCTCGGCGGGTGAGTGAGCTCCAGGCTCTATCTTGCAAACCTCCCTTTCTGTCTGTTCATCCAGACAAGGTTGTTCTTCGGACGCGTCCGTCCTTCTTGCCAAAGGTGGTTACTGCTTTCCACATTGGGCAGACCATCACTTTGCCCACCTTCTTTCCGCCTCCGCATCCTTCCAGAGAGAAAGAGAGGCTCCACCGTCTGGACCCAAAACGTGCGCTCTCCTTCTATATTGACCGCACAAAACACTTCTGGGTGGATGACCAGCTCTTTGTTGGCTACGTGGGCGCCAAAAAAGGTCGGGCGGTGCACAAGAGGACCATCTCCCGCTGGGTTACCTTGTGCATCAAGACCTGCTATTCTTTGGCTAAGAAGGAGCCTCCTGTTGGGCTGCGTGCCCATTCCACCAGGGCAACGGCTGCTACCACGGCCTTGGGCCGCGGTGTTCCGCTGCCGGTTATCTGTCAGGCAGCTACGTGGGCCTCGCTGCACACGTTTACAAAGCATTACTGCCTTGACAGTCCGGTCCGGAGGGACGGCTTCTTTGGCCGTTCTGTCCTCCAGGACTTCCTTGTCTGATCTTTGTTCGCAGACCCACCACCGGGGTTGGTATTGCTGGGGTATCTATTCTAAGGTAAGGAATCTGTCACTAACGTGTCTCTTTCAGATGCACAAGTTACTAACTTGTGTAACGATATATCTGTAAGAGACAGTAGTTAGTGACAGATTCCTTACCGCCCCACCCATCCTCCCCGTTCTGCGAACTGATTTCTAGGGTTAAGGACATCCCTTTCAGGGCCCTAGTATTTTTCAGACACCTATGTCAGCTTCTTGCATGGCTCTGCGTTCCTGGCGCGGAAAGTCGTGTACAGAACTGACGTCAGCGCGCAGGGGCGGCGCCTAAGTACTGCCCGCGACGTCATCCCGGCGATCACGACGCCGGACGCGGAGCCGCACGACGCCGCCTACCGACGCGCAAGGGTACTGCTACGCAAAAACTTTCCGGATCCAGCCTGACGCCTGGGGATATTCTAAGGTAAGGAATCTGTCACTAACTACTGTCTCTTACAGATCTATCGTTACACAAGTTAGTAACTTGTGCTTCAGGGTGTTCCCTCCAATAACTCGTCCGGCGGTACCTTGGCAACTTAACACAGTCCTTACTCAAATGATGAAGCCACTTTTCGAACCCATTCATAAAGCTGATCTGAAGTTTGTGTCATGGAAGGTGGCGCTACTCCTGGCTCTGACGTCAGCCAGAAGAGTCAGTGAGATTCAAGCCTTTTCGATATCTGAACCTTTTATGCAGTTCAAGAATGACAAAGTTGTGCTGAGAAGGAATCCTAAATTAATTCCGAAAGTTCCGACGTCATTCCATCTAAATGAACCTATCGTTCTACCTACATATTCTAAAAATCCAACTTCTATAGCAGAAAGATCTCTTCACACGGATGTCAGAAGATGCTTAAGATTTTATATTGACAGAACAAAATCTTTTAGGAAGTCAAATCAACTGTTAATAGCTTTCGCCACTCCCAGGAAGGGTTCGGCATTATCCAGAAATAGTATTTCCAGATGGATATCCTCAGCAATTGCATTCTGTCATGAGAAGGCTGGAAGGCCTTTAACTTCAAAGGTTAAAGCACATTCGACAAGGAAGATGGCTACTTCTGCTGCATTATTCGCGGGAGTATCGCTCCCAGACATTTGCAGAGCGGCAACGTGGTTGAATGTCCATACGTTCACCAGGCACTACTTTCTGGATACAGCATGGAAAGGAGATTCAGCGGTGGGACAGGCTGTGCTACGCAGACTGTTTCTTTAAGGTACTGTCTATTTTAAGAATATTTTTGTTACAGGATATGATTGTTTTTCATGATAGTCGTATATTTATATGTGGCCTTGTTATTGTAAACATTCTGAGACACACAATCCACTATGTAAGCTAGAAGATCTTGTAGTCTTTCAAAGCGCACTATTGGAACAATAAGGAAAAAGAGGTCTTACCCTTAAAACTCTTTTTGGATGAGATACTGCTTTGTATTCTGATTCAAGCATGTGAATCTATGAAAGATTCAATGCTGGAGAAAAAACAAGTTACTTACCTGAACACTGTGTTTCTCCAGTATTGATATCTTTCATAGATTCACATGCGACCCGCCCACCTCCCCGTTTGTAAGGTAGACCACTTTTACCTCACGATAACTATTCTTGGCTCACACTAGTGCTGGAAATCTGAGGTATGGTGGCTCTGCAGGGGATTGTGATCTCTGGGCTGGCGTCTCATTGGCTGACTTTTGGACCATATAATGGTGATGGGTTGCTAAAGTATAATACATTTGTATTGGTTTTTCATGGAGTTTTTTCTTTTGTACTGCTATATTTCTAATACCGTGAGACTCCCACCATGATGGGGAAGATTCAAGCATGTGAATCTATGAAAGATATCAATACTGGAGAACCACAGTGTACAGGTAAGTAACTTGTTTTTTATTTGTTACATCTACAACGTTCCAATTAAGCGTACACGTCCAGACGCTTACATCTGGCAGCAATAGCTGCATACCTCCAGAATGTACAGCATCTATCTCTTTTTAGAGTGCCTGTTATCAAAGCCTTTATGGAGGGACTAAAAAAAGTCATTCCCCCGAGACGTCCACCTGCTCCAGTGTGGAATCTCAACATTGTTCACACCAGACTAATGGGTCCACCCTTTGAGCCATTGCACATATGTGAACTGCAATTTCTTACATGGAAAGTTGCTTTCCTCGTTGCTATCACATCACTCAGAAGAGTGGGTGAGCTTCAGGCATTGACTATAGAAGAACCCTTTTTGCAAATGCACCAAAATAAAGTGTTCTTCGGACTAATGCTAAATTCCTTCCTAAAGTCATTTCTGCCTTTCATATCAATCAATCTGTTGAGTTACCTGTGTTCTTCCCTCAACCAGATTCAGTGGCAGAACGTGCCCTACACACATTAGATGTGAAGAGAGCATTGCTTTATTACATAGAAAGGACAAAACCTTTCCGTAACAAAAATCAACTATTTGTTGCTTTTGCTCCACCACACAAAGGCAATCCCATATCAAAATCAGGTATTGCAAGGTGGATAGTCAAGTGCATTCAAATATGCTATGCAAAAGCAAAACGAATGTTAACAGTTCCCCCTAGAGCACACTCTACACGCAAACTGGGGGCTTCCATGGCATTCTTAGGAAATATACCCATAGATGACGTATGCAAAGCTGCAATATGGTCTACACCTCACACATTCACAAAACACTATTGTGTAGATGTGTTAGCAAGACAACAAGCTAGAGTGGGCCAGGCAGTTTTACGTACACTATTTCAGACCACTTGAACAGATACAGGTTAGCCACCGCTTTGGGAGATAACTGCTATGTAGTCTATGCACAGCATATGATCTACAGCTCATATGCCTCGAACGGAAAATGCTACTTACCCAGTATGCATCTGTTCTTGGCATATAGAGATGTAGAGTTGTATGCGCCCACCCGCCTCCCCGGGTACCTATACCTTTTGCAGTAACATCTTACTCAGATACATGCATTCATGGAAATCTCCTTTTACTACTCTTACTAACTCCATTATCACCTTCTGCGGGAAAACAATATAACAATGGAGTCGATGCCCATGCGCACTATCACCGAAAGGAGGAGTCGCCTACCTCGTGACTGGAAAAGACTTCGTCGAAGAAAAACAAAGTGCAAACATCCGGACCCAACACTAGATGGCGATCTATGCACAGCATATGACTCTACAGCTCTATATGCCAAGAACAGATGCACACTGGGTAAGTCGCATTTTCCATCCTTTACTGTTGTGGTTTTAATGTTTAAGCGTTAGAAGGGGAGGGTAGGACTACAGACTTCTCAAACTGTACTTACGCCAAGTTGTCATGTTGACTGATCAGAGAATGGGCGGCGGAAGGAGTGGGAGAAAGTGGGGTGGGAGGAGGCGGGTAAGGAGTAAGATATTTCACAGTTCGGAAGTTTATAATAACTTTAATGTATTCAACAGTGGGACTCTTAGAATCAACAGGCAGGATCAGAATATAGGAGACCAGCAGATATATATTCGCTAACACCCGACCTGTTAACCACGAGAAGCGCATACAATAGGTGAGGAAACCTACACTGCATTGACGTGGAACGTCAATGGATTAGGCAGCAAGATAGAGGGGGCTAGTTAATGGATATATTAAGATACTTAAGCCTGATGTTGTTTTCTTGCAAGAAACCCACCTGCGTGGTACACACTGTGCCTTTATCGGCCGAGGACTCTACACTACTTTGGCACACGCGGGGTTCTCACCAGGGGCGCACCCCAGCGGGACCTATGTTGCCGTTCAAGGGACATGGAAACGGCGCAAATTCACACTTGTCAGTGTTTACGCCCAGCCACGACTGCAGCCCCGCACTATGGAAGCGGTAGCCAAGATACTGCTTGACTCTGGCTCCTCTACACACCTCATTGGAGGCGACTTCAATGACGTTGTAGACCCACGGCTAGATCGCACACAGATGGCAGCTGGAACCCGAATCCCTACACCATTGGCAGACTTTGTGAGGTCACTAGGGTTGACCGACCTCTGGCGTCGTCACCACCCAACAGATCGCACTTAATCTTTCTTCTCAGGGGTGCACAGGGTCTTCTCTAGATTGGACTACTTTCTGCCCCAGAAGGGGAAATCCGGTCTATCGACAGGATAGAATACCTGGCACGGGGCATCTCAGATCACTCACCGTTATGGCTAACAGTACAGGGAGGGAGGCCCAGGCAATGCCCGGACTGGAGATTGAATGCCTGGAAGCTCCACAAGGCAGTAGCAGGAGTAATAAAAGCAGAGACCACACTATACTTCCAAGAAAACGAGGGCTCTGTGTCCTCTGCTGCCACCCTATGGGAGGCCTATAAGGCAGTACTTCGAGGCAGGATACAAGACACTATAGCACGGAAACGTAGAGGACACACAGCAGATAGAAACTTTAGAACATAAACTCTTAGGCCTGGAGAGAAACATCACCTCTGATACTGATACGGCCCTATTACGACAACTAACAGTCACACGGGGGGAGCTTCGCGCACTGGCGCAACGAGAAGTTCAGACCTAAATACAGGCCACACACCATAGGCTTTACGAAGCAGGGGATAGAGCGGGACGACTTCTGGCATGGCTTCGTCTGAAGGAACGGGAGGCGAGCTGGGTGAACCAAACACAAGATGGAGACACACAACACACAACTGCGCACACCATAGCAGGAGCCTTCACACGCTATTATGCAGACCTGTACCGGGCTAGACCACTAGTAGAGGAGACACAAATAATAAGTTACCTTGATGACATAGACATGCCCACTCTGCGACAGTAGGACAGAGATGCCTTAGAGCGAGAACTCACTCTAAACGAAGTACAGGAAGCTATAGCCAGGCACAAATCGGGGAAAACACCAGGGTCATGCGGGCTACTAGCTGAATTCTTTAAGCAAAATTTGAGCGTATTAGTCCCCCCCACTTATTAAACATGTTCTTGGCGGCACAGGAGGAAGGGGCGCTGCTGCTAGGTTTTCGCCAGGCCACGGTGGTAATTATACCGAAACCAGGTAAACCCCCAGATAAATGCGGTTCCTACCGTCCTACCTCCCTATTAAACGTCGACACCAAGATTTTAGCCTCTATCCTAGCAACGAGGCTTCTACCGGTAATTACCTCGCTGGTTCACCAAGACCAGTCACTCTTTATGCCCGGACGGGCCACACGTCTTAACTTGCGCAGACTGGCCAATTGGCTAGACACCGTCAAAGAGAGGCCTACCTCACAGATGCTCCTATCCTTGGATGCAGAGAAGGCCTTTGACAAGGTCCATTGGCCGTTTGAGGCAGGTCCTGGTGAAGTTGGGATTCAGACCGGAATTCAGGGCATGGGTGGAGCTCCTATATACGAACCCCAGAGCACAAGTTAAAGATCATATCAGCAGACTTCCCCATCCAACGGGGGACTAGACGGTGTCTGCCTCCTGTCACCTCTGCTATTCGTGCTTGTACTGGAGCCATTGGCATGCCAGATCAGAACCCATCCAGGCTTAAAGGGTTTCCAGGATGACGAAAGCCAGCTAAGACGAGCGAATCTCCCTATATGCAGATGACATCTTGCTTTATGTCACTAACCCAAGAACGACACTCTGACGTTCCATCTAGTAAAAGACTATGACAAACATGCAGAATACAACATCAATTGGGAGAAATCAAGTCTTTATTCGGTGGGAGGCCCCATAGACTCGTGCGCAATATCAGAGCGCCTGCATATTACTGAAGAAGGCTTTAAATACCTAGATCTGATAGACGTCTAGCCGCAGATTCCTTAACTTAGAATATCCCCAGGCGCCAGACTGGATCCGGAAAATTTGGCGTAGCAGCAACTCTGCGCGCCGGGGGGGCGGCGCCGCACGGCTACGCCCTGACGTCGTCCATGGACATGACGTCAGCAGAGCTATATATGCCCCGGCGTGCCAACATCAGTTTTCTTCTTTTCCGCGTCACGACGCGGATCCTGGAAACCAGCAGTTCCTGGCCTAGGTTTGGGCCTTCTCGGCACTGTTGGTGTCGTACTGGAACAGTGTGCAATGCCCTCCGGGTTCAAAGCCTGTGAGGCCTGTGCGCGTCAGATGTCTGGCACTGACCCGCACCTTATTTGCATGTGGTGCCTTGGTGTGCACCACGGTTCCAAAGAATGCGGCGACTGTCAACAGATTAAGCCGAAGTCCCTACGGGAACGCCGTATGAAGCTGTTGGCTGCACGGCTGTCCGGCCCAGCTTCCTCTCGTCGTCGCTCTCCCTCTCCAGAGTGGGCTCGTTCCCTAGGCCGCTCCCGCGACCGGCGCCCTAAAAAAGGTAAGCGGAGCCACAAGTGTCCACTGAGGTCCACATCCCGTAGGCGTGCCGCTGGCGCCCATTCCTCTCGTAAGGGGCCAGCTAAGGGCGCCCGGATGTCACCACCTCCATACCCTCTTTTCCCAGGAGTTGGAGCGACGCGCGCCCAAATGGAGGCCTACTCCCGGGCTCTTCAGGCCTACTTCGAGTCCCCCTCTCTCCCTGGCGCGTCTTCGGGCCCCACAGAGGCGGAGGGTACTCAGGCCGGACCCTCGTTGTCGGATCCTTCCCCGACCAGGGCTGTGTGCACCGACTCTGACTCCGGAGCCCAGGCGACGACGTTGGGCCGTGGCCTAGACCGTCCTGGTCGCTCTAGCACACACCGCCAGTCAACGCATAGTCCTGTGCGGCTTCGTGCGCAGACGGCGGATGCGGCGTCGGCGACGCCGGGCTCGACACACCACCAGTCAACGCATAGCCCTGTGCGGACGGCGAAAGCAGCGTCGGCGACGCCGGGCTCCACGCCAGGCTCCAAGTCGGACCCAAAGCCGGGCTCGACGCCACCCACACCCGGCTCTAAGCCTGATCCCACGTCTGGAGCAGTGCATAATCCGACGCTTGTCGAGGTAGCGTCCCCAGTGGAGGCCGTCGACGTCCAGTCTACTCCGACACGGCGCCTACCAACGCAGCTGTCGACTCATCCACCGCCGCCGGTGTCCACATCGACACCAGCGTCCATGCCTGAGGTTGACCTCCCTCCGGATTCATCGCTTCTGACTCCTCAGCGGTGTCAGGCGACACCGGTATCCGCTGCAGCCCTTATGGAAGCTGCTGCTTCCCCTGGTCGTGGGCCACTGGTGCAGGTCCCTAGTGTGGCTTGGCCTTCGGGTCGTTCCCCAGCCCCGCTCTTTATGGCAACTGGGAAGATTAGTCTCCAGCCGTCTCCTACAGACTGCCTCTTGTCCCCTCCTAGGGTGACTACTGAGCATGGGGCTGCGTATGCGCGGACTATCAACAGGGCAGCTGCTATCCTCGGCTTTCAGCCTCCTGTGGTACCCCTCATTCCCGATCCCTTAATGGATCTGCTTCATCTCAAGCACATTACCGTGGAGCCCTTGCTACCCCTTGGGGGTGATTTATTAGAAGTCCTGCGTAGCGCATGGGCACGGCCCTATTCCGGAGCCCCGGTTGATCGGGCCATTGCGGGTAGGCACCGTCCTGCCCCGGGGGATCCACTTTGCCTGTCCCTCCACCCTACTGCTCAGGGCCTGGTGATTCAGGCGTCTTTTGGGTTACTAGACTCTTCCACTTTGCCTTTGTTTCCTCCCACCCGGGAATCCCGGTGGCTGGAGGCATGTGGAAGACCGCTTTTTGCTTCTTCTAGCGCGGCCATCCGCGCTTTAAACACTACATGCGTGTTTGCACGTGCGTCCTCCGCACTCTGGGACTCCGTGGCTAACCTTCTTCCTTCCCTTCCGGAGGAATTGCGCCCGGAGCTTCTCCGTCTTGTCCTTCACGGCAAGGAGATGGCACATTTTTCAATACGCTCCTCCCTGGATACCACAGACTCTGGGCCGTGCTCTTGCACGGTCGGTGGCTTTGCGCCGCCATGCCTGGATGCGCGACAGTCGCTTCCCTGATAACATTCGGGAGAGCCTCCAAGACATGCCATTTAACGGAATAGACCTTTTTGGGTCCCACGCGGACTCGGCGATCTCCAGGCGTCTGTCAGGGCTACTGTAATTCTGCTGTGCCGCTGACTGACTTTCTTCCTCGCTGCGGGTCTTCCTTTACGGCCCGGTTTTTATCACAGACCGGTTGTTGTCTCTGTATTGTCTGTATAGCCGTATGGCTGGGTTGTTTTTGCTTTTGTTTTCAGTCCTCTGACTGTCTGTTTTGCCAAGAGGACCCCCCTTCTTGCCAGGGGTTGACCCTCGCCCTATATGGGGTATTGGCTGGTGGCAGGTGTCTGCATTTGCAAGCTCCTGTGGAGTTTTCATTAGGGGTATCCCTCTGGGACTCGTATACCCCTTTACTGCCTCCCGCAGGGTCGCATCGCTCTGTTGTATGTTGTGCTTCCACTCCTGGTCTAGGCCTTTGCTGTGTAGAATCTACTTTGCATGGCCTGGCATCCTGCTTTTTGTCACATGGTACGTCTTTTGGCGCCAGCCCCTTCTGGGTTGTCCTCGCCAGTAAGGAGTTGCCGTGGACCGCTCTGTTGTACGTTGTTATGGCCTTTCGGCTTATTCCCCAGCAGTCTTCTCCACATCCCCGCTGCTTCCGCGCAGGGATTTCTACGTTTTGCTGGCATTCTTACTGTGGCGGACTCGTGGGGCCGGTTCTCCTTGAACTCCGCTCTTCCTGGCGTCTAGGACCCGTGAGTTGGTCCTGAGTACTCCCTTGTTAGGCTAGTCTTTTCTTCTACTTGTCCTGCGAGGGGACTGTTCTCTCTTCCGGACCGGAAGCAGACGCGGCTTATAGCCTGAACTAGTTCCACTTTCTGTATAAATGCGGGTACTTTTGAACCTAGTCCCTGGGTTTGGCCAAGTTTCGGCATCCTCTTGAGGCTGTTTCTGCGCCATGATCTTCCTAATGGCTTGTGCGGGCTTTCCTACCTTGTTCTTGGCCCGGCCCTCTTCCATCACCAGATCTTCTCTGGTGTTTGTGGCCCGTTGCCTTCTTGCTATTGTGCGCATCTCAGCTGTTCCTGCTGTCTTGCTTCCTGGTGCTCTTCTGTTATGATACTACAGGCACCCTCTGGCCGCGTATGGGCGTCCTTCTGGTGGTGTATGGGCATCCTTTCAATGCTCTCGCACATGTCCGGCTGGCGAGGGTCTCAGCAGTACTCTTCCTCTGTGGTACATGCGGGGGCGGTACGCGCTCTCTCCCCATCCCACTTACCAGTCTTTTGGGCCCATAGGTTCAGTTCTACTTCTTGCGAGGTACTGAACTCCCTTTTCACGCCGGTTTCTTTACTGGGTGTGTTTTTGTTCCATATCAGCCCTTGCTGGGCAGGGGTCGGTATCCTGCTGCCTTCGTCTTTTTACAGGAGCAGGTTCAACAGTATTTTACGCTGTTCTAGTTGTTTAGCTGGGGCTAGCTCGGACTTCTTGTCGACACCTTGGATCCTGCGGATCCTTCATGCCCCTTTGCTCGTCTTCTTTCGAAGTTTGGCATTTTTCGCTCAGGCACCAGCGTTCTGGCTTGGTGTTTTCCTTCTCTCATCCCCTCTACATATAGGGGTTTTCGTGTTATTCTGGATGGGCTGTGGTGCCCTAGCCTCCCCTTGATTCCCGCTCTCTTCAGAGCATAGGGGTCTGGTGGTTGGCTGCGCTGTCATTTCTGTCCCCACTGTGTTTCGCCCTTGGTTGGCGGCACTCTTTTGGTCCTGTTATTGACGACTAGGTTCTCTCTGGACCTTAGTGGGGTTCAGTCGCAGTCCCGCCTCCTCTAGGGGTATGGCTTTGGTATCTATTCTAAGTTAAGGAATCTGCGGCTAGACGTCTCTATCAGATGAACAAGTTACTTACCTTCGGTAACTATGTATCTGGTAGACACATAGTCTAGCCGCAGATTCCTTAACGCCCGCCCGTCCTCCCTGTCCTGTGACAACCTTTTCAGGTTGGGCTTCTTGCCTTCGCCTCCCTTTGGGTGGCTTTATTCCTCTGCGGGGTGACGTCTTATCCTCACTCCGACTCACGAGCCTACAGTCGGTTTCGTGGCTCTGCTCTACCAATCCTTGTGCTTGGACGGTATGCTCATATGCCGTGTGTCCTTTACAACCCTTACCCTTGGTTGTCTGATGTGAGTCTAAATTCTTCTACCCCCGTCCTTCCCTTCTATCTTCTTCAACCGCTTGAGGTCTCTTGCCTCCCCTGCACTCTAGCGGTTGCAGTCTCTCACATTGCTGCATTCGGTAGGTCCCTTATTCGGATCTGACGTCTCCTTTTGGGTGACGCCTTATAGTAGTTTGTCCTTACTCCTGGGTTCGGGACTGGTTGTCCTTCACTGTCATATATTATGGTGGCAGCCTTTCTACCGGCTGCTGTGATAGTTCCCCAAGGAGCTATTGCTCAATGGTAAGTCTTGTGCCTCTGGTGGCACAGGCTCACACAAGCCCAGGGTTGGAATACTGCCTATGCTCTGCATCTTCTTCTGCCTCCGGGGGAGGTTTTGGACTTAACAATTGCGGGGGTCCCTCCCAGAGTGGTGCTCTGTTCGTTTCCCTCCCTCAGTTTACAGTGTACAGTGCATGGCACTGTCCTTCTATGGTGATGTTTTTCACCATACCTTGTTTTTTCTTTTTCTGCTCACTGTTCCCATATTTTCACAGTTTTTGGTGGTGGCTTCGCGTTCTGACGCGGAAAAGTCTTCTGACGAAAACTGATGTTGGCGTGCCGGGGCGGGGCGTATATAGCTCCGCTGACGTCAGGTCCATGGACGACGTCAGGGCGTAGCCGTGCGGCGCCGCCCCCCGGCGCGCAGAGTTGCTGCTACGCAAAAATTTCCGGATCCAGTCTGACGCCTGGGGATATTCTAAGTTAAGGAATCTGCGGCTAGACTGTCTCTACCAGATACATCGTTACCGAAGGTAAGTAACTTGTTCGTTTATACATTTCCATGAACGTAGCAGACTGCCTCACACACAACATTAAGCGTGTCCTGGCTTAATTTCGAGAAGACGTGCTCATGTGGAGACGGCTCCCTCTGACGCTACTGGGGAAGGCGGCCCTGTATAAGATGATCATGCTCCCTAAACTATTCCAGAAACTGTATTCAAGGCAATAAATGAAAAGCTACGCACATCCTTATGGGATGGTGGACACCCAAGAGTGGCACTACAAACACTATAACGCAGTCAGTATAACGGAGGCATAGCTCTGCCGGATAGTCAAGCCTATTATGGGGCTGCACACCTAATAGCTGTCAACGAATGGTTTCATGCCCCGGGAGACTACCCAACATATGCCTTGGAAAGGCTACAATTCCAGAAACATTCCCACCTACATTATATATACGAGGGAGCGGGGGTGGGGAGCTTGCTCTCAGCTATATCTGAAAGAGACACGTTAGTGACAGATTCCTTACCTTAGAATATCCCCAGGCGTCAGGCTGGATCCGGAAAGTTTTTGCGTAGCAGTACCCTTGCGCGTCGGTAGGCGGCGTCGTGCGGCTCCGCGTCCGTCGTCTGCGTCGGGATCGCCGGGATGACGTCGCGGGCAGTACTTAGACGCCGCCCCTGCGTGCTGACGTCAGTTCTTCTTTTTCCGCGCCAGTAAGCGCAGATCCGGGAAGAGCAGTGCCCTAGTCAATTTTTGACTAACTTTTTGTGTGAATTTTTTCACTGTTTCTTCATCAAATCTTCACGACTCCTAGGTGTCGTAGGGATGCCCGGCTTCAAGCCATGCGGAGCCTGTGGTCGCATGATGTCGATCACGGACCCGCATCTCGAGTGTCTCTTCTGTCTCGGCCGAGACCACGACACGAAGTCGTGCCCTGACTGCCGGAAACTTCATCTGAAGGCTTTACGAGAGTGGTCTCGAAAGCTGCTCGAGGTCCGGCAGTCGGCTCCGCGCCGCACCAAGCCCCGGTCCCGGGAGAGGTCGAGGGGCCGGTCGCGGAGTCCCCGCCAGTCGTCGGAATCCAAGTCTTCGCGCTCCTCGGGTAAGTCGAAGCACAAAAAGTCTAAGAAGCATCATCGCTCTAAGACTTCGCCTCGCCGGTCTCGCGACTCGGCTGAGGCCCCAGTCGGCACCGTCCCCGCCCCCGGACATGCCTGTAGAGCCGCCCCCGCATTACACGTTCTTTCCGGGTTCGGGGGCGACTCCGGCCGAAATACAGGAATTCCTGTCGGCCATGGCCCGCCTCTTCGGGCCTTCAGGCCCCTCCGGTGCGCCTTCGGGCCCCGCAGGCCCTGATGGGGTTTCCCCGGCGCCGCCTGTCCCACCAGCCTTCGTCCCGGCCTCGGCTCCGGCCTCGATCCCGGCTCCGGTGGTACCGCAACCCCCATCGACGCCGGTTGACCTAACCACGCCTCCGCTGATGTCCCCAGTGCCGTTCCTGACGCCGTCCGGGGCTCCGGACGGCGTCGGTCCCCGGCTCTCTCCAGCTCCGGACATGGAGCCGGACCGACGTCGCTCGACGCCGGCTCCGGCGCCGATGAGACCTTGGGTCCCAAATGTCCCTCCTCCTCCATATTTTGAACAAGAGGAGGACCAGGAGAGCTGGGAGGGGTCTGAGGACCCTCTCACACAACAGTGTGAGTATGATCCAGACTGGGCTGAGGAACTTGAGGATGCCAGTGGTCTAGACACCTCCCCTGACACTGGCATGCTGTCTCCTCCCGTGGCTACGGAAGAGGGAGCTAATTTTGCAACGGTGTTGCGTAGAGCAGCTGGAGCCTTACATCTCCAGTTGCCTACTGTGGCCGTCAGGACTAACCTCCTGACAGAAGTGCTTCAGCCGGCGGCTTCCTCCTCGGAGACTGTGCTGCCCTTTAATGATGCACTCACTGACGTTCTTTTGGGTGCCTGGTCCAAACCCACCACAGGGGCTCTTGTGGATAGGAACGTGGCCCGACGCCATCGCCCTGCTCCGGGCGACCCTCTGTTTCTCTCCCAAAATCCCACCCCCGAGAGCTTGGTTGTCCAAGCCTCTGCCTCCCAAACCGCCTTCCCTACCGCCCCTCCGGATAGGGAATCCAAACGCCTGGACCAATTTGGGAAGAAGGCTTTTTCTTCCTCCAGTGCAGGCTTGCGGTCCGTCAACACCGCTTGCCTTTTGGGCCGATATACCCACTCCCTGTGGGATTCGGTGGCGTCTGTTTTGCCGCAGTGTTCTGAGGAGGTCCAGACACTGCTTACCCGCGCCATTGCGGAAGGGCGAGATGCGGCTAAATACACCATCCGTTGTGGCCTTGATACCGCCCGACTCGCTGGGCAGATCGCTTGCAACGACGGTGGCGCTGCGTCGCCACGCCTGGCTGAGGACAACTGGTTTCTCGGGTGATGTCCAGAATACACTCATGGACATGCCCTTTGATGGAGTCGGTCTTTTTGGTTCAAAGGCAGACCATGCGCTGGAGCGGTTTAAGGACTCACGGGCTACTGCCAAGTCCCTGGGCCTTTCTGTTGTATGCCCTCCGCTCACCTCTGCTTTTCGCCCCTTTCGTGGCCTCGGAAGGGGTGCCCAGTCACGTCAGCTGCCCAGCCACCGGCCCGCGCAGCAAGCGTCTTCGCGTGGCCGAGGACGTGGATACCGCCGTGGCGGTTCGGGCAACCAGCGTGCGGGTCAGGCCACCACCTCCAACCCGTCCGCGGCCTCCAAGCCCTCCTAGTCCCTCCTTTCCGGTGCACAGCACGCCAGTAGGGGGAAGGGTCCGCCATCACCTTCACCACTGGAGTCCCATCACCTCGGACAGGTTGGTCTTGGACATTGTCCGAAGGGGCTACTCCCTCCCCTTCGAGACCACCCCCCCAGCCATGCCACCTCAATTCCACCGCATGTCAGAGGATCACTTGGTACTTCTGCAGAAGGAAGTCACGGCCCTGTTGGCCAAGAGGGCCATCGAGCATGTTCCGACCCCAGAAGTAGGACGTGGTTGCTACTCCCACTACTTCCTGGTGCCCAAAAGGACAAGGAGGACATGCGTCCTATCTTGGACCTCCGGAACGTCAATCGCTTCCTCCGGAAGGAGAAGTTCAAGATGCTCACCCTAGCTCAGGTCTGGACTGCCCTCGACCCTGGAGACTGGTTGGTAGCGTTGGACTTGCAGGACGCTTATTTTCACATCCCCGTCCCTGCCGGCCCACCGGCGTTACCTGCGGTTCACGGTAGGCCTCGAGCATTTTCAGTTCACCGTGCTCCCCTTTGGCCTTACAAGTGCCCCTCGGGTGTTCACGAAAGTGATGGCGGTGGTCGCAGCTCATCTGCGCCGGGCAGGGGTCCAGTCTTCCCCTACCTCGACGACTGGCTGCTGAAGGCGGGCTCGTCCCAGGCAGGCGTCTCCCACCTCCAGACTACGGCCGAACTCCTGCACTCGCTGGGGTTCTCCATCAATGTGCCGAAGTCGCATCTTATTCCTTCTCCACAGCTCCTTTTCATCGGAGCAGTTCTGGACACGACGCAGTTTCGGGCCTATCCTCCCGAACGGCGAGTCCGGAATATTCAGGCTATGATTCCGATCTTTCAGCCTTTATCCTGGGTTTCGGTACGGATGACCCTGAGGCTGCTGGGCCTCATGGCCTCCTGCATCCTGCTGGTCAATCATGCCAGATGACATATGCGGGCTCTTCAGTGGGACCTGAAGTTCCAGTGGGCGCAGCACCAGGGCAACCTGTCCGATCACGTCCAGATCTCGGAGGGGACTGCAAAACAGTTGCAGTGGTGGCTCTCGAACCGGCAATGGGTCATGGGCAGATCACTCTCCCTTCCCCAGCCAGAGCACACAGTTGTGACGGACGTGTCCCTTCTGGGATGGGGCGGTCACATGGGAGAGGCGGAGATCAGAGGCCTCTGGTCTCCGGCGGAGTCCCGGCTCCATATCAACCTTCTGGAGCTCCGGGCGATCCGACTTGCACTCAAGGCATTCCTTCCCTCTGTCAAAGGGAAGGTAGTGCAGGTGTTCACAGACAACACCACCGCCATGTGGTATTGCAACAAACAAGGCGGGGTGGGGTCGTGGACCCTTTGTCAGGAGGCTCTGCGCCTCTGGACATGGCTGGAACATCAGGGCATGTTCCTGATGGTTGAACACCTGGCAGGTTACCTGAACGCCAGGGCGGACGAACTCAGCCGCAGGTGCATGATGGATCACGAATGGCGTCTTCACTCGGAAGTGGCGCAAGGACTCTTTCTACAGTGGGGAGAGCCTTGGTTAGATCTATTCGCCACTGAAGAGAACGCGCAATGTCATCAGTTCTGCGCGTTGGAATTTCCAAGGCGGCACTCGCTCGGCGACGCGTTTCGTCGCGAGTGGAGTTGCGGTCTGTTGCACGCCTTTCCGCCTATACCACTTCTACCCAGAGTGTTGAAGAAGATTCGGCACGACCGGGCCCAAGTCATTCTTGTGGCTCCGGACTGGGCTCGAAGAGTTTCGTATCCCGAGCTACTCAGTATGAGCGTAGATCCCCGATCCGTCTGCCTCTTCGGGAGGATCTTCTGTCGCAGCAGCAGGGGACGGTCCTCCACCCAAACCTGTCCAGCCTCCACCTGCTTGCGTGGAGATTGAGCGGCGGCAGTTGATTCCTTTCGACTTGCCTCCCGAAGTTTGTGATGTGATTCTGGCAGCCAGGCGTCCCTCCACTAAGGTGGTATACGCCTGCAGGTGGAACAAGTTTGTGGCATGGTGCACAGCAAAGGCTGTGAATCCCCTTTCTGCCCCTCTTTCTGAGGTTCTTCTGTTCCTTCTTTCCCTGGCCCAACAGGGTTCTGCCCTGGGTACCATCAAGGGCTATCGTTGTGCCATCTCGGCCTTCCTCAGGCTTCCTGATCAGCCCTCCCTTTTCAAGTCCCCTATTGTTAACAGGTTTCTAAAAGGCATTACACACCTCTTCCCTCCTGTTCCGTTTGTGATGCCTCAGTGGGACTTGAACTTGGTTCTTAACTTTCTTATGTGCGCTCCCTTTGAGCCTCTCCATAACTGTCCTCTTCGTCTTCTGACTCTGAAGACAGCCTTTCTGGTGGCCATCACCTCCGCTTGGCGGGTGAGTGAGCTCCAGGCTCTTTCTTGCAAGCCTCCCTTTCTGTCTGTACATCCAGACAAGGTTGTTCTCAGGACGCGTCCGTCCTTCTTGCCAAAGGTGGTTACTGCCTTCCTCATTGGGCAGACCATCACTTTGCCCACCTTCTTTCCGCCACCGCATCCTTCCAGAGAGGAAGAGAGGCTCCACCGTCTGGACCCAAAGCGTGCGCTTTCTTTTTATATCAACCGCACACAACACTTCCGGGTGGATGACCAGCTCTTTGTTGGCTACGTGGGCGCCAAAAAGGTCGGGCGGTGCACAAGAGAACCATCTCCCGCTGGGTAACCTTGTGTATCAAAGCCTGCTATTCTTTGGCTAAGAAGGAGCCTCCTGTTGGGCTGCGTGCCCATTCCACCAGGGCAACGGCTGCTACCACGGCCTTAGGCCGCGGAGTTCCGCTGCAGGATATCTGTCAGGCAGCTTACGTGGGCCTCGCTGCACACGTTTACCAAGCATTACTGCCTTGACAGTCCGGTCCGGAGGGACGGCTTCTTTGGCCGTTCTGTCCTCCAGGACTTCCTTGTCTGATCTTTGTTCGCAGACCCACCACCGTGGTTGGTATTGCTGGGGTATCTATTCTAAGGTAAGGAATCTGTCACTAACGTGTCTCTTTCAGATGCACAAGTTACTAACTTGTGTAACGATATATCTGTAAGAGACAGTAGTTAGTGACAGATTCCTTACTGCCCCACCCATCCTCCCCGTTCTGCGAACTGATTTCTAGGGTTAAGGACATCCCTTTCAGGGCCCTAGTATTTTTCAGACACCTATGTCAGCTTCTTGCATGGCTCTGCGTTCCTGGCGTGGAAAGTCGTGTACATAACTGACGTCAGCGCGCAGGGGCGGCGTCTAAGTACTGCCCGCGACGTCATCCCGGCGATCACGACGCCGACGACAGACGCGGAGCCGCACGACACCGCCTACCAACGCGCTAGGGTACTGCTACGCAAAAACGTTCCGGATCCAGCCTGACGCCTGGGGATATTCTAAGGTAAGGAATCTGTCACTAACTACTGTCTCTTACAGATATATCGTTACACAAGTTAGTAACTTGTGCATCAAGAAAGGAGAATGGGGACCAGGAGCTGATTATGGTCCAGTGCCCGTGCTCCACTATCAAGTAGTTAAACCAAAAGGAGGGTCACTGTTCCGTCGATGTGGGTGCTAAAAAGTCACCCTCGCATCGATATGCGAGGAAAATGAAAAGCGGGAAAGGATAGACCTAGGTCTAGGAACCACTTTGCAGGGGGGAGAACAAGTCTTGTCTCTTGTTGCCCTCACACACACCTCGGGGTGTGTGAGGGCAACAAGAGACAAGACTTGTTTTCCCCCCTGCAAAGTGGGTCCTAGACCTAGGTCTATCCTTTCCTGCTTTTCATTTTCCTCTTACCTCGCATATCGATGTGAGGGTGACTTTTTAGCACCCACATCGACGGAACAGTGACCCTCCTTTTGGTTTAACGAGCTTGCTCTCAGCAACACAGAGGACAATCTAAGCCTGGAGAGGGGCGGAAAGACAAATGAATTGGGACAAAAAAACTAACCAAGTCTTCACCACCGTGGGAAGGTAAACGGCTCTCAGAGCTGGCGAAACTGCGGGGTTTAAGAAACTGGGACACAGTAGGCATCATGACGCTAGGGGATATAATGCGGAATGGTGACTTAATTACTTTTGCAGACCTCCAAGCAGATGGGAGGAAACTGCAGGCCCACTGGAAGATATCGACTGGGAAGCTGCATTGATGCACCCAAGGGAGGTAGCGATTAAGCTCAGGCTACGACTGATACAGTTCAAGGTCCTGCACAGGGTTTACTACAATAGTGCGACTCTACACAATGGGCAGGGCGGAGGCACCTGATTGTCTACGCTGCAAAACATACCGTGGCCCCTTCATACACACCCTATGGGAGTGCCCACTAATAAATGGATATTGGTCACGAATAATACAAGAACTAAATAACATACTAGAAACCCAGATCCCAACAGATCCTAAATGTATCATCTTTGGTATACCCACCGACATTGACGTCCCCAGATATAAACTCCTATTAAGTAATTTAGGCCTCATAGTGGCAAAACGGGACATTTCTAAGTACTGGGGAAGGGGCAGACTTACCTACCATGGCAGAATGGCGGGCCAACATGGACCTTTACATGGGGGCTGAAAAAACGACATACGCGGCCAGAGGGTGTCCCAAGATGTTCCAGAAGATTTGGCAGCTGTGGCTGAGATATTACGGCCTAGAAATGATGGAGAATGGGGCACATGTGACACAACCCACCACGCAAGACTCACAATAGCTAGGCAACATAGCACAGCCCCTAAGAACATATGAAGTGCTTGAACCACTCCCAGTACCAGTTGGGAATGAGTGGGAGAGGAGTAGGAAGAGTTACCATAGGAATGTACCTTCAGCTGTATTGGCGGCAATGAATATTGAATACGATGTTGAACCTGTCATGTACGAGATGTACCTGCTGATGTTTTGATTGTTTGTTAAACCTAATGAAAATAAAAACAATTTTCAAAAACAAATAAGAATGCTTCTTCTGTGGAGGTAATTGTTCTTGAGGACCTTGCTGGTTCCCCGGACTAGCTCCATGCTGGAATTGGTCGCCCCAAGTACAGAAGTTCTTGGGGCGACCGCATTGACACTTACCCAAGTTTTCTTTGAATTTTTTTAATATGCCAAGGCTTGTTCGCGATTGAGTTAAAATGCTTTGATTTATTATTTCTTGTGAAATCCATATTTCTGGAACCCTTCGGTGGATCGATTTCGTTCTAGTATCTAAAGTCTTATAAAAGTACAGTCTATTTTCATAAATTGGTGTTGGGTTTCTTGAGTTGTCAAATTCAATTGTTTTGGTGCTGTTTAAATACTTTGCACTTGTTCCGCTGCTCAGTGCCACAGCTACCAAGGGTTGAGCTGAGGGTTTGACAGACGAAGCCTAAGGGTCGTAAAGGGGTTGGTTAGTGTATTACACAGTGAGGTTGCACAAACATTCCATATAATGCACCCCATTTCCTCACACATAGTAACAATGACAATTGCTGGTTTTTACTGCTGGAGCATGTAAAACGCATATTCCACTTTATATTATACAGCACCCTGCCTTGGGGTTCGCTAGGCTTGCCTTAGGGGTGACTTATATACATTGAAATGGGAGGACTTGGCTTTGCCATGACTTTAAAGTTGGCATTTTAAAACTGCCCTTCTAGTCTGCAGTGGCAGACTAGGAGCCATGTTTTACTTTTGTCGCATCCAGCATGGCACAACCAGTGCTGCAGTCCCTAGTGTGGCCCTCTAACTTATAGATCCTGGTTACCTGAGTACCAAATGCTAGGAAGTTGCAAGTAAGTTAGCTCATGTCAATTGGATTTAAGCAAATCGGACATACACAGTTTATAGTCTGGGCACAGGCACTGAGGTCTGATTAGCAGACCTCAGTGCACTCATTTGAAAAACCAGCAGAACAAGTCCAAACTTTGGGGGTGACAATACAAAAAGAGGCATTTCCTTAGTTACGTTTTTGTATTTTATTTTTATTTGATAAACACTTGTACCTGCAGATTCCTTACCTTAGAATATTCCCAGGTGTTAGATTGGATCCAGAAATATTTTTGAGCAATCCCCCTTGTGCACGATAGGGGTCTTCATTCTTCTCAGCATGACATCGATGGAGTCATCTGCTCCGAAAGTGACATGTGCGGTGCCTATATAGGTGCCACCCTAGCATGCTGACCTCGGTTCCTTCTTTTCCACACCATTGGTCTGGATCGAGCTCCCCATAGTCATTTTGTGACTGACTTTCACCTTTTTATTGACGAATCATGTGCCCTTTTCTGCTTTTATGAATGTCCTTGAAGAAACCCGCCGGGTTCAAACCTTGTACAGCCTGTCATCGACCGATGTTGGTGACAGACCCACACTTGACCTATTTGTGGTGCCATGAGAAGGGCCACAACTCCGCATTGTGTGGGGAGTGTAGGACGATGAAACCGAAGGCCATTCCGAAAGCAGACCGTGTAGCTTTTGGCCACTTGCTGCGCGACTCAGCGCCTCTCCAGGTCCCGTTCGAAAGGGAGGTCTTGGGACCGCTCCCGAAGTTGCTCTCGTCAGTCCTCTTACTCCAAGGCTTCTTCTGGTAAGTCCCACGAGAAGTCGATTCGTTCTTGGACTTCCCTGCGTCGCTCCCATTCTTGGAATGATGCGAGGATAAGACGCCATAAATACCAACCCTGCTTGCAGGTGGTCTCTGTACAGCTGCTGGTGGAAATTGGGTCCGATCTGCACTTCCTCGAACTTCTGGAGCAATCCCCACCCAGTTTTGAAAGTTTTAGGAGGACACGAGTCTCATTTTTTGGCATTGGAACCTCTTTGGAGCACTTTTGGGTCCCACGGGAACGGGAGGCTAAGACTGGAGCTCCGTAGGTGGGTTTGACCTCTGCACCAGTTGACTCCTTAGTATCTGTTAGTTGATCTGGATCGTCCCCTGCTGCGACTTCGCGGCCCCCTCTGGGGAACATTTTAGTGGTGCTGTTCTCGGCGGCCTGAACCCATCGTTATTCCCAACTCCGATATGGAGCCAGACCGTTGTCGCACAATGCCGATTCCTGTGTCAACCACGCCCATGCAGCCTGAATTTTAGATAGAGGCCAATTTCACAGAAGGGCTCACTGAGGAACACGGATAGAGGGCATCTGAGGATCCCTATTCCTAAAGTACACAAGGGGTGAAAAAGGTCCAGCATACATGCCCCCAATCCAGGCTATGTATGTCAAAGAAGTATGCAGCTCCTTAATAGGAAGGAAGGTGTCAGGAAAGGCCTGAAGCGTCAGATCAGGGGATCTGATTGTTTAAGAGCCCTCACACACCTGAATGGGTGTCATGCTTCATTGGCCAGCTCCTCGTTGGCCGGCGCTGCCATGCCCAATGGGCCCCGTGCGTGGGCTCTTTGCCGGAGATCTTTTGTTTTTTGATGATGTGAAGAGTGAGGTGCAGTGTTAAGTGTGATAATGTGAGCAGAATGGTGTTGTGTGAGGTTAAACATAACTAAGGAATACCCTAGTTTATTTAATATGTGGGTCCCCTTGTTATCGTTAAAAGATAACGAATGGCTAGAAATGGATGCAATGGTTGAAACGAGCTCATTAGATGATATTTAAAAGGTCGAGATATTTCTTGCCTATTTAATGCCAAAACTGATCATGGCAATTCATCAGGACCAGGATCCTAATCTACTTGTGATTGGGTTGCTATAGAGTGCATGGTATTTAAATCATTCCGAATGTAATTCACACATGTATATAGTATACCTTCAGGGTCAAAAACCGACGAATAAGTAGCAGAGGAAATGCTCACTGCATAAAATGCGGTTGTGAAGTGCACGATTTGCGAATGACCTACCCGGATCTCTGCCACCATGGAGGTAACGATGATAAAGCATGAAACCCATTTGGGTGCGTGAGGGCTCTTGCTCCTGAGCAATCAGATCCCCTGATCTGATGCTTCAATGGGGCACGGTCCGATAAAAAGAGGCTGCAAGCAGTGACTGGGGTGCCAGTCCGTGTGAACCCACGGGGGCTCAGTCCTTGAGATGCTTGGGCACCTATGGACACCGCTGGTCCACTGGAATTTGGGATGGTGGGCTTAGCTGCAGTGGTGATTTGTCCAGCGGGTCACGCTGCAAGAGACACTTTGAAGGTGGCCTGTGAAAACAAGCTGCAGGCATGGACTGGGGACCAGTCCGGCCAGGCCCACAGGGGGGCTCTGCTCTGGTGGGTCTCAGGAACCATTGGGCACCGTTGGGCCACTTCTCAGGCTGTGGGGCTGAGTGCAGTGGTGCTTCCAGGTGTCTGGTCACAGTGATCAGGTGTCTCTCGCAGTCCCTGCTTTTCTGCAGACGAGGCTGCAGGCAGGGACTGGGGGCGGAGGGACCAGTCCAGCTAAACCCAAGAGGGGGGGGGGGGGGGAGGGGCGCGCTCAGCTCTTGAGGGTCTCTGTGCCTCAGGGGCACCGTCGGTTCACAGCAACTCGGGACGGAGGGCTTATGTGCAGTGCTGTTTGGGCCGGTGGGGTCGCGCTGGCAAAGGCTCTCATATCGGTCCTTTGGTGCCTGCAAACGTGCAGGGAAGCAGCTCCTCTGTTCCAAGGGAGATGTTGCTGGTCAGGTGAAGTTGTGGGTCACTCTTCCACAGCTTTTGGAGGTGATACCGCTTTCTGGATGAGCCAGGTCCGTGCAATTGTTGGGGACAGCAGGCAGACTGGCAGGGTTGATGCTAAGTCCGTTCTTCTTTAGGTAAATTAATCTGAGTTTTTGGTGTCAGGGGGCCTCCTAAATACTCAATTTAGGGGCGTTAAGGGGAGTCAAGGGTAGTAACCAATGGGGTACTTAACCCTGGGGTCACTACAACCCCTTGATAACCACTTTCTTTGGGGAGTGGGCATCACCCTGTCCCAGAGGTCCTAATTTCACTACAACCAAGATGGTGAAATCCTCATTTTCTTGTTCACTTCAGGTACCCCACCCTAGGGGTGTAACTAGCCTGGAGATGTAACACGTCTCCTTGCATAGCTAATTTCCCATCTGTTCTTGTGCCAAATGGGCCTCAGGGTAGGTGGTGGCATCTTCTAGGTCTGCGGGAAGCCAGGCTTGCATATCAAAGGCGGTGTCCTCTTTGAAGCTCCCTGCCTTGACATGCTAATTTACTAGCTTTCATGCTGAAGGAGGTGTAAGCACCTCCTGCCATAGCAGGCATTGCGTCTGACCTGTGAGAGCTGGCATCTCACCACCTACTGGGTCAGAAACTAGTCTGTGGTGGCAGGCTGGACAAGACCAGTCAGCCAGTACACCAAGGGCTATCTTTAAGGTGCCCTCTGGGTGCCTGTATTAATAAATCCATCACTGTAACGAGTGTGGATTTATTAATACGAGGTTTGATACCGAACACCATAGGCTTCAGTAAAACCATTATGTAGCTGGGAAACTCGTTTTGACCATTGCCCAATACATACCTTAAGATGACTCCCTTGTTCACTTGCAATGTCTAGTAATGGAACTAGACATTACAGGGACATATATGCTCATGAAGATATTTCCTCATGTGTGCTATAATGCACCCTGCCTTAGGGGCTCCAAGGGCTGCTGTAAGGGTGACTTGCATAGCCCGTGCAGTGACTTTGGCATGGCACATAGGACTGTGCCATGTCATGTTTTCTTGGAATTAACCAACAGGAGTTCACCCGTATACCCAGTTGATACCTGGGTGATAGTGTATAATAAAAACAATGTCTCAACAGGTAATGTTTATAAAACCGTTAATTAAAACATGCACATCAAATTACAAAAAGGAAGGAGAAGAGACTCCAGGTTTGGTGAGAGATGCACAAAGCAATCTGTATCTGAAAGAGACACGTTAGTGACAGATTCCTTACCTTAGAATATCCCCAGGCGTCAGGCTGGATCCGGAAAGTTTTTTGCGTAGCAGTACCCTTGCGCGTCGGTAGGCGGCGTCGTGCGGCTCCGCGTCCGTCGTCGGCGGTCGTGATCGCCGGGATGACGTCGCGGGCAGTACTTAGGCGCCGCCCCTGCGCGCTGACGTCAGTTCTTCTTTTTCCGCGCCAGTAAGCGCAGATCCGGGAAGAGCAGTGCCCTAGTCACTTTTTGACTATCTTTTTGTGAAATTTTTCACTGTTCTCTTCAACGAGTCTTCACGACTCCTAAGGTGTCGTAGGGATGCCCGGCTTTAAGCCCTGCGAGGTATGTGGTCGTATGATGTCCATCACGGACCCCCACCTCGAGTGTCTCTTCTGCCTCGGCCGAGGCCACGACACGAAGTCGTGCCCTGACTGCCGGAAACTTCATCCGAAGGCTTTGCGAGAGCGGTCTCGAAAGCTCCTTGAAGTCCGGCAGTCGGCTCCGCGCCGCAGCAAGCCCCGGTCCCGGGAGAGGTCGAGGGGCCGGACGCGGAGTCCCCGCCGTTCGTCGGAATCCAAGTCTTCGCGCTCCTCCGGTAAGTCGGAGCACAAGAAGTCTAAGCGGCGCCATCGCTCTAAGACTTCGCCTCGCCGGTCGCGCGACTCGGCTGAGGTCCCTGTCGGCACCCGTCTCCGCCCCGCGGCCCCGGACGCGCCTGTCGAGTTGCCCCCGCATTACCCGCCCTTCCCGGGTTCGGGGCGACTCCGGCCGAAGTACAGAAATTCCTGTCGGCCATGGCCCGCCTCTCGGGCCTCAAGCGTCCCTCCGTGCGCCTTCGGGCCCCGCGGGCCCAGATGGGGCTGCTCCGCGTCGCCGCCGACTCCGGTCCCGGCGTCGCCTGTCCCACCAGCCTTCGTCCCGGCCTCGGCCCGGCCCCGGCCTCGACCCCGGTTCCGGTGGTGCCGCAACCTCCATCGACGCCGGCTGACCTAACCACGCCTCCGCCGACGCCGATGTCCCCGGTGCCGCTTCCGACGCCGTCCGGGGCTCCGGGCGGCGCTCTCCCCGGTTCTCCCCGGGTCCGGACATGGAGCCGGACCGGCGCCGCCCAGACGCCGGTTCCGGCGCCCGATGAGACCTTGGGTCCCTTATGTCCCTCCTCCTCCATCTTTTCAACCTGAGGAGGACCAGGAGAGCTGGGAGGGGTCTGACGACCCTCTCACACAACAGTGCGAGTTTGACCCGGACTGGGTTGAGGAACTTGGGGATGCCAGTGGGCTGGATACCTCCCGACTCTGGCATGCTGTCTCCTCCCGTGGCAACGGAGGAGGGGGCTAATTTTGCAACGGTGTTGCGTGAGAGCTGCTGGAGCCTTAAATCTCCAGTTGCCTACAGTGGCCGTCAGGACTAACCTCCTGACTGAAGTGCTTCCAGCCGGCGGCCTCCTCTTCGGAGCCTGTGCTGCCGTTCAACGATGCACTCACTGACGTTCTTTTGGGTGCCTGGTCCAAACCCACCACAGGGGCTCCTGTGGATAGGAACGTGGCTCGACGCCATCGCCCGGCTCCGGGCGACCCCCTGTTTCTCTCCCCAACACCCCACCCCTGAGAGCTTGGTTGTCCAAGCCTCTGCCTCCCAAACAGCCTTCCCTACCGCCTCCGGATAGGGAATCCAAGCGCCTGGATCACTTTGGGAAGAAGGCTTTCTCTTCCTCCAGTGCTGGCTTGCGGTCTGTTAATACCGCTTTGCCTCTTGGGCCGATACACCCACTCCCTGTGGGATTCGGTGGCTGATGTTTTGCCGCAGTGTTCTGAGGAGGTCCAGACACTGCTTACCCGCGCTATTGCGGAAGGGCGTGATGCGGCTAAGTATACCATCCGCTGTGGCCTTGATACCGCCGACTCGCTGGGCAGATCGCTTGCAACGACGGTGGCGCTGCGCCGCCACGCCTGGCTGAGAACCACTGGTTTTCAGGGGATGTCCAGAATACTCTCATGGACATGCCCTTTGATGGAGTCGGCTCTCTTTGGTTCAAAGGCGGACCATGCGCTGGAGCGTTTCAAGGATTCACGGGCTACTGCTAAGTCCCTGGGCCTTGCTGTTGTGCGCGCTCCGCATACGTCTGCTTTTCGCCCCTTTCGTGGCCACGGAAGGGGCGCCCAGTCACGTCCACAGCTCGGCCAACGGCCCGCGCAGCAAGCGCCTTCGCGTGGCCGAGGACGTGGATACCGCCGTGGCGGTTCGGGCAACCAGCGTGCGGGTCAGGCCACCACCTCCAACCCGTCCGCGGCCTCCAAGCCCTCCTAGTCCCTCCTTTCAGGTGCACAGCACGCCAGTCGGGGGCAGGGTCCGCCATCACCTTCTACCACTGGCGTCCCATCACCTCGGACAAGTGGGTCTTGGACATTGTCCGAAGGGGCTACTCCCTCCCCTTCGAGACCACCCCCCAGCCATGCCACCTCAATTCCACCGCATGTCAGGGGATCACTTGGTGCTTCTACAGAAGGAAGTCACGGCCCTCTTGGCCAAGAGGGCCATCGAGCATGTTCCGACCCCAGAAGTAGGGCGTGGTTGCTACTCCCACTACTTTCTGGTGCCCAAAAAGGACAAGGAGGACATGCGTCCTATCTTGGACCTCCGGAACGTCAATCGCTTCCTCCGGAAGGAGAAGTTCAAGATGCTCACCCTAGCTCAGGTCTTGACTGCCCTCGACCCCGGAGACTGGTTGGTAGCGTTGGACTTGCAGGACGCCTATTTCCACATCCTCGTCCTGCCGGCCCACCGGCGTTACCTTCGGTTCACGGTAGGCCTCGAGCATTTTCAGTTCACCGTGCTCCCTTTGGCCTTACCAGTGCCCCTCGGGTGTTCACGAAAGTGATGGCGGTGGTCGCAGCTCATCTGCGCCCGGGCAGGGGTTTCAGTCCTCCCCTACCTCGACGACTGGCTGCTGAAGGCGGGCCTCGCCCCAGGCAGTTGTCTCCCACCTCCAGACTACGGCCGAACTCCTGCACTCGCTGGGGTTCTCCATCAATGTGCCAAAGTCGCATCTGATTCCTTCTCCACAGCTCCTTTCATCGGAGCAGTTCTGGACACTGACGCAGTTTCGGGCCTATCCTCCCGAACGGCGAGTCCGGGATATTCAGGCTATGATTCCGATCTTTCAGCCCTTATCCTGGGTTTCGCACGGATGACCCTGAGGCTGCTGGGCCTCATGGCCTCCTGCATCCTGCTGGTCACTCATGCCAGATGGCATATGCGGGCTCTGCAGTGGGACCTGAAGTTCCAGTGGGCGCAGCACCAGGGCGACCTGTCCGATCACGTCCAGATCTCGGAGGGGACTGCAAAACAGTTGCAGTGGTGGCTCTCGAACCGGCAATGGGTCATGGGCAGATCCCTCTCCCTTCCCCAGCCAGAGCACACAGTTGTGACGGACGCGTCCCTTCTGGGATGGGGCGGTCACATGGGAGAGGCGGAGATCAGAGGCCTCTGGTCTCCGGCGGAGTCCCGGCTCCATATCAACCTTCTGGAGCTCCGGGCGATCCGACTTGCACTCAAGGCATTCCTTCCCTCTGTCAAAGGGAAGGTAGTGCAGGTGTTCACAGACAACACCACTGCCATGTGGTACTGCAACAAACAAGGCGGGTGGGGTCGTGGACCCTTTGTCAGGAGGCTCTGCGCCTCTGGACATGGCTGGAACACCAGGGCATGTTCCTGGTGGTTCAACACCTGGCAGGTTCCCTGAACGCCAGGGCGGACGAACCTGCAGCCGCAGGTGCATGATGGATCACGAATGGCGTCTTCACTCGGAAGTGGCGCAAGGACTCTTTCTACAGTGGGGAGAGCCTTGGTTAGATCTATTCGCCACCGAAGAGAACGCGCAATGTCATCAGTTCTGCGCGTTGGAATTTCCAAGGCGGCACTCGCTCGGCGACGCTTTTCGTCACGAGTGGAGTTGCGGTCTATTGTACGCCTTTCCGCCTATACCACTTCTACCCAGAGTGTTGAAGAAGATTCGGCACGACCGGGCCCAAGTCATTCTTGTGGCTCCGGACTGGGCTCGAAGAGTTTGGTATCCCGAGCTACTCAATATGAGCGTAGATCCCCGATCCGTCTGCCTCTTCGGGAGGATCTTCTGTCGCAGCAGCAGGGGACGGTCCTCCACCCGAACCTGTCCAGTCTACACCTGCTTGCGTGGAGATTGAGCGGCGGCAGTTGATTCCTTTCGACTTGCCTCCCGAAGTTTGTGATGTGATTCTGGCAGCCAGGCGTCCCTCCACTAAGGTGGTATACGCCTGCAGGTGGAACAAATTTGTGGCATGGTGCACAGCAAAGGCTGTGGATCCCCTTTCTGCCCCTCTTTCTGAGGTCCTTCTGTTCCTTCTCTCTGGCCCAACAGGGTTCTGCCCTGGGTACCATCAAGGGTTATCTTTGTGCTATCTCGGCCTTCCTCAGGCTCCCTGATCAGCCCTCCCTTTTCAAGTCCCCTGTTGTTAACAGGTTCTTAAAAGGCATTACTCACCTCTTCCCTCCTGTTCCGTTTGTGATGCCTCAGTGGGACTTAAACTTGGTTCTTACCTTTTAATGTGAGCTCCCTTTGAGCCTTCTACATAACTGTCCTCTTCGTCTTCTGACTCTGAAGACAGCCTTTCTGGTGGCCATCACCTCCGCTCGGCGGGTGAGTGAGCTCCAGGCTCTATCTTGCAAACCTCCCTTTCTGTCTGTTCATCCAGACAAGGTTGTTCTTCGGACGCGTCCGTCCTTCTTGCCAAAGGTGGTTACTGCTTTCCACATTGGGCAGACCATCACTTTGCCCACCTTCTTTCCGCCTCCGCATCCTTCCAGAGAGGAAGAGAGGCTCCACCGTCTGGACCCAAACGTGCGCTCTCCTTCTATATTGACCGCACAAAACACTTCCGGGTGGATGACCAGCTCTTTATTGGCTACGTGGGCGCCAAAAAGGTCGGGCGGTGCACAAGAGGACCATCTCCCGCTGGGTTACCTTGTGCATCAAGACCTGCTATTCTTTGGCTAAGAAGGAGCCTCCTGTTGGGCTGCGTGCCCATTCCACCAGGGCAACGGCTGCTACCACGGCCTTGGGCCGCGGTGTTCCGCTGCCGGTTATCTGTCAGGCAGCTACGTGGGCCTCGCTGCACACGTTTACAAAGCATTACTGCCTTGACAGTCAGGTCCGGAGGGACGGCTTCTTTGGCCGTTCTGTCCTCCAGGACTTCCTTGTCTGATCTTTGTTCGCAGACCCACCACCGGGTTGGTATTGCTGGGGTATCTATTCTAAGGTAAGGAATCTGTCACTAACGTGTTCTTTCAGATGCACAGTTACTAACTTGTGTAACGATATATCTGTAAGAGACAGTAGTTAGTGACAGATTCCTTACCGCCCACCCATCCTCCCCGTTCTGCGAACTGATTTCTAGGGTTAAGGACATCCCTTTCAGGGCCCTAGTATTTTTCAGACACCTATGTCAGCTTCTTGCATGGCTCTGCGTTCCTGGCGCGGAAAGTCGTGTACAGAACTGACGTCAGCGCGCAGGGCGGCGCCTAAGTACTGCCCGCGACGTCATCCCGGCGATCACGACGCCGACGACGGACGCGGAGCCGCACGACGCCGCCTACCGACGCGCAAGGGTACTGCTACGCAAAAAGCTTTCCGGATCCAGCCTGACGCCTGGGGATATTCTAAGGTAAGGAATCTGTCACTAACTACTGTCTCTTACAGATATATCGTTACACAAGTTAGTAACTTGTGCATTTAGGGCAAAATAATACAAAGAACAGTATCAGCACTGTTTACAATAAATGTGGGTGTAACCCGAAAGAACTTGTGCACATGAGCGCTCGTGAGACATACGGTGAGTGGCACAAGTGACACAGCGAGGAACGGCTCAAAATAAACACACTTAGTAATATATGTAGGAAAGTGGGTTTCTGTTACAGTAACCCCCCCCACTTTTTGCCAGACTACTGATGCACTTTTTCTTGGTGTACCCTGGGTCCCTGCCAATCAGGTTCCCAGGGCCTGTGTTCTTTCCCCAAAACTAACCCAATTGGCATCTCTGGTCAGGTCAGCCCCTGGTAAATGGTACCACAGGTACCCAGGGCACTGTGACCAGGGAAGACCTCTAAGGGCTGCAGCACTTATTGTGCCACCCTTAGAGGCCCTGTACCTTTACACACACACACACACACACACACACACACTGCCTTTGAAGGCTGCGTGTTTTGGTGCAGAACAAAGTGAAGTCGACATGGCACACATCTCTGGGTGCCATGCCTACAACCCACTGCCCTTGCATAGATCAGTCACCCCTCTAGTTAGGTGCCCTATGCCAGTTGTGAGGGTACAGGTGCATGAGCCCTGTACCCCTACAGTGTCTAAGTCCATTCTTAGACATTGTAAGTGCAGTGCTGCCATTGATAGTATATGGTGCTGGGAGCTTGTCATTACGAACTCCACAGCACCATAATGGCTACACTGAAAACTGAGAAGTTTGGTACCAAACTTCTAAGCACATTAAACCCACACTGATGCCAGTGTGGGATTTAATGAAAAATGCACACCGAGGGCATCTCAGAGATGCCCCCTGAAAACGAACCCACCACTAGTGTCCAGGCCGAGTGGCTGCTTTCAGCTGCCACCACCAGACATGTTTCTGGACCCCTGGGTCGAAAGCCTGCTGCCCTCGGGGGGGCCTGAAAAAATGCACATCCTGGGACGAGGTGCCAAGCCTCTTCCCCCAGGATGGGCAGGGTTCTTGAAGGGGAAGCTTCAAAGGCATGCCGCCTTTGTGAGCCTCCCCAGACCATTTGCTGCTTTCAGCAACTGGTCCCCACTGGTTCTACCCCCCACTTTGGGCGGGAGAACCGGCGGGAAAAACAAGTGAGGGAAGGGGTGTGCCCACCTCTGCCAACTCCACCACTCAGGTGGGGAGGCGAGGTGAAGCACAACTCCGAGTCCCCGCCATCTTGAGGATGGGGGGACCCAACCAACGAGGGACAGGCTCCTGCCCCCTCCCACTGGAGGGTGGCACGATAGGGGTGTGCCCACCCCAGGGAAGGGACCCATTGGTCCCTGCCCTTTACCTACCTGTAACACCCCTAAATCTAGTATTTAGGGGGAACCCCGAACCTTGCTTCCTCAGATCCAGAAACGACAAGAAGAAAAGAAGGACCGAACAGCCGTGCAGCCAGCTAACAAGAGGAAGATGCCCACTGACTTGGCCCCAGCCCTACAGGCCTGTCTCCCCTCGAACCTGCTCCTGCGAAATCCCGGTGTGTCCTGCAGCCAGCAATCTCAAAAACCCCAGAGGACCTGCCTTTCACTTCCAAAGACTGCTTCTCCCATGAACACCGGATTTGTTCATCTGCAACCTCTGGCAGCAGCCGGAGACCGCGAATCCAGCCCACTCTGCACCCGCCGAATCCGGCCCGAGCTAGAGTGGAAAAACACCACGAGGTCACCCCGGCGATCCTGACCCGAGATCCGGCGACCCCTGACGTGCCTCAAGCCTCCAGCCAACGCATGCAGCCTAAATCCAGAAGGCTGACCTTGACCGTGACCCGGAGCTGGTCAGAAGATCCGACCCCAAAAGGCCCCCCTACACCCAGAAGTCCTTCGTCTCCCTGCCCGCAGTGCTTTTGCAAACCGGAGGTTCTCCATTGCAAACAGGGCGCCCGACGTCGAAACAGCACTCTGCACCCGGCCTCCTCAGTGCTGCTGAGGGTGCACCTTTTGTGTTACTTTGTTTCCCCATTTGCCCTGACCAAAACCCTAGGAGCTTTGCTCCCACAACCCAGTGGCCTGCTTGACAGCAGCCACCAACCGGAGGCCCCCTATCCCCTATTGGATAACATTGGGCCTCAACACTCTGCACCCGGCCGCCCTAGTGCCGCTGAGTGTAACCAGAGTGCATCACTGACCCTGGGGGACCCCTGAGTCTTACCCCAGAACCTTAACTCCCACAGTCGATAACTTACCTGTGAACCGATGACCTGTTTTTTCCTCCTTACGATAACATTGACAATTTTCTTCCAAAAAGTTTCTAAGAGTGGAGTTTTGAAAACTAAAAATATTCTTTAAAAATCGCACGAATAACCAAAACGTATTTACTTACCTGTTTGCAGGAAATGTCCCAGTGCTGAATCTAGGTATCCAGCACTGAGTTAGAAAAGTAACGTAAAAAGTAACTTACCTGTAATTTACTGAAAAAGCCTATTCATTTCAATGTACTGTATTTGCTAAGTATTGTAACCTACTGCATCCCCTGTAAATCAAACAAAGTACAATTCCTTTTGCATTTTCAAACTGTTCTACAATCAGCAACTTATTACTGTAAAGTATTTAATGCTTACCTGTGCCAGGCTTGCTTGGTTCTAAAAATAAAACAGTATATTTTTTATACAAAAATAATTGGTCTAGAGTTCAGTCCTTGAGTGTGTGAATTAATTTGCTGACTGAGTGGGTACATCAAATGCTTAACACTGTTCTCTGATACTGCCTTACTGCTCGACCACTCTACCACAAATAGAGAGTAAGGTTCTATCTCACTTTAACCTCTGCCTACCTCTGGGGTCACCTGGACTCTATACACACTATACCTCACTTTGGTGTAGTATATATAGAGCCAGTTTCCTACAATATATATATATATATATAAGGTACTTTTTGTTCACGATAGATTTTGGCATGAATTGTTTTACAAGGGATAGGCAATTTCGTGAATAGTAGTTGCGCCAAGGTTTGCGCTGGGAGGTCTACGGCGTTTCGACCTTTAATAAGTTAAGGTCATCTTCAGGGCCAGGTTACTGTTAATTTTCGTGCTGTACAAGAAGGGAGAAGAGAATTGAGAAGTATGGAGTGGAGCAAGGAAAGGGAATTGGAAGTAAGGGAAAGGAAGCGTGGTAAGGTACCAGATTGAGGTGTGGGTCCAGGAAAACGTGTTAATGATTCCTAGACGCGAGGAAGGACCATGTAGGTAAACGATTTGCACTGCCAGCCAGGGTGCTGCGTAGAACTGATCTAAGTATGGGAGGAAAAAAAGCTTCCCATTCCCTTTTCTTGCTCCAGTTGGCGGCAGAATCCTATACCATGTGCACCAATGGAGGGACCGAACATCAGACAAATGGGTGCTCCAGATTGTCCTCCCGTTTCAATAAACCCCACCACCACTCCCTCCATACCCAGATCGACTGACGGAGAACCACCTTGTGCTCTTGCAACAGGAGGTACTGGTCCTTCTGGCCAAAGGAGCCATCGAGAGGGTGCCAGCATCACAGGTAGGTCTTGTTTGCTATATCCGCTATTTTCTAATGCCAAAGAAGGATGGAGGCCTAGATCTGTGCCCTCTCAACTACTTCTTGAAGAATGAAATATTCAAGATGCTCACCCTGTATCTGAAAGAGACACGTTAGTGACAGATTCCTTACCTTAGAATATCCCCAGGCGTCAGGCTGGATCCGGAAAGTTTTTGCGTAGCAGTACCCTTGCGCGTCGGTAGGCGGCGTCGTGCGGCTCCGCGTCCGTCGTCGGCGTCTGGATCGCCGGGATGACGTCGCGGGCAGTACTTAGACGCCGCCCCTGCGCGCTGACGTCAGTTCTTTCTTTTTCCGCGCCATTAAGCGCAGATCCGGGAAGAGCAGTGCCCTAGTCATTTTTTGACTAAGTTTTTGGTGATTTTTTTTTCACTGTTTTCTCTAGTCTCTCGATTCCGAAGGTGTCGGTAGGGATGCCCGGCTTCAAGCCATGCGACGCCTGTGGTCGAATGATGTCGATCACAGACCCGCATCAGGAATGTCTCTACTGCCTCGGCCGCGACCACGACACGAAGTCGTGCCCCGACTGCCGGGCCTTGCATCCGAAGGCTTTGCGAGAGCGGTCTCGAAAGCTCCTCGAGGTCCGGCAGTCTGCTCTGTGCCACGCGAGAGGTCGAGGGGCCGGTCGTCGGGGTCCTCATCGGTCGTCGGGGTCCAAGTCTTCGCACTCCTCCGGTAAGTCGAAGCATAAGAAGTCGAAGAAGCGCTCATCGCTCGACGACTTCCCTCGCCGGTCTCGCGACTCGGCTGAGGGTCCTGTCGGCACCGTCCCCGCAGCTCCGGGAGTGCCTGTGGAGCCGCCCCCGCATTACCCGTCCTTCCCGGGTTCGGGGCGACTCCGGCCGAGATGCAGGAGTTCCTGTCGGCCATGGCCCGCCTCTTCGGGCCTCAAGGTCCCCCCGGTGCGCCTTCGGGCCCCGCGGGCCCTGATGGGGTTTCTCCGGCGGCGCCGGCAACTCCGGCGCCGCCTGTCACACCAGCCTCGGTCCTGGCCCCGGCGCTGCCACAACCCCGATCGACGCCGGTTGACCTGACGACACCTCCACCGGCGCCGATCTCTCCGGTGCCGTTCCCGACGCCGCCCGGGGCTCCGGGCGGCGTCGTTCCCCGGTTCTCTCCGGTTCTGGACACGGCGCCGGACCGGCGTCGCTCGACTCAGACGCCGATGAGACCTTGGGGCCCGCATGTCCCTCCTCCTTATTTTGAACCAGAATTGGAGGACGAAGAGAACTGGGAGGGGTCTGATGACCCTCTCACACAGCAGTGTGAGTTTGATCAGGACTGGGCTGAGGAGCTTGGGGATGCCAGTGGTCTGGACACCTCCCCTGACTCTGGCATGCTGTCTCCTCCTTCCGTGGCAACGGAGGAGGGAGCAAACTTTGCAACGGTGTTGCGTAGAGCAGCTGGGGCCTTACACCTCCAGTTGCCTACCGTGGCTGTCAGGACTAACATCCTGACGGAAGTGCTTCAGCCGGCGGCTACCTCCTCGGAGCCACTGCTGCCGTTTAACGAGGTGCTTTCAGACGTTGTTTTGGGCACCTGGTCCAAGCCCACCACAGGGGCTCCTGTGGATAGGAATGTGGCCCGACGCCAACGCCCTGCTCCGGGCGACCCCCTGTTCCTCTCCCAATACCCCACCCCTGAGAGCTTGGTGGTCCAAGCCTCTGCTTCCCAAAGCGCCTTCCCTACCGCTCCCCCCTGATAGGGAATCCAAACGCCTGGCTCAATTTGGGAAGAAAGTATTTTCTTCCTCCAGTGCTGGCTTGCGGTCCGTCAATACCACTTGCCTCTTGGGCCGATATTCCCACTCCTTGTGGGACTCGGTGGCGCAAGTTCTGCCCCAGTGTCCTGAGGAGGTCCAGACACTGCTTACCCGCACCATTGCGGAGGGAAGAGATGCGGCAAAGTACACCATCAGATGTGGCCTTGATACCGCCGACTCGCTAGGCAGATCGCTTGCAACGACAGTGGCGCTGCGCCGTCACGCCTGGCTGAGAACCACTGGTTTCTCGGGTGATGTCAAACACTCTTATGGACATGCCCTTTGATGGGGTCGGTCTTTTTGGGAACAAGGCAGACCATGCGCTGGAGCGTTTTAAGGACTCGCGGGCTACGGCTAAGTCCCTGGGCCTTTCGGCTGTACGCCCTCCGCAGCCATCTGCTTTTCGCCCCTTTTGTGGCCACGGAAGGGGCGCCCAGTCACGTCCGCTGCCCAGCAACCGGCCCGCGCAGCAAGCGTCTTCGCGTGGCCGAGGACGTGGCTCCCGCCGTGGTGGGTCAGGCAACCAGCGTGCGGGTCAGGCCACCAACCCCGCCCCGTCCGCGGCCTCCAAGCCCTCCTAGTCCTTCCTTTCAGGTGCACAGCACGCCAGTAGGGGGCAGGGTCCGCCATCACCTTTACCACTGGCGTCCCATCACCTCGGACAGGTGGGTCTTGGACATTGTCCGAAGGGGCTACTCCCTCCCCTTCGAGACCACCCCCAGCCATGCCACCTCAATTCCACCGCATGTCAGGGGATCACTTGGTGCTTCTTCAGAAGGAAGTTGCGGCCCTCTAGGCCAAGAGGGCCATCGAGCGCGTTCCGACCCCAGAAGTAGGACGTGGTTGCTACTCCCACTACTTTCTGGTCCCCAAAAGGACAAGGAGGACATGCGTCCTATCTTGGACCTCCGGAACGTCAATCGCTTCCTCCGGAAGGAGAAGTTCAAGATGCTCACCCTAGCTCAGGTCTTGACTGCTGTCGACCCTGGAGACTGGATGGTAGCGTTGGACTTGCAGGATGCATATTTCCACATCCCCGTCCTGCCGGCCCACCGGCGTTACCTGCGGTTCACGGTAGGCCTCGAGCATTTTCAGTTCACCGTGCTCCCTTTTGGCCTTACCAGCGCCCTCGGGTGTTCACGAAAGTGATGGCGGTGGTCGCAGCTCATCTGCGCCGGGCAGGGGTTCCAGTCTTCCCCTACCTCGACAACTGGCTGCTGAAGGCGGGCTCGTCCCAGGCAGTCGTCTCCCACCTCCAGACTACGGCAGAACTCCTGCACTCGCTGGGGTTCTCCATCAACGTGCCGAAGTCGCACCTGATTCCTTCTCCACAGCTCCTTTTCATCGGAGCAGTTCTGGACACGACACAGTTTCGGGTCTAACCTCCCGAACGGCGAGTCCGGGATATTCAGGCTATGATTCCGATCTTTCGGCCTCTATCCTGGGTTTCGGTACGGATGACCCTGAGGCTGCTGGGCCTCATGGCCTCCTGCATCCTGCTGGTCGATCATGCCAGATGGCATATGCAGGCTCTGCAGTGGGACCTGAAGTTCCAGTGGGCGCAGCACCAGGGCAACCTGTCCGATCACGTCCAGATCTCGGAGGGGACTGCTAAACAGTTGCAGTGGTGGCTCTCGAACCGGCAATGGGTCATGGGCAGATCCCTCTCCCTTCCCCAGCCAGAGCACACAGTTGTGACGGACGTGTCCTTTCTGGGATGGGGCGGTCACATGGGAGAGGCGGAGATCAGAGGCCTCTGGTCTCCGGCGGAGTCCCGGCTCCATATCAACCTTCTGGAGCTCCGGGCGATCCGACTTGCACTAAAGGCATTCCTTCCCTCTGTCAAAGGGAAGGTAGTGCAGGTGTTCACAGACAACACCACCGCCATGTGGTACTGCAGCAAACAGGGCGGGGTGGGGTCGTGGACCCTATGTTAGGAGGCTCTGCGCCTCTGGACATGGCTGGAACATCAGGGCATTTTCCTGATGGTTCAACACCTGGCAGGTTCCCTGAACGCCAGGGCGGACGAACTCAGCCGCAGGTGCATGATGGATCACGAATGGCGTCTTCACTCGGAGGTGGCGCAAGGTCTCTTTCAACAGTGGGGAGAGCTTTGGTTAGATCTGTTCGCCACCGAAGAGAACGTGCAATGTCAGCAGTTCTGCGCGTTGGAATTTCCAAGGCGGCACTCGCTCGGCGACGCTTTTCGTCGCGAGTGGAGTTGCGGTCTGTTGTACGCCTTTCCGCCTATACCACTTCTACCCAGAGTGTTGAAGAAGATTCGGCGTGACCGGGCCCAAGTCATCCTTGTGGCTCTGGACTGGGCTCGAAGAGTTTGGTATCCCGAGCTACTCAGTATGAGCGTCGATCCCCCGATCCGTCTGCCTCTTCTGGAGGATCTTCTGTCGCAGCAGCAGGGGACGGTCCTCCACCCGAACCTGTTCAGTCTACACCTGCTTGCGTAGAGATTGAGCGGCGGCAGTTGATTCCTTTCGACTTGCCTCCCGAAGTTTGTGATGTGATTCTGGCAGCCAGGCGTCCCTCCACTAAGGTGGTATACGCCTGCAGGTGGAACAAGTTTGTGGCATGGTGCACAGCAAAGGCTGTGAACCCCCTTTCTGCCCCCCATTTCTGAGGTTCTTCTGTTCCTTCTTTCTCTGGCCCAACAGGCTTCTGCCCTGGGTACCATCAAGGGCTATCTTTGTGCAATATCTGCCTTCCTCAGGCTTCCTGATCAGCCCTCTCTTTTTAAGTCCCCTGTTGTTAACAGGTTTCTTAAAGGCATTACACACACCTTTCCTCCTGTTCCGTTTATAATGCCTCAGTGGGACTTTAATTTGGTTCTTACTTTCTTAATGTGCGCTCCCTTTGAGCCTCTGCATAACTGTCCTCTTCGTCTTCTTACTCTGAAGACAGCCTTTCTGGTGGCCATCGCCTCCGCTCGGCGGGTGAGTGAGCTCCAGGCTCTTTCATGCAAACCCCACTTTTTGTCTGTTCATCCAGATAAGGTTGTTCTTAGGACGCGTCCGTCCTTCTTGCCAAAGGTGTTTACTGCCTTCCACATTGGGCAGACCATCACTTTGCCCACTTTCTTTCTGCCTCCGCATCCTTCCAGAGAGGAAGAGAGGCTCCACCGTCTGGACCCAAAACGTGCGCTTGCCTTTTACATCAACCGCACACAACAGTTCCGGGTGGATGACCAGCTCTTTGTTGGCTACGTGGGCGCCAAAAAAGGTCGGGCGGTACACAAGAGGACCATCTTCCGCTGGGTCATCTTGTGTATCAAAGGCTGCTATTCTTTGGCTAAGAAGGAGCCTCCTGTTGGGCTGCGTGCTCATTCCACCAGGGCAACGGCTGCTACCACGGCCTTAGGCCGCGGTGTTACGCTGCAGGATATATGTCAGGCAGCTACGTGGGCCTCGTTGCACACGTTTACCAAACATTACTGCCTTGACAGCCAGGTCCGGAGGGACGGCTTCTTTGGCCGTTCTGTCCTCCGGGACTTCCTTGTCTGAATCTGTTTGCAGACCCACCACCGGGGTTGGTATTGCTGGGGTATCTATTCTAAGGTAAGGAATCTGTCACTAACGTCTCTTTCAGATGCACAAGTTACTAACTTGTGTAACGATATATCTGTAAGAGACAGTAGTTAGTGACAGATTCCTTACCGCCCACCCATCCTCCCCATTCTGCGAACTGATTTCTAGGGTTAAGGACATCCCTTTCAGGGCCCTAGACTTTTTCAGACACCTATGTCAGCTTCTTGCATGGCTCTGCGTTCCTGGCGCGGAAAGTCGTGTACAGAACTGACGTCAGCGCGCAGGGGCGGCGTCTAAGTACTTCCCGCGAAGTCATCCCGGCGATCCCGACGACTGACGCGGAGCCGCACGACGCCGCCTACCGACGCGCAAGGGTACTGCTACGCAAAACTTTCCGGATCCAGCCTGACGCCTGGGGATATTCTAAGGTAAGGAATCTGTCACTAACTACTGTCTCTTACAGATATATCGTTACACAAGTTAGTAACTTGTGCTTTAAGTTCTTTGAATAATTTGTTGTACTCTCGATTGTGTGAAAGTTACAAACCATGTTGCAATAAGCACTGTCATTCTAGCGTGTGCACACGCCTGCGATACTCTGTGGAGACTAGGCAGACTCAGCCCTGGAGAGCTTTAAAAAAGAGCAAGGCAACACTGCGCTTTCTTGGGTTGGCACTACCTGTATGGCAGTTTCCCAAGCAATTTCACCCCTTTCGATGCTTCGGAAGGGGATACTAGCAGAGGCTGCATCACAACTAACTTCAACAACAATAGGAATTCCCAAGCCTTTCAAGGCAGAGCTCTGGAATCCGGCTGCCAGCGTCTAGGCCCCCAAGGGCAGCGTGCTACCCAGTCTCCTGCCCCTCCCCTGCAGCCATTGCATAAACCATTTTAAGTAGCCCTCAGCGGTGCACGATCGCCCGGTAGGAGGCCATATCATCTTTTATCTCTCCTGATTGAGGAGCATCACATTGACCAGAAGTTGCTCCAGATTTTGAAAAATGGTTACTCCCTTCACACCTTATCAACATGTCTCCCACACCACAATGCCGCTCGAAAGACCGATTGTTCATACTTGGAGGGGAAGTTCAAATTCCTCATGACCAAGGGAGCCATAGAGAGGATGTCACATCACACATAGGAACTGGTTGTTATTCCTGTTACTTTTTGGTGCAGAACAAGGATGGAAGCCTCTGCCCTATCCTCTATCTTTACCCTCTGGACTTTTTCCTCCAATAGGATAAGTTCAAAATGCTCACCTTGACCCAAGTCCAGTATGCACTGGATCCAGAATAGCGGATCATGACGTTGGATCTGCAGCACTTCTATTTTCACATTCCTGTTCTGAAGTCCCACAGATGCTTCCTGTGGTTTCAGGTAGGCTGAGGGTACAATCATTGCTTTTCTTCGGCCTTATCATTGCTCCTTTGGTGTTCACATAGGTGATACTGGTGGTCCCTACCCATCTGCGAATACCAGTCTTCCCATACCTCATCGACTGTCGGTTGCTTACGACTGTTTGAGGCAAGCCAACCTTCATTAGTCAGACTACCTGTTGACATCCTTGGTTTTTTCCAACAACATGATTAAGTCACACCTATCTCCTTCAAAACAGGCCGTCTTCATTAGTCATCCTGAACACTGTGCTCTTCCAAGCCATCTCTCCTCATTGAGTCCAGGACATTTGGGCTATGATCCTGAATTTATGAACTTTGACCTGGGTCTCAGTGAGAGCGACTCTGAGGCTTCTCCTCCTGCATCCTACTGGGGACCAAGCTAGGTGACGCATGCAGACTCTGCAGTGCGATCGAAGCCTGTGGGCTCAGAACCAAGGCAACCTTGCAGATTTCATCCAGGTGCCAGAGGAGACTGCGAAAGATCTCCTTTGGTGACACCTAGACTACAATTGAACCAACTGCATGCCCCTGCCCCACCCAGAGTTAATGGTTGTGAGAAATACATTGTTGCTGGGTTCAGGGTGGTCATCTGGGAGAGATGGAGATTAGAAGACTCTAGTCTCTGGCAAAAGCTTGTCTCCTCATCAGCTTTGGAGGACCTCCTGTTGCAGCAGCAAGGTAGGGTCCTGCACCGGAGACTGCACAACCTACACCTCCATGCATACAAACTAATCAGCAACAGTTGATTCTTTTGATTTTCTTTCCGAAGTAGTTGGTGTCATCTTAGCAGCCAGATGTCCCTACGTCAAAACCATTTGTATGGGTTGCTGAAATAAATTTGTTGTATGGTGTTCCTCCAGCAACATCCAGCCTCAGCTGACTTACTGTTATTTTGTCTTTCTTTAGTCCCGCAAGGCCTTGATGTGGCAAGTTACTTATCAGATCTAAATATCTTCTACATCTACTCGATCAACCATTGTGTTGGAGAGTGCCTCTTTTGGACATGGTTAGCCCCGACTTTTAGCCTGGAAAATGATGTAATTTCGACTGGCGGTTCACAACGTCCCTGGCAACCAGGTTTCCTGTGCCAGAAACTCTTTCCTAAACTGTACCTTTTGTTTCCCAGTTGTCACAACTTCAGTACCCCTTGTAAGTCCCTAGTAAATGGTACCCCTGGTACCTAGGGCATTGGCAGTGAAGAGGTACCCCAAGGGTAGCAGCCTGAATTGTGGCACTCTAGGATCCCCTCACCAAGGCCATGCACACTGCCATTGCAGACTGCGTGCCTTGGTGCAGACAAAAGCGAAGAGTTGACATGGCACACATCCCTGTGTGCCATGCCCACAGGCACTACATGGGTTATAGGTAAGACACTCTATAGTAGGCCTTATAGTACTAAGGCGGGGTGCACTATGTTCTGTGAGGGCACCTCTGCATGAGCAGATATGCCCCTGCAATATCCATGTCGATTCGTGGATATTGTAAGTGAGAATGGAAGCCTTGGAGAGTACATGGGCTGGACACTCGTCAATACGACTTCCCCAGCTCTATGATGGCTTCACTGTATTATGGATGTTTGATATCCAGCATCTCGTTTTAATAAACCTGCAATGATTCCTGTGTAGGAGTTATTAATAACTGCACACAGAGGATGCCTTAGAGGGGTCCCCTGAAACCTACCAACCCTTAGTGTGGTCACCGACTGGTCTAAGCCAGCCCCTCACCACCAGACAGAGCTCTGACCTCATGGGGTGAGTGCCTGTGCGCTCAGAGGTCAAGAACAATGCTTGCCCTGGGCAGAGGTGTTAACTCCCCCTGGTCAGCAAGAACAATCTGTGGCGGGAAGCTTCAAAGGCCTTGCCACCTTTGAAATGTGACCCAGCCTCTCCTGATAGGAGCAGGCCGCCCCTCCTGTCCTCACCCCCTTTTGTCAGGAAGACAGGCGGTAAAACAATGAAAGAGTAGGTGTAGCCCCCTCTGCCAGCTCCACTCCTAAGGTGCTGGAGGCGAGGTGAATTCCATTTTTCTGTGCCCACCATCTTGAAGATGATGGGCTTGTCCAATCAGGACTAATGCTATGTCCCCCTCCCACAGGAGTTGGGCATAATAGGGGGTGTAGACACCCCAGGTAAGCGGCCCATTGACCACTAACTGTCACTCCCTTGGATACATCTGTAAATGTAGTATTTAGGTTGCATTCCCAGACCTGAACAGTGGAAGAAGACGAAGAAACGCTGTTGAACTGAGCTGCAGGCCTAGTGCTGGACTTTGGGTGCAAACTCTTGCCTGCTGCCACAGAACTGAGCAGTCGCCATTCTCCAGCTCATCCTGTCGCTGTGTGGCCTCCACAAACCCTCGAGAGTCGCCAGCACTTCGCCAATCAGCAGAGAAACTCCCTTGAGATAAAGGTACTATCTCCCTGCAGCCACAGGCCTCCAAAACAGTGTAGTCCGGGTGCCAGCCTAAGATGCACTTGTTCTGGAGAGTCAGCTCGGCCTCTGCACTAAGTCTTGAGGCCCCAGGACCCACCGGAGCTGAGAGGCAGCAATACCCAGGGCACTGGTCCCCTTGCTGCAAAAACCTACAAAACCGAGTCCAGGCGGACTGTAACTCTACAGCAAGCCAGCACCTGACGCAGGGTGTCAGGACTCTGGAGACCCACTTCAGCATAGGCCCAGCAGCTCCAGAATCGTCACTCCAAGCCCTGACCGTGAAGTGCTTCTTTGGGCTCCATTGCCCAGCTGCACATCTTCACTGCACCCAGCCTGCCCGGCCGGGGCATCTTCAAACCAACTGTGCTCCCGTGGCCCCAGAGCCCTAGCAACCTCTACTCTCCCTTGAGTCTTCGGACTTGCCTACAAGCCCCCCCTTTGCTTTTACTGGTGGCCCCCTTCCTTCGTAATGTGCCAGCTACAAAGTTCCCTTCTTTCTTGCTTAAGGTGGAATCCGGGAAGCTCCTGAGAACTTGGCCTTGGAACTTTAGACCTTGGCCCGACCCTTCTGATTCTAAAAGGTGAAAGTAACTGCATTGCATTGATTCTCCAATTGCCTTTTTTTCTTCCATAGGAAATGTAGTTTGCATAATTGCGCACAACTGTGATTATTGCATTTCTTGTGATTTTCTCGTACTGTGAAAAGTATTTACCGTGTATCTGAAGTCCTTGTTCTAAATATTTATATAAAAAGTGCTATTTTTCTAATTCAGTCTCAACTGCATTCTTTGAGTGTGCATCATTTATTGCCTCTGAGCACAACAAATTCTTAGCACTACCCTCTGATAAACCAAACTGCTCGCCCACACTACCACAAAATAGAGCGTTAGTATTATCTACTTTTGCCTCTGTAAACCAATAAGGGTCTCCCCGACCTCTCTGCACAGTGTACCCCATTGTGATGCACTATATAGAAAGGTGGGTTTCCTACACATTGTTAATCAAGTCACCTGTTGTGAGCTTTTTTCAAGGACTGATTTATATGCTCCCACCAGCATCTTTTGTAATGCCTCAGTGAGATCTTAATTTGGTTCTTATTTACATTACCTATGCTCCGTTTGAACCAATGCACCGCTGGTTTCGCCACCTTCTCAAATTAAAGGCAGCTTTCCTCACAGTGATAACGTCAGCTTATCGCGTGAGTTACAAGCGCTGTCTAACTGCTGTACACCCTGCTCTTTCTAGACAAACTTGTACTCGGGACAAAAATGGCATTTCTTCCAAAGGTGGTCACACCCTTCCACATAGGGCTGTCCATTACCCTGCCAGCCCTCATCCATCTAAAGGGGAAAGAAAGACATCACCACCTCGATTCTAAGGAAGCCCTGAGCTTCTATATCGATCGCACGAAAGAACATCGGATGGATGATCAGTTCTTTGTGGGCTTTCCTGGGGCACAAAAGGAGAAAACAGTACAGAAGTGTGTCATCTGTTCTATGCATCTAGATCTGTTATGGGCTGGAACCAGCTTAATTCCACCAGAGCAAAGGCTGCTACCACTGTGCCGGTGTATTGTCAGTCTTGGATATCTACCAGGCAGCTACGTGGGTGCCTGGATAGCCGGGTCCATTGAGAGGTGCCCTTCGCCGTTCGGTCCTGCAAGATTTCCTGGTCATAGTCATTCCTCAAACCCACCACCTGAGGTGGTACTGCTTTGGTATCTAGTTACAAGTTGACGAATATGCAGTTAGAAGTATCCATCAGAAGTAAGTTACTTACGTTCTGTAACGCTCTTTCTGGTAGACACTGTCTAACCGCTGATTCACTACCGACCCACCCTCCTCCCCATTTTGTGGAATGGACTCTGGTTCACTTTAAGATTTTAATTTATTGATCTGCACTGTTACAAAATGGTTTGTAAGGGCTCCACGCCTGACGGCATGAACGGAGATCTGAAAGAAACTGATGTCTGCGCTCAGAGGTGGTGGCTATGTAGGTGTGCCGACATCACTTTAAGGACTGGCCCGATATGGAGCTGCATGATGCCACCTGCTGATGCCGAAGGAGTTGCTATGAAAATCTTCCAGATCCAGCCTGGCTCCTGGGAGGTATTCACAAGGCGAGGAATCTGCTAGGCCAGGGTCTCCAACCTGTAGCTTGCGAGCTACTGTAGCTCTCCAGCCACCTCCGAGTAGCTCACCTGTGTGCAGCCCAGCCTATTAAATTAGAAAGTTTTTGCTAGGTTGAAGTATGATGCATAAAAAAGATGACATTATACAGCACTAATAATATTAGCAGCTGTCAATGCGTTTCATTGAACACGAGTAGCTCTCAATTCGGAAAAGGTTGGAGACCCCTGTCTAGAGTATCCACCAGAAAGAGTTACCGAAGCCAATTAGTGTTTCTTGGTGCTGTGTCTATATTGTTACATGTTGGAGACTAAATAAATGATTAATTCATGCATTCCATGCATTTAAAGTATCGGAGTGTAATATCCGTCTACCTCCACCAGCTGAAACCCCTCGACCCAAGAAGAGCTGCCCTTGACTACATGCAAGCCATCGACAAAAGGAACTAAACCACGCCAAAGATCACCTCCACCCCAAAGCACTGACAATCTGGCCTCTGAACCAAAGTCAGCAAGTCATCCAGCCAGACCTGAACCAAGGTTGCTGCAGAAAAAACCCTCAACTCCTAGGTTAGACTCGAGTTGGGGCCCAACTATTCTCCAGGTTTCAAACATCTTGGCCACACAAGGCAAAAGAAAATATTAATACACCATCCCATGGGAAAAAGCCTTGTCGGACCTTCACTAGAGCACCCACATACACTTTCAGATCCCGAAAAAGAGACTTGCTTTCAAGGAAGTACTCTTTATTTTTCTTTTTTTTTTTTTTTTTTAGACTATCCCTCCTATTACAAAGAGGGTGATCAGTCCACCACCTCTACCTGCTGCACTCTAGGATTCCTACACCATCCCCTTCACCACCACACCCTCTCTCGTCTCCACAGTCCCATCCACACTGACTCCAACTAGGAAGACCCATAACACCCTTTTTTTTAGTCTGTGGTGCCTTTGTAAACAGACGACACCTGGAAAGATTACTATGTCAACCCGCCAGATGATCCAGACATGGACCCATACCCTATCAAGTATTTCCACTGAATGATACTGCAGCATATAATACTGTAATACTAAGGGCTGCACAGCCCCCATAATGTTAAAGTGCATCTGGTGCAGAAGGAGGAGGACTAATTTATCAAAACCCTCTCTAAGATTGAGCGGTCAGTGCACTGCTATGTGGTATGCTCAAGACTGTTCCAGAAAACTTTAAAGACCCGTTGATTGCCAGGGTTGTCAACTCCAGCTAGAGAAAAAAATCAAAACATCCCTGCATAAAGCTGTGCATATTTGGAGGCAAGTAGTGTCAGTCTAGCTGATGGTCCACATGGCAAGAAAACAAGCCTAATGATGGGCGACTGAAGACTCCCCTCTCCCTGAGGAATAGAGCAAAAGGGTAGATGCTGCAGGGAAGAATGATGGTTGGGGTTGGGGTGGGGGATGGGATTGCTGGCCACATAGTGAAGAAATGTAAACTTGTGGCTTGTTCTCCAAATACGATCACCACCCCCCCGCCCCCCCATTGAGAGGAATGAGCACTTTTATGAAGCCCATCTAAAATGAGAAGAAAAAATGCCTACACCCTTCAGAGGCAAGTCTACCAACAGCGGCAGAACTTGCAGGGCACCAAGCCAACAATCTTTTGGCAAAGGTGGATACAGGGGCAAAAGAAAGTGGGAAGGTTAGAGGTGGCTCAAAAAGTGACATCTCTGCTTCAAAACAGTAACTCTCATGATTCACCTCGATCACATAACACCTGTCAAAGAAAGACTGAGGTTTTTCCTTTTCTAGGGCAAAGAGATGATCTCACATAATGGGGTGCCCTCAATAGTAAGGCAGGGTACTGGCTAGAGATTCCATACCATGCCACTAAACATGCAACTCAATGCCATGTCCTCAGTCATGATCATCTGCTGAAGGAGGAAGTGTGGGTGGCCCTTGCCAAAGATGCAGTCGAGCTGGTGCCCCTGCACCAGCATAAACGTTTATTCCCTGTAATTTTTAAATCCTCAAAGGATGGGACAGCCAATCCAGGACCTCATGCCATTGAAGCACTACATCCTGTTGGGACACTTCCAGATGACCATCCTGCAGGATGTCTTCCCAATGCTCTGAAGAGGGGATGTAATTACAGCCCTCGAACTTCCACATCTGCGGGCATCCAGACCACCACCAGTATCTCAGCTTTGTGAGAAATGCATAACACTATCAATTCAAAGTACTAGCTTTTGGGATTAGTACAGCCCCAAGGTGCTTACAAAGTGGCTAGCAGCGGTGCCACCACATCTGTGCAGAAACAGCATTCATGATTGTGTATCTAGACTGGCTGATCAAGAGCAGCAGCAGAGACCAATGCCTATCACACATATAGTGTTTGCTCCGGTTCGCCATCAATGCCAAAGAGTCCCACCTCCAGACCTTTTTGTGGTCGTTCTTAAACGCTGTCACGGGCAACGCCAACAAAGCGGGTGGTCGCATTTCATACACGCTGCCTACCACCACAACAGGTTTGCCACATCCTCCACCTTGAACTTATGGCAATCTGCCTGCCGCACTGAGCTTTCTGCACTTTTATTCAAGGCAAAGCAGTCCTTAGATTGACAAGACAGCCATTTACTACATCAAGAAACCGAGGAACACTCTCTCCCCAGCTGCCAGTGTTTGCTTAAGAGTTATGGCATTGGGCCATTCACACCCAAGTTCTGTCAGTTGTTTTCCTGGGTGAGAACAATAACTTTGCGGGCTTGCGAAGCAGGGTGAAAAAGTATAAGCACTCCTCCCAAGATCCCACCTACAGCAATGCAGTGTCCGTCTCAGATATATAGTGGCATTGGAAGGAACAGAGCCAACATCCCTATGTCGAGTAGGCCATGATTGGATAGAGTGGGAGAGTGGAAATGGTGGGGTGAAAGATGGAAAGAGCTGCAAATACATAGTGACAAATGGCCAAATCTAATGCTCACCTGAACAGGCATATACAACAGCAGTGGGAAGAGAGAGAGAGCTAATGCAGTTCCTACCTGACCAGTATAGAAAGAGAGCAAAGTTGTTGATACAGGAGGGGAAGACCATAGCCAATACCTGCTTAAAATCTTCACAAGATGCAGCAGACCCAGTTAGCAGGTAGAGGTGGATGGGTAGCATCATGAGAATTTATGCTTAGCTGCAGGTTTCCGGGTTCAAGCCGGAAATGCAGACATCTGTTATCATGCCCTTCATGGGTGAAAACCTCTTATGCACAACAGTGGGCGAGACACTCCAGCAAAGCAAATAAAAATAAGATAATGACATGCCATAGGTGATGAGGAGTTCTACAGTTTCTGGGGGGAGGCGGTCTGCAGTTTCTGGGGTCTTCTAGGAGAGGATCGGCCTAGCCAAGAAAGCGGTGGAGGGAAGTTTCTATCACAGTATCCCACAAACCAAATTTGTATGGCCAAACCTCAAATAATCAGGACCAGCATCTTCCTATTATCAGGCCCCCTGCGTGCAAAACAAGCAGAGGGCAGAATAAAAGTTTTCCTCCAGGAGGGGAGATCAATCACCCCCGACAAGTGGGTACTGTAGGAAGCTGGCTCTGTATATCCTATACCAAAAAGAGGTATAAGGTGCAGAGTCTCCAGTGGATCCCCAGAGGCTTTACAGAGGCTTAAGTAGATAATACTAATGCTCTCTTTTGTGGTTAGTGTGGGCGGGCGGGTAGGCTTATCAGAGGGCAGTGCTAAGCATTTGTTGTACACACACTGGCAATAAATGATACACACACAATGACTAAATCCGAGACCAATGGTTTGTACAAATAATACGTTTAGTATATTTTATAGAACCAAAGATACTTTGTTGCAAGTAAATACGTTTAGCAATATCAATGCTTTTAAATGTAAAATGTGGACACTTGGTGCATTTTTCAACAATACAATGTTCTCTTATGGTAGGAGAAACAATCTGCAATATGCCGGTAAGTAAACGATTTGCGATATTGAGTTTCTGGATAAAGAATTAGTACCAGGTAAGGTTCAGGTAAGTGACAAAACTGCACCACCAGCGACACTAAGGTGGCCGGCTGCAGAGGTCACGATCGGTATCTGGTGCCAGTGTTATCCAATGGATAAAGGGGACAATCGAAGTGGTACTACTTCAATGCAAGCAGCACAGGTTGGTAACCCAATCTCCGGATATTAAGGTAAGTTTGAGGGGGGGGGGGGGCACAAGGCAGCACCAGAATTACACCTCCAGTGGCACAGGGGCAGCCGCGTGCAGAGTGCCAACACAGCATTGGGTGCCCAAGACAAACTAATGGGGAATCTTGAAGTTGGAAAAAGGCTGCAGGCTTAGGCCTGGAGGCCGATCGAAGGGGACCTACAGCTGCACAGTTAAGTTGGGGTGTACTGGAGCGTAGGGACACAGTCTGTTCATCTCTGCAAGGCCAACTGGCAGGGGGTGTCCTTTGGCGTTGAGAAACAGCTTACCGGTGCAGGACGCGGGGGGGTCGTGCATAGGCTGCAGGCATCGACATGGAGTCCAGCAGGGGTCAGCTCACAGTGGACTCTTGCACAGAAACACTGGGGAACCTTTGCTGGACCTGTCACCACTGGAACTTGGGTCATGGGTGTCTGGTGCAGAGGTAGTTGGTTTTGCGGTTCCGCAGGCAGAGCTTTGGTCTTCCTACAGAAAGGGTAAGTAAAGTTAGTTCTCTTCCAGGGGATACTCATCAATAGTCATAAGCACTGAATTATCTCCGCCCACGTGCGGGAACCCGGAGCATATACAAAAATACATATATATTTGTATGTAGTAGAAAAAGAGTACATAGTACGAAATAAACACACACATATACATGTATAACATAAAAAATATGCAGCCCCAAACATATCCAATAGGCTAAGAAGCCAGAATTACATGTATTTCTCTGGTATGAAAATAACATATAAACATATAATGTAAGAGAAGGACATGTACAGTAAGAGCATTCCGCAAAAAACCTTTTATTTTCATCAAAGAAAACAGTTAATGCCAGGCAATTAGCCTAAAGAAGGCTGCATAAATAAATAACATCCCTGTACAGAAAAGGAAACTGGCACCTCGCCTTTAAGGCCTCCGAGACCCTGAGCACTTTGCCTTTAAGGCCTCCAGGAGACCCCTGCTCCCATCATGCACCACAGGTGACCGTTAGGTCAGTTCTTTTTTCCGGCTCCTTCTGTGAGGAACCTGGAGCTTGAGGTTAACTGATTTTGACTTTTTCCAGTCAGAATTTATATTCTAACTACTTTTTTCGATATTTTTTGTTACTGGTTGTATTTACCAGTCTTTTTCTGACTAATTGGTCAATCTTTTTAGTCAGATATGCCACCTTTATTTTATAAATGTCCTTCCTGTGGGAAGAAGATGGCCAAATCCGATCCTCATTCGGTCTGCGTCGTGTCTCTACCTTCTTCTCATGACACAGAGACATGCTATCACTGTCGTCAACTTTCAAGATGAACATTGAAAGACAGAGAGAAGATCAGACTTCTAGGCTTGATGGTGAGAGGAAAACATCAGAAAAGTGGCCCAGAGAGTCATCATTCATCTGGAGGGCCCTCCTCTCCGAGAAAACGGCGAAGATCTACATCACCAGAGGCTAGAAGTAAGAGAAAACATCACAGCATGTCGTCGACGTCGAGACCAACTAAACAAGTAAGGTCGACGTCGAAGACCAGATCGCCGTCGAGAAGTAAGTCGACGTCGAGACCTACAAAGCAAGTGAGATCGACGTCGAGGACAAGATCGCCGTCGAGAAGTAAGTCGACGTCGAGACATGCTTCGGGCTCAAAGCATGATAGACATCAGTCGGCATCGAAACGCCTGTCGGCATCAATACAGAGGTCGACGTCGAGATCTCCGCCCCCTTCTCGAAGGTCGGCGTCGAGACATTCCAGATCACCCTCTCGGACCCGTCAGCGGTCTACGTCGAGGGCAGGGTCAACGTCGAAGATACCGCATGAACACCAGCTGTCGACGTCGAAGAGACCGACGTCGAGGGCTACGTCCCATAGATCTCCACCGTCAAGAGTGTCACCTCCACGGTCGTCATCGATGGTGGCTCATTCTGGTTCGACGTCGAGGCGTTCAACGTCGAGGGACAGGCAAGTTACTACTGCTGAAGGCGTAGAAAGACCGATGTCGAGATCACGGCGCTCGACGTCGAGGGAAGCTTCTTCCTCGCCTGGTATAACAATCATTCAAGTTACACCGGCGGGCTCTCCGGCGAGTGGGAACAAATCTCCTCCCATCAACATGTCACCCAGATGGTTGGAGGACATTAGGCACTGGAAGACCCAACCCAGACCTACTGAGAGACCTCCTCCCACGGAATCCGCAAGACCTTCCGCTGGTAGGTCCCCGAGGCGTTCCAGATCTCCATTAAGAAGGCGCTCACGCTCAAGAGCGCTCAAGGTCCCGCCGATCACATACGCCAAGGAGAAGACAGAGGTCTCCTACAACGACCTCATCAACCAGGTCATCGTATAGAGACTATTCCCCTACTATCTCTTCAACTCCACCATCCAGGGTTTCCCCTGTTGATGATATGGGGACATTCAACGAGGTGCTCTGTAGAGGTGCCAGCAAGTTGAACATAACCATGACTGTGCCTCAGGTGACTACATCCATAATATTTGAAACTTTGCACCATCGGGCTTCGGCAAAGCCCCTTCTACCTTTGGTGCCAGGATTGTTAGAGCCTGCGATGAAGACTTTTTTGACACCTGCCACAGTGGGCTCGGGTCCCACAAGAATTTCAAAAAAGTATAAGGCCCCAGACCAAGATCCTTTGTTTCTGCGGTCTGATCCGTCACCGGATTACCTTATAGTCGCTGCTGCCAGGAAAGCACATTCCAATACCTGTTATTTGCTCCTCCAGAGAAGGACAGCAAAAACATGGATTCTTTGGGACGGAGAATGTGCAATACGTCAGGATCTGTTATGAGAGTGGCTAGTGCAGCCGCTCTACTGGGACGATATGACCGGTCTTTATGGGACTCTCTAACCAGATTCACAGAGAAATTACCCAAAGAAGATCAAAAGGATTTTCTAGAGATTGTGCAGGAAGGTGGCCTGGTAGCTAACCAGATCATTAGTACAGCGGCTGATTCTGCAGATTTGGCAGCTCACGGATACGCACATGGCATTTGTTCACGAAGATCAGCGTGGCTTCGACTCACGGGTCTCAAGCCCGATGCTCAAAGAAAGATAGTTAATCTGCCCTTTAATGGATCATCGTTGTTTGGTTCACATGCGGACGACCAAATGGCAAAAATGAAAACTGAGTTGGATACTCTCAAGGCTGTAGGCTTTGAAAAGAAGGAATTTCGTCGTCGCTTTCGTCCCTATGACAAACGCTCTTTTAAACAGCGAGGTCAATCATCTAACTGGTCATCGCAGAACCAAGGTCAGACGCAACAAAGGTCCCAGTTCCAACAACGTAGACCGGGACGTGGCAGAGGTGGAAATAAACAGCAGTCAACAGCACTAAAAGCAGCCACAAAAACAATGAGGTGTGTCTTCCTCCAAAGCTGTTGTCCACTCCGGTGGGAGGAAGTGTTTCATTACATCTGGAGGAGTGGAAACGTATAACAAAAGACAAATGGGTCATCAACATTGTTCAAAATGGCTATCTTAAGTTCAAAACTCCTCCTCCATCTATACCTCCGAGAGGCATTTCTCACCGCGACCAACGATTGTTACAAAGGGAGGTAAACACCTTATTGAAGAAAGGAGCTATAGAAAAAGTCCCCGCTCCTCAAAGAAATCAAGGAGTCTACTCTCGTTATTTCCTTGTGCAAAAAAGAGGCCCCACCACAGAATACAGACCTATTCTGGACTTGAGACTGTTGAACAAATACATTCGCAGAGAGAAATTTCGAATGTTAGCACTCCATCAAATTTTCCCACAGCTTCATCAAGGGGATTGGATGTGCTCCATCGACTTACAGGACGCATACTTCCACGTACCAATCTTAAAGAAACATCGCAAATTTCTACGCTTTCGAGTGTCTTTTCAACATTACCAGTACTCAGTTCTCCCATTCGGGCTCATATCAGCTCCCCGAACATTCTCCAAATGTATGGCTGTGGTGGCCGCTTTTCTCCGCAAGCAGAAAATATTCATATATCCTTACCTGGACGACTGGCTCCTGAAGAGCTCATCTCCAACTCTGCTGCAGGATCATCTCTCGTGCTGCCTTCAGCTTCTCCACAACTTGGGCCTTGACGTCAATTTCAAGAAATCCATACTAAATCCAACGCAAAAGATCCATTACCTAGGCTCCTTCCTGGACACCGAAAAAGCAAGTGTGTCCCCTTCGGAGGAGAGGTTGTCATCAATCCAAGGAAAATGCCTGACCCTTCTTCACACGCATCTCCCGACAGTTCGACAGGTGTCATCACTACTGGGATCGATGGCGGCGTGCATCTTTATAGTACCAAACGCACGATTACACATGCGTCCACTACAACAATGTTTGGAGGACCAGTGGATGCAAGTATCAGGGCGCTGGGAGGATCATGTAATTCTCCATCAATCAGCCAAAGACTCCATCCGGTGGTGTATGAAGCGATCGCACCTGATGAAGGGAGTCCCTTTCCACCAGGACCCTCCAACCCAGACTTTAGTCATGGACGCTTCTCTCCAGGGTTGGGGTGCTCATATGGGCCCTCTGCAAGTACAAGGTCTATGGTCCGACTCCGAAAAGAGCTACCACATCAACCTGCTAGAGCTGAGAGCCGTACATCTAGCTCTCAAGTCCCTGTTCCCGTCATTCAAGTCTCGCTCCATTCTAATCCAAACGGACAATACAACGACGATGTATTATTTGAACAAACAGGGAGGTACCCGATCAAGAACACTCTCCATAGAGTCTCAAACCATATGGAACTGGCTTCTAGCGAGAGACCTGTCAATAGTAGCCATTCATCTACCGGGCTCTCTCAACTCCCAGGCGGACTTCCTCAGCAGAGACTTCGTCGAAGCCCACGATTGGGTTCTCAACAACGAAGTCGCTCACAGCATCTTTCGAGAATGGGGAACGCCAGACATCGACCTGTTTGCAGACGCGGTAAACGCAAAATGCTCCGTCTTCGCATCCAGGTATCCCCAACAAGGATCTCAAGGGAATGCCCTTTTGATCGAATGGTCTCAGAGCTTACTGTACGCTTTTCCACCGATTCCGTTGATACCAGTTGTAATCAACAAGCTGTACAGGACCAACTCCAGGATGATCCTAATAGCCCCGGAGTGGCCTCGCCAGTGGTGGTTTCCGGACCTCCTTCAACTATCGGAAGTGCCACACAAGAGGTTGCCATGCCGCCCGGATCTCTTATCCAAACAGGCAGGGAGAGTATTCCACCCCAACCTGTCCTCCCTCCGGTTGACAGCATGGCTCCTGAAGTCATACAATATGGACACCTACAATTGAATCCAGACTGACTGTACGGCTATTCTCAAAGAAGCGAAAAGACCTTCCACGAGGAAATCATATGCCTTCAAGTGGAAGCGGTTCTTCCTATGGTGTGTGGACAATGGACATGATCCCATCCGGGGTCAGGAACAGGTTATTTTACCCTATTTGCTGCATTTGGCTAGATCTGGTCTTCAGTTCTCTTCTATCAAAGTCCACCTTGCAACAATCACAGCCTATAGGAAGTCCCCCAACCAGACTTCTTTGTTTAGAATTCCAGTGGTAAAGGATTTTCTTGAGGGCTTGAAAAAGGTTTACCCACCAGTCAGGTCTCCCTCTCCTCCATGGGAGCTTAACATTGTGTTAACAAAATTGATGGGGTCTTCTTTCGAGCCTATTCATAAAGCCTTCCTTACAGCATTTAACATGGAAAGCCGCGTTCCTGGTGGCCATTGCATCTGCTCGCAGGGTCAGTGAGATCCAGGCTCTTTGCTGTAAGGAACCTTATACTGTGTATCTGAAAGACACGTTAGTGACAGATTCCTTACCTTAGAATATCCCCAGGCGTCAGGCTGGATCCGGAAAGTTTTTGCGTAGCAGTACCCTTGCGCGTCCGTCGTCGGCGTCGTGATCGCCGGGATGACGTCGCGGGCAGTACTTAGACGCCGCCCCTGCGCGCTGACGTCAGTTCTTCTTTTTCCGCGCCAGTAAGCGCAGATCCGGGAAGAGCAGTGCCCTAGTCAATTTTTGACTAACTTTTTGTGAATTTTTTCACTGTTTCTTTCGATCGACTCCTAGGTGTCGTAGGGATGCCCGGCTTCAAGCCATGCGACGCCTGTGGTCGAATGATGTCGATCACAAACCCGCATCTAGAGTGTCTCTTCTGTCTCGGCCGAGACCACGACACGAAGTCGTGCCCTGACTGACGGAAACTTCACGCGAAGGCTTTGCGAGAGCGGTCTCGAAAGCTACTCGAGGTCCGGCAGTCGGCTCCGCGCCGCACCAAGCCCCGGTCCCGGGAGAGGTCGAGGGGCCGGTCGCGGAGTCCCCGCCGGTCGTCGGAGTCCAAGTCTTCGCGCTCCTCGGGTAAGTCGAAGCACAAAAAGTCTAAGAAGCGTCATCGCTCTAAGACTTCGCCTCGCCGGTCTCGCAACTCGGCTGAGACCCCAGTCGGCACCGTCCCTGCCCCCGCGGCCCCGGACATGCCTATGGAGCCGCCCCCGCATTACCCGTCCTTTCCGGGTTCGGGAGCGACTCCGGCCGAAATACAGGAATTCCTGTCGGCCATGGCCCGCCTCTTCGGGCCTCAGGCTCCCTCCGGTGCGCCTTCGGGCCCCGCGGGCCCTGATGGGGTTGCCCCGGCGTTGCCGTCGACTCCGGTCCCGGCGCCGCCTGTCCCACCAGCCTTCATCCCGGCCTCGGCTCCGGCCCCGATCCCGGCTCCGGTGGTACCGCAACCCCCATCGACGCCGGTTGACCTAACCACGCCTCCGCCGACGCTGAGGTCCCCGGTGCGGTTCCTGACGCCGTCCGGGGCTCCGGACGGCGTCGGTCCCCGGCTCTCTCCGGCTCCGGACATGGAGCCGGACAAATGTCGCTCGACGCCGGCTCCGGCGCCGATGAGACCTTGGATCCCAAATGTCCCTCCTCCTCCATATTTTGAACCTGAGGAGGACCAAGAGAGCTGGGAGGGGTCTGAGGACCCTCTCACACAACAGTGCGAGTATGATCCGGACTGGGCTGAGGAACTTGGGGATGCCAGTGGTCTAGACACCTCCCCTGACACTGGTATGCTGTCTCCTCCCGTGGCTACGGAGGAGGGAGCTAATTTTGCAACGGTGTTGCGTAGAGCAGCTGGAGCCTTAAATCTCCAATTGCCTACTGTGGCTGTCAGGACTAATCTCCTGACGGAAGTGCTTCAACCGGCAGCTTCCTCTTCGGAGACTGTGCTGCCGTTTAATGATGCACTCACTGACGTTCTTTTGGGTGCCTGGTCCAGTACGACTACTGCAAAGACAATTGTTCAAGCTATGCATTATTATGACCATGCACTGATATGACTGCCCAAAATGCATTCTATTGTCTATGCAACTCTCAGTTGATTGTTATGTCTGTCTACAGAGATTACTGATTAAGTGTTCATTCTGCACGTGTTTTTAATCAGTGTCTACAGAGATTACTGATTAAGTGTTCATTCTGCACGTGTTTTTAATCAGGGCCTGTTAATCACTAAGCCCATCTGTTTGCATATCAGGTAATGCACTAACTTTTATATCCTCATTGAAACCTTCTGTCATTTCTGTCTTTCTCTTAATTATGAACAGATATCTAACATGCGTAGACCTTTATACTTCTTTATGAATATTTCGTAATTTATTGTGCATTATTTTCATGTCGTAATTATTTTTGGTAGCAATTCTTTGAACTCCTTGTAATTTACTTTAGAGTTTGGAATTATAATTGTCATTCTCTATTTGTTTCTGTTTGTAACTCTATTCGTATCTATTACTATACTTATGACTTTGACTATCAACCTGCCTATTTCAAGATGGCCCCAGTGCCGCTACCTCATTACATGCTGGATTACGCGCGACCCCTCCTACCCTTGTAATCACGTGACCTCCCTATACTTCTTTATGAATATTTCGTAATTTATTGTGCATTATTTTCATGTCGTAATTATTTTTGGTAGCAATTCTTTGAACTCCTTGTAATTTACTTCAGAGTTGGGAATTATAATTGTCATTCTTTATTTGTTTCTGTTTATAACTTTATTCGTATCTATTACTATACCTATGACTTTGACTATCAACCAGCCTATTTCAAGATGGCCCCAGTGCCGCTACCTCATTACATGCTGGATTACGCGCCACTCCTCCTACTCTTGTAATCACGTGACCTCCCTTGCGGTCACGTGACTAACTACCGGTGGTCATATTCCTCGGGAAGCGCTCACCTCTCTTGCGTTCATGTCGTTTGCCTGCATGTTCCACTAGCACCGCACCTGGTAAGCGTCCATTCTGGGCTTCCGCTTTTTCAACATCAACACTTGGAGGCTGGATTCCAAATTCAACATTGTTTTTCTTTAATTTTTTAGGCCCATCGCCTAACATCCAATTGGCACAGAGTCTACCTGACTCTCAAATTAGGTAAGCGCGCACGCGCTCTCCCTCCCCTTCGCCCCTTTATTTTCCCGCCACGCCCGTATCTTAACGCTTTTTTTCCCCCCCAGGCTCATAATTCCATTTACTGATTCCTTGCTGCGCAGGACTTGTCCGCTTTGCCATCCCATTGTGGAGCACGTAGCTCTAACCCGGGTAAGCCACCCTTGTCACAAGCCCATTTGCATTTCCCCCACCGTTTCCTTCCCTTCCCATCCCTTATTGTTATTATTCTCTGTCCCTTAGGTCCATTTTGTCCCCCCTCCTCCCTAGTCTGGACATGCCAGCTTCCCACCCTTAAGTGCAACTGCAGGTACTGCACATAAGCTTTATGCGCACCGCATGCATGCCATTACCTTATTCTAAATCTACCAGAGACATACGCTTACACACACTCTGAGCAGGTCATAGCACCTGTTGATATTCTATTCTTCTTCATTAGGCACGTCGTCGTAAAGGCATAATGTTGTTTTTCGGGCTCTACTATTTTGCATGTTGTACCGTGATTTCGCACTGCATCACTGTTAGTGTTTGGTCTCTAGGTCTTTTTCACGCGTAAAATAGATCCCTCGGCATCTCACTGAGTTTCTTTATTGAAATTAAATGCAAACTTTATCCGTGACTTATTATTTCTTTATTTATTTCTCTCCCTTTCTCTCTTTATTTCTAATGTTTCGTTAATATAATAATTTACAGGCATATGCTCTCAGGCACTTTAATTCATAGTCCTGAAGATGATCCTATATCTCACTGTAAAGGATCGAAACGTCGTCGACTACAGTTGTCAACCTTATACACTGAATGTTAATTTATAACATGTGTAAAGGTGACCTTTTATGATTATTGTTTCATTATCCATGTATATTCAGTGAAACACATGTAAATTGCCTGAGCTTTTCTATGTTGTTTGTGTGTTTTGATCTGTGAGATTTTGGATACAGGCTTGTATCCCACTGTTATTTTTCTCACATTTCCTCAATTTTTATTCAAACTATTGTGTATATTAAACTTGCCTCTGTCCGGCTGGACATGCATCAAGATATAGTACTGATTGAGACTATATTTATTGCTTAATGTATTTTTCTTTACTCAGGGACCACTGTCCTTTATACTAATCACCTTCACCACTGGCGTCCCATCACCTCGGACAGCTGGGTCTTGGACATTGTCCGAAGGGGCTACTCCCTCCCCTTCGAGACCACCCCCCAGCCATGCCACCTCAATTCCACCGCATGTCAGGGGATCACTTGGTGCTTCTGCAGAAGGAAGTTACGGCCCTCTTGGCCAAGAGGGCCATCGAGCATGTTCCGACCCCAGAAGTAGGACGTGGTTGCTACTCCCACTACTTTCTGGTGCCCAAAAAGGACAAGGAGGACATGCGTCCTATCTTGGACCTCCAGAACGTCAATCGCTTCCTCTGGAAGGAGAAGTTCAAGATGCTCACCCTAGCTCAGGTCTGGACTGCCCTCGACCCTGGAGACTGGTTGGTAGCGTTGGACTTGCAGGACGCTTATTTTCACATCCCCGTCCTGCCAGCCCACCGGCGTTAACTGCGGTTCACGTTAGGCCTCGAGCATTTTCAGTTCACCGTGCTCCCCTTTGGCCTTACAAGTGCCCCTCGGGTGTTCACGAAAGTGATGGCGGTGGTCGCAGCTCATCTGCGCCGGGCAGGGGTTCCAGTCTTCCCCTACCTCGACGACTGGCTGCTGAAGGTGGGCTCGTCCCAGGCAGTCGTCTCCCACCTCCAGACTACGGCCGAACTCCTGCACTCGCTGGGGTTCTCCATCAATGTGCCGAAGTCTCATCTGATTCCTTCTCCACAGCTCCTTTTCATCGGAGCAGTTCTGGACACGACGCAGTTTCGGGCCTCTCCTCCCGAACGGCGAGTCCGGGATATTCAGGCTATGATTCCAATCTTTCAGCCTTTATCCTGGGTTTCGGTACGGATGACCCTGAGGCTGCTGGGCCTCATGGCCTCCTGCATCCTGCTGGTCAATCATGCCAGATGGCATATGCGGGCTCTGCAGTGGGACCTGAAGTTCCAGTGGGCACAGCACCAGGGCAACCTGTCCGATCATGTCCAGATCTCGGAGGGGACTGCAAAACAATTGCAGTGGTGGCTCTCGAACCGGCAATGGGTCATGGGCAGATCCCTCTCCCTTCCCCAGCCAGAGCACACAGTTGTGACGGACGCGTCCCTTCTGGGATGGGGTGGTCACATGGGAGAGGCGGAGATCAGAGGCCTCTGGTCTCCGGCGGAGTCCCGGCTCCATATCAACATTCTGGAGCTCCGGGCGATCTGACTTGCACTCAAGGCATTCCTTCCCTCTGTCAAAGGGAAGGTAGTGCAGGTGTTCACAGACAACACCAACACCATGTGGTACTGCAACAAACAAGGCGGGGTGGGGTCGTGGACCCTCTGTCAGGAGGCTCTGCGCCTCTGGACATGGCTGGCACATCAGGGCATGTTCCTGATGGTTCAACACCTGGCAGGTTCCCTGAACGCCAGGGCGGACGAACTCAGCCGCAGGTGCATGATGGATCACGAATGGCGTCTTCACTCGGAAGTGGCGCAAGGACTCTATCTACAGTGGGGAGAGCCTTGGTTAGATCTATTCGCCACCGAAGAGAACGCGCAATGTCATCAGTTCTGCGCGTTGGAATTTCCAAGGCGGCACTCGCTCGGCTACGCTTTTCGTCGCGAGTGGAGTTGCGGTCTGTTGTACGCCTTTCCGCCTATACCACTTCTACCCAGAGTGTTGAAGATTCGGCACGACCGGGCCCAAGTCATCCTTGTGGCTCCGGACTGGGCTCGAAGAGTTTGGTATCCCGAGCTACTCAGTATGAGCGTAGATCCCCGATCCGTCTGCCTCTTTGGGAGGATCTTCTGTCGCAGCAGCAGGGACGGTCCTCCACCCGAACCTGTCCAGCCTCCACCTGCTTACGTGGAGATTGAGCGGCGGCAGTTGATTCCTTTCGACTTGCCTCCCGAAGTTTGTGATGTGATTCTGGCAGCCAGGCGTCCCTCCACTAAAGTGGTATACGCCTGCAGGTGGAAGAAGTTTGTGGCATGGTGCACAGCAAAGGCTGTGAATCCCCTTTCTGCCCCTCTTTCTGAGGTTCTTCTGTTCCTTCTTTCCCTGGCCCAACAGGGTTCTGCCCTGGGTACCATCAAGGGCTATCTTTGTGCCATCTCGGCCTTCCTCGGGCTTCCTGATCAGCCCTCCCTTTTCAAGTCCCCTGTTGTTAACAGGTTTCTAAAAGGCATTACACACCTCTTCCCTCCTGTTCCGTTTGTGATGCCTCAGTGGGACTTGAACTTGGTTCTTACCTTTCTTATGTGCGCTCCCTTTGAGCCTCTACATAACTGTCCTCTTCGTCTTCTGACTCTGAAGACAGCCTTTCTGGTGGCCATCACCTCCGCTCGGCGGGTGAGTGAGCTCCAGGCTCTATCATGTAAACCTCCCTTTCTGTCTGTCCATCCAGACAAGGTTGTTCTTAGGACTCGTCCGTCCTTCTTGCCAAAGGTGGTTACTGCCTTCCACATTGGGCAGACCATCACTTTTCCCACCTTCTTTCCGCCTCTGCATCCTTCCAGAGAGGCTCCACCGTCTGGACCCCAAACGTGCGCTTTCCTTTTACATCGACCGCACACAACACTTCCGGGTGGATGACCAGCTCTTTGTTGGCTACGTGGGCGCCAAAAAAGGTTGGGCGGTGCACAAGAGCACCATCTCCCGCTGGGTAACCTTGTGTATCAAAGCCTGCTATTCTTTGGCTAAGAAGGAGCCTCCTGTTGGGCTGCGTGCCCATTCCACCAGGGCAACGGCTGCTACCACGGCTTTGGGCCGCGATCTTCCGCTGCAGGATATCTGTCAGGCAGCTACGTGGGCCTCGCTGCACACGTTTACAAAGCATTACTGCCTTGACAGGTCCGGAGGGACGGCTTCTTTGGCCGTTCTGTCCTCCGGGACTTCCTTGTCTGATCTTTGTTCGCAGACCCACCACCGGGGTTGGTATTGCTGGGGTATCTATTCTAAGGTAAGGAATCTGTCACTAACGTGTCTCTTTCAGATGCACAAGTTACTAACTTGTGTAACGATATATCTGTAAGAGACAGTAGTTAGTGACAGATTCCTACCGCCCACCCATCCTCCCCGTTCTGCGAACTGATTTCTAGGGTTAAGGACATCCCTTTCAGGGCCCTAGTATTTTTCAGACACCTATGTCAGCTTCTTGCATGGCTCTGCGTTCCTGGCGCGGAAAGTCGTGTACAGAACTGACGTCAGCGCGCAGGGGTGGCGTCTAAGTACTGCCCGCGACGTCATCCCGACGATCACGACGCCGACGACGGACGCGGAGCCGCACAACGCCGCCTACCGACGCGCAAGGGTACTGCTACGCAAAAACTTTCCGGATCCAGCCTGACGCCTGGGGATATTCTAAGGTAAGGAATCTGTCACTAACTACTGTCTCTTACAGATATATCGTTACACAAGTTAGTAACTTGTGCTTCACGCCAACAGAGTAGTTCTCAGAACACATCCTAGCTTTTTGCCTAAAGTAGTCTCGGACTTCCATATTAACCAGACTATCACTTTACCTACCTTTTTTCCGAATCCTTCGAATCCTCCGGAAAGATCTCTTCACTCCCTAGATCTCAAGAGGGTTCTGAAGTTTTATTTGGACAGAACAAAGTCACTGAGGAACTCAGAACGTTTGTTTATTAACTATGGTCCTGTTAACACAGGTTCTGCAGCTTCCAAGAGATCCATTTCTTGATGGATAGTTTCTTGTATTATACTGTCATACCAATTGGCCAACAAATCCCTTCCGGGGAAGCCGAAGGCCCATTCCACTCGGGGGAAAGCTTCTACCACGGCTCTCCTGAGGAATGTCCCCATGGCAGAGATTTGTAAAGCAGCTACATGGCGATCAGTTCATACCTTTACTCGCCACTACTGTTTAGATGCTGACACGCAGGCAGATGCTCAGGTTGGGCAAGCCTCGCTGAGAAACTTGTTTGCTAATACTGTTTAACATGTGTACGTCACTTTAGTTTGCTGTTTTTTGCTCGTCCGCGCGGAAGTGGGTATAGGCTTGCTACTCTATTCAGTGCTTATGACTATTGATGAGTATCCCCTGGATGAGAAGTACAAGTTACTTACCTGTAATCCTAGTTCTCTTCCAGGGGTATACTCATCAAAGTCATAAGCAACCCTCCCGCCTCCCCGGATGAGCATTAACAGTTTACTCTGTATTCTTGCATCTTTGATGCAGGTTCCTACAGGTTTCTTATACCGTACAAAAGAACTGACCTAACTGTCACCTGTGGTGCATGATGGGAGCAGGGGTCTCCTGGAGGCCTTAAAGGCAAAGTGCTCAGGGTCTCTGAGGCCTTAAAGGCGAGGTGCCAGTTTCCTTTTCTGTACAGGGATGTTATTTATTTATGCAGCCTTCTTTAGGCTAATTGCCTGGCATTAACTGTTTTCTTTGATGAAAATAAAAGGTTTTTTGCGGAATGCTCTTACTGTACATGTCCTTCTCTTACATTATATGTTTATATGTTATTTTCATACCAGAGAAATACATGTAATTCTGGCTTCTTAGCCTATTGGATATGTTTGGGGCTGCATATTTTTTATGCAGCCTAAATCCAGACGGTCCCCCCAACCGCGAAAAGGAGTTGGTAAGATCCGACCCCAAAAGGCACCCCTGCACCCGACGCCCCACGGCCTTGTGTGCCCAAACCGACGGTGCCTAACCAACCTCTAAAGTCCAGGAGCTTTGCTCCTGCAACCAAGTGGCCTGCTCGTCAGCAGCCACCAACCGGAGCCCCCCTACACCCCCTTGGATAACATTGGGCCTCAGCACTCTGCACCCGGCCGCCCTAGTGCCGCTGAGGGTGTAACGAGAGTTCATCCCTGACCCTGGGAGACCCCTGCGTCTACCCCAGAACCTCAACTCCCACTACCGAATACATACCCTAAAACCGATAACGCTATTTTCCTCCATAGGATAACATTGGCTGTTTTTCTTGGAAAAGTTTCTAAGTGTGAAGTTTGAAAACCTAAAGAAATTCTTTAGAATTGTACTAACTAACAAAAACGATTTTACTTACCTGTTAAAAGCAAATGTCCCAGTGTAGTATCCAGGTATACTACACTGTGTAAGAAAAGTAATCTCAAAAGTAATTTACCTGTAATTTTACTCAAAATCCTATACAAGGTATATGTACTGTATTTACAAAGCATTGCATTTCTCAGAAACAATACTGTAAGTCAAAACAAAGTACATTTACAATTGCAATCCAAACTGTTACAAACTGTTTATTTACTACAAAGTTCTGATCACTTACCTGTGCCAGGCTTGCTTGGTTCTAGCAAATAAAAAAATTAAAAATATTTTTATACAAACATAATTGGTCTGAAGTTCAGTCTTTGAGTGTGTGAATTCATTTGCTGACTGAGTGTGCACAACAAATGCTTAACACTGTCCTCTGATAAAGCTTTACTGCTCGACCACACTACCACAAATGGAGAGTAAGGTGCTATCTAACTTTACCTCTGCCTACCTTTGGGGTTCCACTGGACTCTGTGCACACTATACCTCACTTTGGTATAGTATATACAGAGACCCCGTCCTACAGAGGTGTTCCAATTGTGGGAACAAACGTACAGTTTTGTGAAAGAACACAGGCACTGGGAACGTGGTTAGCAGGCACCCAGTGCACACTCAGTCAAAGATGCATCAAAGTCTGGCAAATAGTGGGGGGTAACAATGCTAAAAGGGGTACTTTCCTACACAGTGCCCCCTCTCCCTGCCAAATGAAAGGGGATGAGACTAACCTTTTCTGAGAGAGTCTTTATTGTCTGTGTTCTACCTTAAAGTCCATTCACCGTAGGGAGATGGACCACCTCAAACATTTTGGGTTCTCACCTTTCATCTACATAAGCCATCTGAGAGGTCTGTGGTCGGTTTGAACAAGGAAGTAAGTACCAAACCGGTATTCTCTCAACTTCTTCAGGAAGCAGACCACAGCAAAGGCCTCCCTCTCTATGGCACTCCAATGCTGTTCCCTGGGGAGTAACCTCCTGCTAATAAAAGCAACAGGCTGGCCCTGGACATCATTGATTTGGGATAGGACTGCTGCTAACCCTAGTCTCGAGGCATCAGTCTGCACAATGATCTGTTTAGTAGAAACCCAGTGCGCACTCAAAGATGCATCGGAGTCTGGCAAAATGTGGGGGGTAACCATGCCAAAAGGGGTACTTTCCTACAGGTACTTTGCATCATTAAGACCCACAAATTCAAGATGTCCCACTCTTACAAAAAGGAGACTACATGACGACCAGAGATCTCAAAGATGCCACCTACATGTGCCGATAAATAACAAGCACAAGACGTTTCTCAGATTTGTTGAATACAAAGTACATTACCAATTCAGGGCACGTCCCTTTATGATAAAGTTGGCTCCAAATGTTTTTACATAGGGTCTGGCAGTGGTGTCAACACACATGAGAAGATGGTCAATACATGTGTACCGCTACCTCAACAATGGGCTAATAAAGGCAAACTAGTTTACACAATGCCAGGGAAACATGCAAACACTTGACAAACTGGGGTTTGTCCCCAGTCCCAGAGAGAGAAAATATATTTTTGGGAGCAAGCCTAAATTTGAGGGAGGCCAAAGCATTGCCCATATGAAAAAGGTCTGTCATTAGCAAAGAATACATGTCGGTACCAGAGGGATCAATCTCTGACAGTAAGGACTGTTAAATTTATTGGGAATGATGGACTTGTGCATTTCCCCCAATTCTCCATGCCAGGCCCTACTTGAGGACAATCCAAGAGTGGTTCCAATGAGGTGGTCACAAGCAGTTAGGAGGTGGGTGGATCTAGTGGTTGTCACAGAGAAAGTTCAAAAAGATATGTGTGAACTATGGAGAACTTTGAGAGGCAGACCCTTCAAGCTAACTACTCCCTCTATGACCATCATAACACTCATTCCATACAGAGTGGGGAGCACACATGGGAAAGCGGAGCATCAGGCGTTATTGGAAGCAGTAAAACACACGTATTGGAACTAAAAGGTCTTCCTGGCTCTGAAAGCCTTCCAGGTGCACATCAGGGGAAAACAATACATATCCTGATGGTACAGGGCCCCCTCACAATCCAGATTCCTCTCAAATCACAGCACCGAAACTGCCCTGATTGTGGCTATAGACATCAGAACTCTCCTAGACCGGAGAGAAACCGCTGCCCTGATTCTCCTCTATCTCTCCGCAGCTTTTGACACCGTATCCCAATCCACCCTCTTGCACGGTCTCCACCAAATGGGGATCCAAGGGAAAGCCCTTAAATAGATTGCGTCCTTCCTCTCCAGGCGAACCCAAAGCGTCCGCCTCCCACCCATTACCTCGGGTCTGAAAAACATCATCTGCGGTGTCCCTCAAGTTTCCTCCCTAAGCCCGACCCTATTTAACACCTACATGGGCTTTCTGGCCACTCTGGTCAGATCCTACGGCATGAACCTAATCTCCTATGATGACAATACACCGCTCATCCTCTCAGTCTCCTCAGACCCGACTAACACCAAGTCTAACTTTCACAGGTGCATGACCAGCGTTGCAAGCTGGATGCAAAACAGATGCCTCAAACTCAACACAGACAAAACAAATACACATATTTGGGACCAACAACTCCATTTGGGACGAATCCTAGTGGCCTACAGAGCTCAGCCCCACACCCACAGAACACGCAAGAAACCTCGGAATCATTCTGGATAGCAAGCTCTCAATGAGGAAGCAGATAAACGCCGTCGTCCTTCTGCTTCCTGACCCTGCGCATGCTCAGGAAAATCTTTAGCTGGCTCCCCATCAGCACCAGACGCAGAGTTACCCAGCCCCGCATCGCCAGCCGCCTGGAATACAGCAACTCCCTCTGTGGCAATCACCTCACAACTACTAAACAGACTCCAGACCATCTAGAACGCAGCAGCCAGGCTCATCCTTGACCTCCCCAGATGAACCCGCATAATACCCCAACTCAAATCAAATCTCTGCACTGGCTCCCCATCAACAAGCCATGCCAGTTCAAACGTCTCACCCACGCCTACAAAGCCCTACACAACAAGGGACCGGCATACCTCAACCACAGGGTGAACTTCCCCCAACCTACCCGTATACTTCGCTCCTCATTCCTCTTCTTGGCCAAGACACCCCGCATTCACCGGAGCAATGGCTGCGCCTTTTCACACCTGGCGGCCAAGTCCTGGACCCGCCTCCCCCTCCATCTCCCCGTAGCCCCCACCCTGCAGGAGTTCAGGAAGGACCTAAAGACCTGGCTCTTCGACTAATCCATCTCAGCAGCAGCCCTGCCCCACCTCCCCCTCCAGCACCTGGATACCCTCACGGGTGATAAGCAGCGCTTATACAAATCCCATTTGATTTCATACAGCCACAGTGTTCTACGTCATCACATTCGCTGTCCACACTAGTTCAGGACAAATGAAAATTGGCTACACAAAGAAACAGTCTACACAAACGCTAGTCCGGTAGCCATTCAGCTACCGGGCATTCAAAGCATAGAAGCAGACAGATTAATCAGGCAAGCAATTGCCTTGCGCATATTGGAGCTAAAGTGAAAGTGTTATTCAGGACTGGGGTACACCAGAAAGATCTGTTCACAACACACGAAAATGCAAAATGCCAAGTTTTTGCATCCAGGTATCCAGACCACCTGTCCCAATGGGGTGCTGTATCGATAGATTGGGCTGAGAAATTTGTGTACGGTTTTTCCCTGCTTCCACCGATACTGTTATTGCTTAACAAGTGGGGACAATTCCTCATGGCTCTCATTTTTATAGTACTGCAGTGTGCCAGGCAAACATGGCTTTCGGCCCTATTGATTGCACGAGGCAGGGTACTAGTTTAACTGCCTCTCAGGGCATGCTAACAATGCAAAAAAGGACATGTCTATCACCTGGAAACAGCCGGTCTCAGGTTAGTAGCGGGACTCCCGGAAACATCGTTCGGCCACTCAGACCGGCACTAAAGATGCATTGTTGTCCTGAGAGAGGCTAGAAAAAAAATATAAAAGTGTTATACTACCAAGTAGAACAGATTTGTCCACTGATGTAGTAGGGCAGGACAAAAAACCGTACTATTATCAAGCACCTAACCCCACCTTTCCTAAAAATCATCAAAGGTACAACAGTGGTATACAGAAGGGGCACCATAGGAAAAAGCTTCTACAATACTCTTGTCATCAAAAGGTTCTATGAGGGAGCAAAAAGACTGGAATGTCCAAGGTCTGCACCCCCACCAACGAGGAACGTAAACGTGGTGTTTACTCAGCTAATGAAGCCCTATCTTGAGCCCATGCATAAGGCAGGACTCGTATACTTAACCCTCAGGACAACCTTCCTCATCGCCATTACTTCACTGCATAGGGTCAGCCAGTTACAGGATCTCCCAATACAAGCCCAAAGGCCATTTCACACTCCCATGTCTACGAGGCCATCAACCTACCTGCCTCTTTCCAATAACCAAAGACGTAAGGAAAAAAGGAGCTCCACACAATAAATGTCAGTGGGACGGCCAGCTCACTTGCAACATACTAGGCCAATCTTAGGAAAGGGGAACCAATTTTTTCCTTTGGAACAGCAACTAAAGGCTCACCAGTAACCAAAGGGGAATATTGCAAGATGAATTATGCAAGCAGTCTAAACATGTTACAAGACCACAGGAGTGCCTTTGGAGGCTAAACCAAGAGCACACCCTACAAAGAAAAAGGGAGCTCCATTATATAGCTAATGTCTCAATAAATGAGATGTCAGGCAGCCACTTGGTCATCCATGCACACTGTCACAAAGTAGGTGTGGACATTCAAGCTAACAGCAAATTGGAAATAGTGCGGACACTACTAAAATAGCTGTTTGAAAATGCTCACTCATTTTTACCCAGCCTCCCAAGAAGGGAGAATACTGCTATAGAATCTACGCACCGTATGCAAATTAAAAAGATTCACACTCCAAAATGAGATGGTTTCTTACTTTTAGGAGTAGTTCTGCACCTTTAAGAATTTTCTGGATGCACATGTGAACATCCTACCTCCCCAGAAATTAGGAGTTTAGGAGTCTAGAGATGGTGAGAAATGCATGTAAGGAATGGTACAAGTCGCCAATAGGCAAAGTAATCTGAAGATGGCAACCAAGCAGATTGGCTTCCATGGCATACGTTTGATGTCACAGTAGGATTGACATAGCACCAAATAGTTGATGGCGCTCAGAGAGAATAGAAAAAGACTAAAAAGAAACTATTCCAGACCCAACCTCTAGATGGCGAAATAATGCACAGCTTGTAAATCCAGAATATTCTTCAAGCTCAAAACTACTCCTACAAGTTAAGTAACCATTTTGTTACAAGGTAAGTAACATTTATCTTGCTCTGACCTAAGTAGCATTATCTAAAATGCTAACTAGCAATACATTCATGCTCAGTCTTGAATTGTAGAACACTGTTCATTATTGTTTTTTGTAAAGTAGACATTCATTTAACATTTTCATATTTTCTTTTCCTAGTGATCTCTTAAATTTTCCAATGGAACTGAACTTTAAATCACCACCATTCAAAGAAGGTCTTACTGAAGAATTCTTAAACCAGCAAATCCCCTACTTGTGGCTTATCTACTGGTGAGATGGTTGTTCTTGTCATGTGAGAAAACTTTGTGACATTGGTTCTAGCATTTCAAGCATTTGGTACTTGAAACCTAAACCTCTTAGGTGGTAAGGGCATGCAGGAGTAGTCCTCAGCACCGGTGTTCAGGTGCTGAGGATGTCTCCAGCATGTCCTGGCACCAGAGGCAGGAAATCCCTGTGTTGTGAGCACCTGAAGGATTTCCTTTCATTTACTTTAGCCTCAGGAGCTGGCAAAGAGCACCCAACGCTGTAATTTTTTTTTCTCTGAAATGACAATCGATGCGCATGGTGCGCTGACTTAATTTCAGAGAAAGTGAAAGTTAAATGAGTCGATCAGCTCATTTGACTTTCACTGCTTCGGTGCTCGGGGGCATCTCAGCCCACTGAGCACTGATGCAAATGGGAGGGGTATCGTTGGAAAGGGGAGAATCTCCCTAGTGGATCCCTGCTTGGGGCACGTCGCAGTTACGTGCTTTCCCAAGCTGGGATCCACCCCACTAGACACCAGGGACTATTTTTGGGGGGGCTACCCCTTCCCAATGGTATAGTGCCTGCCTCTCTCCCAGGCCCAAAGTCTTTCGGCCTCCTCTTCCCCCGCATGGGGGCAGATTGGAGGTTCTTACCTCCAATATGCTCCCTGAGTGGGGGCAGAAAGCCCGCTAGACACCAGGGATTGTTTCTTTAAGGGCAAAGTGGGCTGAGACGTGCCTCCCAGACATCAGGTTTATCCCCCATCCAGCCAAATAAACCCCAGGAGTCTGTTTGCATCCAATCTGCCCCCTGCATGTGCCAGAAAGCCCACTAGACCACCAGGCATTTTATTTGGAGGCAGGGAGCGGCCCCCCTGGCAATGGGCTAGACACCAGGGATTTTTTTAAAAAAAATTTAATATGGCACAATGGGTGGTGGCAGCCCTCCCAGGCATCGGGCCTAGCCCTCACCCACCCAAATATTGTCCAGCAGTCTTTCTACCACCTGTTGGGGGCAAATAGGACGTGTTTTCCACCAAACTTCCCCAGCAGGTGCCAGAAAACCCACTACACCACCAGGCGGTCTATTTGGGGAGGGATGCTGGCAATGGGCCAATGCTTCCACCTACCCCAGGTCCAGAAGTCTTTCTGCACCCACCCCACCCCACAGAGGTGGGAGGAGGGGTGGATTGGAGGTCATAAGCTCTAATTTGCCCCCGGAAACCCACTAGACACTAGGGATTGGGTCTAGCGGCCCACCCCTCAAATGACCCACAACAGTCTACCCCGGCGGGAGGGGCGGATAGGACACTAGACACCAGAGTGTTTTGTTTATTGCTACGATGTGTGGGGATGGCCTCGGCCTCCAATTTGACCTCAATAATCTTTCTGCCCTAATGGGGACTATGGCATACCCATCCTTTTGGCAAAAAGGGGAATTTTGAACTAAACACCTGGGGTAGTCCAAGATAGTATGCCTTGTGTGGCTCCCATGACATTTTCTCACACACCATGCACGGCAGATCTCAAATTTTGACTAAAATTGCACATTATCTTTGCATTGCTGTGACTTAAACTTTTGGAATTTTCAGGGATCCACAAAATTTCTACCACATTACCCTCCTTAACTTGCCACAATAAAAATGTTACCCCCACTTGTGTGGCTAGGCCTAGCCTCCATGGTACAAAAGGCCCCAAAACATTATGTAGCGAAATCGCCAATAGGGGTAGCGCAAGTGTTTGGATCCAGGCTCGGCGGCCACACAGGGAATGCCACCAAACCCAGAGATTTATGAAAACTTGATCCCTCAGCATTTTCTTACCCACAATGCCCTGTAAACCTCAAACTTTGCCTAAATTGCACTTTTCCCCTGCATTTCTATGATGTTAACCTACAGAATCTGCAGGAATCCACAAAATTCCTAGCACCCAGCATCCTCCACTTCTCACAATAAAAATGCTACTCCACTTGTGTGACTTAATCTAGTGCCCCAGAGGGGCACAAATCACACCATGGTCAATGAGTTGCTTCTCAGGACTCATATTGACCTTGGTTTGATGCTCGCCTGTCGCAAGGAAAATGTGCAATGTTAGGCAAAGTTTGAGGTTTGCAGGGTATCGTGGGGTAAAAAACTTTTTGTGATCCACACGAGGCATACCACACTGGACTCCCCTGGGTCTAGTTTTAAGAAATGTCTGGGTTTGGTAGGTTTCCCTTGGTGGCCGTCGATTCTCCTGCCAAAGAAACGCTGCTACCCCAGTTGCCAAATCACATTATTTTTGTGACCGGAAATGTGAGGTACCTTGTTCGAGGCATGTGTGCATGTAGATGCACATGCTTTGCAGAAGTCCACCATCTACTGTTGGGCTCAGATGATTGAAAGTTGTTTTTGTCCGAAGAAGTTTGTCCGATGATAGTGCTCATGGGCATCGACTCCATTGTTAGATTGTTTTTTTCCACCGACTGGTTACGATATAAGCTCTTATGCTCCGGTTCGAGCTCCTTTTGGGCTCCCTTCGGTTTGCCAGTAGATCCACCAAATCAATGGTTTTGTCTTGATCGCGTAGTCACTCTTGCGTTCTGAGCAAATAGCAATTTGTGCATCTGGTTTTTCAACTTGCCTCAAAGTTCTATGGGCCACGCCCGGCTGGGCCTCTTCAACTTCGATAGATTTTATCAGAGAATGAGCTGCTAATGGAACACACTCCATTCTGTTTCTGTTCGACGTGCCATTCCAAATACCCTCACACCGACCATTATTCCGTCTGCAACCTATGCCTCTCGCCCGATCATCAAGAAGACACCTGTGAGGCCTGCAAGTCATTTCAATCTAAAAAGACACTTCGGCAACCGACATGCCTGTCTCTAAGAAATGCAGTACAGACAAGCAGACAACTCACAAGACCTCTTTGGTCGACAAGAGAAGGGAGAAGAGGAAGCATCGGCAGCCCAAGAGGAATCGTTATCCATCCACGTTTCTGATTCAGGCTCAGATATCGAACCAGATTCGGCCAGCCTAGAGTCTGCCCAGAAATGTCGGACTGTGAGTACCGAAGCACAAAAAATCGGCTGTCCGAAAAATCTGCTCCTGGTCCGCCACTGCATAAAAGCCATGGCGCGAACCGACATACAGACATGGAAGCCTCGGGCTTGGCACTGAAAATTCGGCCTGCAGTAGTGGCCTCCACCTTCTCGAAGTCTAATTCTGTACTGACACATCGAACAATAACTTCAGTACCGAAAGACAAGGGCCACGGTACTTCAGCTCCGAACACACCGAAACATTCTTCGGCTCCAAAATGTTACACCTTCAGACCGAAAACTCCACCAAAACCAATCCTCAGTGTTGTGCAAGAACAACTTGATCGAAGGCAGAAAACTTTACAGATTTAACCCAATACTAAAAAGACAATTCTTAAGCCAGCAAAGCCTCAACCCTCTACACTATAGCTGGTTTTCGAAGAGGCTATAGACATTCCTATGCAACCTCTCAAAAAGAAGAAAAGGGTAATTGCCAATAGCCATTAGAGATTCCCATACCTACCTCTCGAAACCTATCAACACCACACCCAGCATCCACTCCACCACCTGATTCACCACAAGAAACTGAAGCAGGCAACAGGTCCTCGCACTCACCCATCATAAATGAGGATGGTAATATACCAGAAGAGACGCATCCTGTATATGAGTGGGATGCTTATGATATAGAACCACAGGGGGATACAGACCTGGACCTTTATCCCACACACCCATCACTACCAGAGGACGCTTCTGCCTTTCAAGACCTTCTAGCCAGAGCTGCAGCATTTCCTCAAGTGCCCTTACATAAAGACCATAGAGGATGACTTCCTTTTAGAAACACTCTCTACTGCTCATAGGGGGTCACAATATTTACCACTCCCTAAGGGAATGCTATGTCTTGCAGAAGTTTTTAAAGACCCTGTAAAGCCACAAATAACACCACGGATTGATACAAAAATTAAGGCTGCACCATCTGACCTTATACATCTTAGAGGACAATTAACCCCATGCTCCCTGGTAGTGGCCAATGAAAGGAAAAGGGCAAACTCCCAAACTGGGAATGCACCGATGTCGCAAAATCAATGGGGCCCCTACAAACTATAACCTACTGTGGATCCTTTCGTCGGCCCAATTTCAAACCGTGTGCTAGGTCTGGTTTATTGTAATTCCTTTAATACTTCTTGGTGATGTAAAAGCTTGATATCGCCATTTTCTATTGTGGTGAATTAATTCATCTATACCAATAGTGATCAAGCTGTGTAAGGAAATGCCCTTTTTTGTATGGTCACCCCCAAAGTTCAGAGTGCACTGAGGCCTTGTAGGAAATTGAGTTACTGATTGAAGTAGGTGAAACCCTACTTAAGCAGCAACCCCAATTCCGGGCACGGTTGTCACAAGCAACCCCAAGTTAACCTGTGCTTAACTTGCTTGTGGCTTGGCCCAAGGCAGTCAGGCTTATCTTAGAGACAATGCGTAAAGTATTTATGCAGCACTTCAAACTGCAATAAAGTGAAAACCCAACACAAGAAAAATTCACACCAGTTTAGACAAATAGAGAAACATTTTATAAAGTATTTGAGACCAAAACGACAAAAAGCCAATCAGTAGAACCAAAGAGATCCAATTTTAAAGATTTAAAGTAAAATAGTGCCTAACAGCTCATAGCATCTACGGGGGGGGGGGAGAGTTATCTGGTTGCACCGGACCAGGACAAAGTCACAAGTTCAGGGCGACCGCAATGGAGCGCAGGCCGGATACAGGGAGGAAGTTAGGCTTGCTGAACAGAGTACCTTAAATCCTGGTTGCGGAGCGTTGCGAGATTGCACTTCGAGGATGCGTCATGCAGCGGTGGCTTTGATGAAGCTACGGGGCGGCGATGCGAGATCTTGTGTTGTCGTCCAGGATGCTGTCGACAAGGGGCCTGCAATGCGAAGACCTCCATCAAGGATATCGCTCAGCATTGGTTCAAAGGAGCTGCGATGCGATGTTCTGTCTCTTCAAGGATGCACTCGAAAAGGGGCAGTGTGAAGTCCTGCATCAAGAATGCATCACGAATGGTGGTTCAGAGGAGTGTAGGCTGCGATGCCATTTCCTGCGGCGGGGAGACGTCGCACAATGGTTGTTCCAGTGTGGAGCTGCGTGGAAATGCAGTACTTTGCGTCGTTTGTGCCCAAAAGACCACAGCTGCGCTGACCGAGCACATTCAGGTCCACTTCCAGGGGTCCAGGACTGTGGTGGCACTACTTGGGAGGTCAAGACCCACAGCAGGCAGAGTCCAGGTGCTGAGTTCAAGGTGGTTTTAGGCTTTTCTGTCCTTGAGGATCTGATCGGGTTCTGAGCTTACTAGGCCCTGGAGTAACTCCTGTTTTCCTTGGTTCAAGATGCAGGTCCAGTCCTTCACACTCTGACAGCAGGGTATCAGTCCCTGGAGCAGAGCAGTCCTTCGAGTCATCCACAGGTCTAGAGGTGTACTGACAAGTTGGCTGTAAGGGTCCAATATTTACACTTGGTGCCAGCTTTGAAGTTGGAGAAGGTTCTGGAAGTTTCCACCCCCAGAGGTGTTTGGAATTTGCTGCCTCCCAGCCCTGGCCCCAGCATTTCTAGGGGCACACAATACTAGTGTCATACCCGTTGTGAGTGTACTGAGGCAGAGGCTTTGTGATGTGCAAATGTAGTAGGTGACAGCTCCACCCCCTTATCAAGTCCGAGATGGCCCATCCCTCCAAATACCTATTCCCCCTTTGCCTCGCTATCTGTGAGCAATACACAAAGACCCACTGCCAGCTATACCTAGTCATGTGACCCAGGATACAGGCACCAAATGGTTAGGACAAGAGAATGGCAACTTTCTAAAAGGGGCATTTTCAGAATTGTGACTTAAAATCCGACTTTACCATTAAAGAGGGTTATCACTTAAATGTAGTTCTCTTCCAGGGGATCCTCGTCAATAGTCGTAAGCACTGAATATTCCCGCCCATGTGCGGGGACCCCGGAAATAATAAAAAATATATGAAAACATATATTTACAGCTATATATATATAATATACATATATCATTTTTTCTCCTCCCAATGCAGCCCCTATATAGGAGGCTAAACAATGCCATAATAAATAACCGCTTTTGTAATTACATATCATAAACATAGACCACAGGAGGGCAAGTATCACTTGAACTCTTTTTTTAATGAGTAGACTCATGAAAAACTGCAAAAGATCAAGCATTGTTAGCCTACAGGCTGCATTGGAAACCAATAGCATAGAAAATTAAAGCAATTGTAACACAATAACTGACAACGTGCCTTTAAGGCAGCCATGACCCCTAGCTTCCCATCATGCCTCAGGGGTGACAGGTCAGTTGTTCTTTCCGGCTCCTTTAGTCAGGACCCTGGATTTCACAGCTCTGTCTTTTTGACTTTTTTGTCAAATAATTCTACTCTGATTGTGGTTTTCTACCTTTCACTCGACGTCTTTTAGGCTCTAGAGTGAGGTACAACCATTTTTTTCGACAAAGTGATTTATTTTCTGTCATAATGCCATCTCTTTTTGACCCTTGCCCCTCCTGTGGCAAGAAGGCCTGGTCTGACACACATTCTGTGTGTATTCACTGCCTCCCTGACTCTCATTCACCAGAGACCTGTCAGCATTGCAAGAAGCTGTCCAGGAGAACCCTGGAGGACAGAGAAAGAATCCGTCTATATGGGCTCTCTGAAAGAGGTAGGTCTCCAGTGCGACAGAAGAAAAAGAGAGCAAGATCGAAGTCGAGAAGCAAGATTCCGATCTGTTCTCCATCGGCGTTGGGCTCGCCGTCTAACTTACCAGCGGCGAAGAAACAGATGTCGTCGTCTAAGTCTTCGACGGTGCAGGCGCACCACTCGAGTTCAAGACCAAAGACGACTGTTCCAACGTCGAGCCACCAGGTAACGGACCCTCCGTTGACGTCAACCCGGCGACGATCAACGTCGAGGAGCAGGTCTCTGTCAGCGTTGGGTGAACGCTTGACGTCGAGGCACGATAATCAGTCGGCGCCTTCCCGCAGGTGCTTGGCGTCGAGGCACAAGTCTCCGTCGACGTAGTCTTGTAGACGATCGACGTCGAGACATAAGACTCCGTTGGTGGCTTCACGTACAGGCTCAACGTCAAAGCAAAAGTCTCCATCGCCGAAGCAAACGACTCCGTCGGCGTCTTCTCAGAGGAGGTTGATGTCTAGGCACAAGACCCAGCCGCAGAGTCGATCGACGTCGAGACAAAGAACTCAGTCGGCATCAACGCAGAGACACTCGACGTCGAGACGAACTCCTCCGTCGTCGACCAGGCGGCGATCGATGTCGAGGCACAGATCTACCCTCAGAGAAAGATCGACGTCGAGGCATCTGTCTCGATCCGGCTCACGTCCCGTGAGCATTTCTCCATCTCCATCACAGACGTCGAGGGCAGAATCTCCAGCGGTGGTTCACTCCGTGACTCCACGGTCAACGTCGAGACACTCCCACCAGTCGGCGTTGACCCATCGCACTGTTTCAAGACGTTCTTTGTCATCATCCTCAAGATCACCTGGTTATCTCGACGTCGAACAGTACGGCGTCCTCACCTGAACGCCCCCGTTCATCTGAAGCTCCTGCACGGGAAGAGAGGCAGAAATCTCCATTGGTACACCTTTCTCCTAGATGGATGTTGCCTCTACATCACTGGCAAAAATCGGATACTACACAAGCACGAGGTATTCAGGACTACTCCAGTCCTCTGCACAGATCCCCTCTAACCCGACTGGTGCAAGCTGTAGATCTTTCTCCTACTACTCCATCGAGGGGTCGAGATCGTACACATGCTTCTGCACCCTCCTTAAGAAGGAGATCCAGGTCTCGAGGTAAGAGAAGACCCAGATCTCCGGCACGTTCACCTTCTTCCACCCATTCTTCAAAGAGGGACTACTCTCCTACTCTTAGACAGCCCACCGTCGAGGGTCTCTCCGGTGGATGACGTCAGTACTTTCCAGGATGTTCTGGCCAGAGGGGCGAATAAACTGAACATCATTATGCCCACTCAGTTCATCCTCAGTGATCTTTGAAACTTTGCATCAGAGGTCAGCAGCCAGACCGTTGTTGCCATTGTTCCCTGGGCTACTTCAACCGGTGATGGACACTTTTCTTACGCCGGCGACACTCAAGACCACGCCTGCGAGGATCTTAAAGAAATATAGACCCCTGGAAGAGGATCCATTATTTCTCAGATCTGACCCTCCTCGGACTCAGTTGCTGCTGCTAAAAAGACCCATGCAGTGGCCTCCTCAACAACAGTCCCACCTGTTAAGGAGAGCAGAGCACAAAATTCGTGGGGGAGAAAGGTCTGTGGCATGTCAGCCTCCATGCTGAAGGTCTCCAGCGCCTCGGCACTATTAGGGCGCTATGATAGATCCTTGTGGGACTCGCTACAAAGATTTACAGAAAAGCTGCCCAGAGAAGACCGCAAGGACTTTGAGGGGATATTGCAGGAAGGCAGCTTGGTGGCGAACCAAGTTATCAGCGCCGCAGCTGATGGAGCTACGCTGTCTGCACACTCCTACGCACACGGAATCTGTGCCAGAAGGTCATCCTGGCTCCGACTGACGGCGCTAAAACCGGAAGCGCAGTCTCGTATTCTCAACCTCCCTTTCTCAGGCTCATCCTTGTTTGGCACTCACACAGATGAGGAAATGTCGAGGATGAAGACTAAGCTGGATACCCTGAAGGCGGTCGGGCTTGAAAAGAGAAAAGCGTTCAGGCGCCGTTACAGACCATACGATCGGCGGCCCTTCCATCAGAGGATTCAAACCCCTCACTGGCAGAGGCAGCAACATCAGCAGAGCCAATCGAGATCGCATTACCAGGGCCGTCGTGCTCCCAGAGAAAGAGGAACCCCTCGTCAAGCTACCGCCTCAGCGAAGACACCATCTAAGCAATGAGTGTCCGCTTCCCCCATCGCAGTTTCCCACTCCAGTGGGGGGGGGGGGGAAGTATTGCCAACCATCTAAAAGAGTGGCGTGGTATCACAAAAGACCAGTGGGTGTTAACTACGCTGCAGAATGGTTATTCTCTACGTTTTCGACATCGGCCTCCTACGATCCCTCCAGTAAAAACAGCGTGCCACCAGATGAAAATACTACAACAGGAAGTATCCACCCTCCTGCGAAAATCAGCCATCGAGGAGGTTCCTATATCGCAACGAGGTCGAGGGGTATATTCAAGATACTTCCTAGTGAGGAAGAAAGGTCGGAAATCAGAATACAGACCTATTCTAGATCTTCGGGCCCTCAACAAATCCATCAAAAGAGAAGTTTTGCATGTTGGCTCTCCATCAAATATATCCACATCTGCAGCAGGGAGATCGGATGTGTTCGCTGGACCTGCAAGATGCATACTTTCTTGTCCAGGTCAGTCCACATCACAGGAAGTTCCTGCGTTTTCTGGTGGGATCGATCCATTATCAGTTCAAAGTTCTGCCCTTCAGGTTGAAGTCAGCTCCTCGAGTGTTTACGAAGTGCATGGCAGTAGTGGCAGCCGCTCTACGGTGCAGAGACATCTTTGTGTACCCCTATCTCGACGACTGGCTTCTGAAAGGTCCCTCACACCAAAGCATGAGGAACCATTTTCAACAATGTCTAGACCTTTGCCAGCAACTGGGTCTCCACGTCAACTTCGAAAAATCGACTCAGCAGCCCACGCAAAGAATCCACTATCTGGGTGCAACAATCGACTCCGCAATAGGAAAAGTGTTTCCTTCGGAGGAGAGACTGTCATCTATCACACTGAAGGGCAAGCAGATTCTACACAGCAACCGGTCTTCGGTCCGTCAGGGGCCTCTCTCCTAGGGTCGATGGCATCCTGCATCTTTCTTGTCCCCAATGCCAGGCTGAGAATGCGTCCTTTGCAGCAAGATCTGAAGGACAAGTGGGATCAACGAACGGCTCGGTGGGACGACAGGATACAACTGTCAGAAGCAGCCAGAGCATCCATTCCATGGCGGATGCGGCAGGAAAATCTGCTGGTAGGGGTTCCAATCCATCAGACACCGCCCTCTCAATCATTGATCACGGATGCCTCCCTCCAGGGTTCGGGAGCTCACATGGGGTCCCTCCAGACTCGAGGTCGATAGTCAACAAAAGAACAGTTGTACCACATCAACATGCTGGAACTGAGAGCGGTACATCTAGCTCTCAAAGCTTTCCTCCCTTCGATTCAGACCAACTCCATTCTAGTACAGACGGACAATACAACCACCATGTACTATCTGAACAAACAGGGGGGGAACTTGAACGAGGACCCTATCTCTGGAAGCCCAAGCTCTCTGGCATTGGCTCCTTGCGAGGAATCTATCAATAACAGCAATACACCTACCGGGAGAGCAGAATTCGCAAGCAGACGCTCTGTCATCACTTCGAGGACCAGCAGGACTGGGTTCTAAACGACTAAGTCGTTGAAGACATTTTCCAAGAATGGGGTCGACCAAGCATCGACCTGTTCGCGGACGACAAAAACAAAACATGCTGAGACTTCGCATCAAGGTACTACCGACCAGGGTCGAAAGGGAATGCCCTTTTGATCAGCTGGTCAGGGGCATTTGTGTACGCCTTTCCTCCCCTTCCACTCATCCCGAAGGTCGTGACCAAGCTCTCCCACTCAGAGACTAGGATGATTCTGATTGACCCGGACGGGCCAAGGCAGTGGTGGTACCTGGACCTTCTGCACCTGTCAATGTCCACACAGGAGGCTGCCGTGCAGACCGGACCTGCTGTCCAAGATGAACGGGAGCATTCATCACCCCAACCTTCCCTCACTGAACTTGGCAGCATGGCTCCTGAGGTCCTCCAGTATGGCCATTTAGGTCTCCCGCAGGACTGCATGACCATCTTGAAAGAAGCTAGAAGACCCTCTACGAGGCACTCATATGCTTGTAAATGGAAACGTTTTTATTTATGGTGTGTGCAAAACAATTGTGATCCTACCAAAGGACAGGAGGAAGTGGTGTTGCCCTACCTGCTTCAGGGAGGGCTAAAATTCTCTTCCATTAAGGTACACCTAGCTGCCATTACAGCATATAGGCGCTCTCCTTCTCAGCCTTCCTTTTTTCAACTGCAGGTAGGAAAGGACTTCTTGCAAGGCTTAAAGAAGGTCTACCCTCCTGTTCGGCCTCCTTCACCTCCCTGGGAGCTGAACTTAGTTCTATCTAAATTGATGGGTCCCCCATTTGAGCCTATCCACAAAGCAACCTTACAACACCTTACGTGGAAGGTAGCTTTCCTAGTGGCGATTACTTCGGCTCGCAGGGTGAGCAAGATCCAAGCTCTCCGCTCAAATGAACCATACACAGTGTTCCATCTCAATAGAGTTGTTTTGAGAACCCACCCCTCCTTCCTTCCGAAAGTGGTGTCAGATTTCCATGTCAACCAAACCATTTCGACAGGTCTAAATCGATTAGAAAAACTGATCAACTATTCATTAATTACGGTTCGATCAGAACAGGTTTTCCAGCCTCCAAGCGTTCCATCTCCAGGTGGATAGTTTCATGTATCAAACTGGCTTATCAGTTAGCGTAAAAGCCACTTTGGTCTAGGCCCAAGGCTCATTCCACTAGAGGAAAAGCGGCTACAACTGCTTTCCTGAACAATGTACCGATTTCCGAGATCTGTAAAGCAGCCACTTGGAAATCTATACATACATTTACAAGACACTTTTGTCTTGATTCAGACACCAGAGCGGACACCCAAGTAGGCCAGGCCTCCTTGAGGAATCTGTTCCAGCACTGATTAATTCTGGTTGTTTGTTGGGTCAATTTCTTATCATTTGCCCGCAGGCCGAGGATGGGCTTGCTATTCTATTCAGTGCTTATGACTATTGATGAGGATCCCCTGGAAGAGAAGGATAAGTTACTTACCTGTAATCCTAGTTCTCTTCCAGGGGTCTCATCAAAGAAGTCATAAGCAACCCACCCGCCTCCCCAGGCAAATGAGACTGTTTTATTGTTAAGCTACATCTTTGTGCCCTGACCTTCGGGTCTTCGCAAAGAACAAATGACCTAACTGTCACCCCTGAGGCATGATGGGAAGCTAGGGGTCATGGCTGCCTTAAAGGCACAGTGCCAGTTTTTGTTACAATTGCTTTCATTTTCTATGGTATTGGTTTCCAATGCAGCCTGTAGGCTAACAATGCTTGATCTTTTGCAGTTTTTCATGAGTCTACTCATTAAAAAAGAGTTCAAGTGATACTTGCCCTCCTGTGGTCTATGTTTATAATATGTAATTACAAAAGCTGTTATTTATTATTGCATTGTTTAGCCTCCTATATAGGGACTGCTTTGGGAGGAGAAAAGATGATATATATGTGTATGTATATATATATATCTGAAAGAGACACGTTAGTGACAGATTCCTTACCTTAGAATATCCCCAGGCGTCAGGCTGGATCCGGAAAGTTTTTGCGTAGCAGTACCCTTGCGCGTCGTGCGGCTCCGCGTCCGTCGTCGGCGTCGTGATCGCCGGAATGACGTCGCGGGCAGTACTTAGACGCCGCCCCTGCGCGCTGACGTCAGTTCTTCTTTTTCCGCGCCAGAAAGTGCAGATCCGGGAAGAGCAGTGCCCTAGTCAATTTTTGACTACATTTTTTGGTGATTTTTTCACTGTTTCTTTTCGAGTCTTCTCGACTCCTAGGTGTCGGTAGGGATGCCCAGCTTCAAGCCATGCGACGCCTGTGGTCGAATGATGTCGATCACAGACCCGCACTTGAGTGTCTCTACAGTCTCGGCCGAGACCACGACACGAAGTCGTGCCCTGACTGCCGGGCCTTACACCCGAAGGCTTTGCGAGAGCGGTCTCGAAAGCTCCTCGAGGTCCGGCAGTCTGCTCCGCGCCAAGCCCCGGTCCCGTGAGAGGTCGAGGGGCCGGTCGCGGAGCCCCCGCCGGTCGGAGTCCAAGTCTTCGCACTCCTCTGGTAAGTCGAAGCACAAAAAGTCTAAGAAGCACCATCGCTCTAAGACTTCGCCTCGCCGGTCTCGCGACTCGGCTGAGGCCCCTGTCGGCACCGTCCCCGCGGCTCCGGATGTGCCTGTGGCGCCGCCCCGCATTACCCGTCCTTCCCGGGTTCGGGGCGACTCCGGCCGAGATACAGGAATTCCTGTCGGCCATGGCCCGCCTCTTCGGGCCTCAAGGTCCCTCCGGTGCGCCTGGCCCGCGGCCCTGATGGGGTTGCTCCGGCGTCGCCGACGACTCCGGTCCCGGCGTCGCCTGTCCCGCCAGCCTTGATCCCGGCCTCGATCCCGGCTCCGGTGGTACCGCAACCCCGATGGACGCCGGTTGACCTAACCACGCCTCCGCCGGCGCCGATCTCCCCGGTGCCGTTCCCGACGCCGCCCGGGGCTCCGGGCGGTGTCGTTCCCCGGTTCTCTCCGGTTCCGGACATGGAGCCGGACCGACGTCGCTCGACGCCGGCTCCGGCGCCGATGAGACCTTGGGTCCCAGATGTCCCTCCTCCTCCATATTTTACACCAGAGGAGGACCAGGAGAGCTGGGAGGGGTCGGAAGACCCTCTCACACAGCAGTGTGAGTATGATGAGGACTGGGCAGAGGAACTTGGGGATGCCAGTGGTCTAGACACTTCCCCTGACACTGGCATGCTGTCTCCTCCCGTGGCTACGGAGGAGGGAGCAAATTTTGCAACGGTGTTGCGTAGAGCAGCTGGAGCCTTGCACCTCCAATTGCCTACTGTGGCTGTCAGGACTAATCTCCTGACGGAAGTGCTTCAGCCGACAGCTTCCTCCACGGAGACTGTGCTGCCGTTTAATGATGCACTGTCTGACTTTCTTTTGGGCACCTGGTCCAAGCCCACCACAGGGGCTCCTTTGGATAAGAACGTGGCCCGACTCCATCGCCCTGCTCCGGGCGACCCCTTGTTTCTCTCTCAACATCCCACCCCCGAGAGCTTGGTTGTCCAAGCCTCTGCCTCCCAAACCGCCTTCCCTACCGCCCCTCCGGATAGGGAATCCAAACGCCTGGACCAGTTTGGGAAGAAGGCTTTTTCTTCCTCCAGTGCTGGCTTGCGGTCCGTCAACACCGCTTGCCATTTGGGCCGATCTACCCACTCCCTGTGGGATTCGGTGGCGCCTGTTTTGCCCCAGTGTTCTGAGGAGGTCCAGACACTGCTTACCCGCACCATTGCGGAATGTAGAGATGCGGCTAAATACACCATACGTTGTGGCCTTGATACCGCCGACTCGCTGGGCAGATCGCTTGCAACGACGGTGGCGCAGCGTCGCCATGCCTGTCTGAGAACAACTGGTTTCTCGGGTGATGTCCAGAATACACTCATGGACATGCCCTTTGATGGAGTTGGTCTTTTTGGTTCCAAAGCAGACCATGCGCTGGAGCGTTTTAAGGACTCACGGGCTACTGCCAAGTCCCTGGGCCTTTCTGTTGTGCGCCCTCCGCTAACCTCTGCTTTTCGCCCCTTTCGTGGCCACGGAAGGGACGCCCAGTCACGTCCACTGCCCAGCCCCCGGCCTGCGCAGCAAGCGTCTTCGCGTGGCCGAGGACGTGGCTACCGCCGTGGCGGTTCGGGCAACCAGCGTGCGGGTCAGGCCACCAACTCCGCCCCGTCCGCGGCCTCCAAGCCCTCCTAGTCCTTCCTTTCAGGTGCACAGCACGCCAGTAGGGGGCAGGGTCCGCCATCACCTTCACCACTGGCGTCCCATCACCTCGGACAGGTGGGTCTTGGACATTGTCCGAAGGGGCTACTCCCTCCCCTTCGAGACCACCCCCCCAGCCATGCCACCTCAATTCCACCGCATGTCAGGGGATCACTTGGTGCTTCTGCAGGAGGAAGTCACGGCCCTCTAGGCCAAGAGGGCCATCGAGCATGTTCCGACCCCAGAAGTAGGACGTGGTTGCTACTCCCACTACTTTCTGGTGCCCAAAAGGACAAGGAGGACATGCGTCCTATCTTGGACCTCCGGAACGTCAATCGCTTCCTCCGGAAGGAGAAGTTCAAGATGCTCACCCTAGCTCAGGTCTTGACTGCCCTCGACCCTGGAGACTGGTTGGTAGCGTTGGACTTGCAGGACGCTTATTTTCACATCCTCGTCCTGCCGGCCCACCGGCGTTACCTTCGGTTCACGGTAGGCCTCGAGCATTTTCAGTTCACCGTGCTCCCTTTGGCCTTACAAGTGCCCCTCGGGTGTTCACGAAAGTGATGGCGGTGGTCGCAGCTCATCTGCGCCGGGCAGGGGTTCCAGTCTTCCCTACCTCGACAACTGGCTGCTGAAGGCGGGCTCGGTCCCAGGCAGTCGTCTCCCACCTCCAGACTACGGCCGAACTCCTGCACTCGCTGGGGTTCTCCATCAATGTGCCGAAGTCGCATCTGATTCCTTCTCCACAGCTCCTTTTCATCGGAGCAGTTCTGGACACGACGCAGTTTTGGGCCTATCCTCCCGAACGGCGAGTCCGGGATATTCAGGCTATGATTCCGATCTTTCAGCCTTTATCCTGGGTTTCGGCACGGATGACCCTGAGGGTGCTGGGCCTCATGGCCTCCTGCATCCTGCTGGTCGATCATGCCAGATGGCATATGCGGGCTCTGCAGTGGGACCTGAAGTTCCAGTGGGCGCAGCACCAGGGCAACCTGTCCGATCACGTTCAGATCTCGGAGGGGACTGCAAGACAGTTGCAGTGGTGGCTCTCGAACCGGCAATGGGTCATGGGCAGATCACTCTCCCTTCCCCAGCCAGAGCACACAGTTGTGACGGACGCGTCCCTTCTGGGATGGGGCGGTCACATGGGAGAGGCGGAGATCAGAGGCCTCTGGTCTCCGGCGGAGTCCCGGCTCCATATCAACCTTCTGGAGCTCTGGGCGATCCGACTTGCACTCAAGGCATTCCTTCCCTCTGTCAAAGGGACGGTAGTGCAGGTGTTCACAGACAACACCACCGCCATGTGGTACTGCAACAAGCAAGGCGGGTGGGGTCGTGGACCCTATGTCAGGAGGCTCTGCGCCTCTGGACATGGCTGGAACATCAGGGCATTTTCCTGATGGTTCAACACCTGGCAGGTTCCCTGAACGCCAGGGCGGACGAACTCAGCCGCAGGTGCATGATGGATCACGAATGGCGTCTTCACTCGGAAGTGGTGCAAGGACTCTTTCTACAGTGGGGAGAGCCTTGGTTAGATCTATTCGCCACCGAAGAGAACGCGCAATGTCATCAGTTCTGCGCGTTGGAATTTCCAAGGCAGCACTCGCTCGGCGACGCTTTCGTCGCGAGTGGAGTTGCGGTCTGTTGTACGCTTTTCCGCCTATACCACTTCTACCCAGAGTGTTGAAGAAGATTCTGCGCGACCTGGCCCAAGTCATCCTTGTGGCTCCGGACTGGGCTCGAAGAGTTTGGTATCCCGAGCTACTCAGTATGAGCCTCGATCCCCCGATCCGTCTGCCTCTTCGGGAGGATCTTCTGTCGCAGCAGCAGGGGACGGTCCTCCACCCGAACGTGTCCAGCCTCCACCTGCTTGCGTGGAGATTGAGCGGCGGCAGTTGATTCCTTTCGACTTGCCTCCCGAAGTTTGTGATGTGATTCTGGCAGCCAGGCGTCCCTCCACTAAGGTGGTATACGCCTGCAGGTGGAACAAGTTTGTGGCATGGTGCACAGCAAAGGCTGTGAATCCCCTTTCTGTCCCTCTTTCTGAGGTTCTTCTGTTCCTTCTTTCCCTGGCCCAACAGGGTTCTGCCCTGGGTACCATCAAGGGCTATCTTTGTGCCATCTCGGCCTTCCTCAGGCTCCCTGATCAGCCCTCTCTTTTTAAGTCCCCTGTTGTTAACAGGTTTCTAAAAGGCATTACACACCTCTTCCCTCCTGTTCCGTTTGTGATGCCTCAGTGGGACTTGAACTTGGTTCTTACCTTTCTTATGTGCGCTCCCTTTTGAGCCTCTACATAACTGTCCTCTTCGTTTTCTGACTCTGAAGACAGCCTTTCTGGTGGCCATCACCTCCGCTCGGCGGGTGAGTGAGCTCCAGGCTCTATCCTGCAAACCTCCCTTTCTGTCTGTCCATCCAGACAAGGTTGTTCTTAGGACGCATCCGTCTTTCTTGCCAAAGGTGGTTACTGCCTTCCACATTGGGCAGACCATCACTTTGCCCACCTTCTTTCCGCCTCCGCATCCTTCCAGAGAGGAAGAGGCTCCACCGTCTGGACCCAAAATGTGCGCTTTCCTTTTATATCAACCGCACACAACACTTCCGGGTGGATGACCAGCTCTTTGTTGGCTACGTGGGCGCCAAAAAGGTCGGGCGGTGCACAAGAGAACCATCTCCCGCTGGGTAACCTTGTGTATCAAAGCCTGCTATTCTTTGGCTAAGAAGGAGCCTCCTGTTGGGCTGCGTGCCCATTCCACCAGGGCAACGGCTGCTACCACGGCTTTAGGCCGCGGTGTTCCGCTGCAGGATATCTGTCAGGCAGCTACGTGGGCCTCGCTGCACACATTTACAAAGCATTACTGCCTTGACAGTCCGGTCCGGAGGGACGGCTTCTTTGGCCGTTCTGTCCTCCGGGACTTCCTTGTCTGATCTGTTCGCAGACCCACCACCGGGGTGGTATTGCTGGGGTATCTATTCTAAGGTAAGGAATCTGTCACTAACGTGTCTCTTTCAGATGCACAAGTTACTAACTTGTGTAACGATATATCTGTAAGAGACAGTAGTTAGTGACAGATTCCTTACCGCCCCACCCATCCTCTGCGTTCTGCGAACTGATTTCTAGGGTTAAGGAAATCCCTTTCAGGGCCCTAGTATTTTTCAGACACCTATGTCAGCTTCTTGCATGGCTCTGCGTTCCTGGCGCGGAAAGTCGTGTACAGAACTGACGTCAGCGCGCAGGGGCGGCGTCTAAGTACTGCCCGCGACGTCATCCCGGCGATCGCGTCCGGCGTCGTGGAGCCGCACGACGCCGCCTACCGACGCACAAGGGTACTGCTACGCAAAAACTTTCCGGATCCAGCCTGACGCCTGGGGATATTCTAAGGTAAGAAATCTGTCACTAACTACTGTCTCTTACAGATATATCGTTACACAAGTTAGTAACTTGTGCATATATATATATATATATGTTTTCATATATATATTTTTTTATTATTTCCAGGGTCCCCGCACATGGGCAGGAATATTCAGTGCTTATGACTTTGATGCGGATACCCCTGGAAGAGAACTAGGATTACAGGTAAGTAACTTATCCTTATCCTATAGGAGAGGCAGGCCTTGCAGCAGTAAAAACACAATCTGAAAGAAACACGTTAGTTATAGATTCCTTACCTTAGAATTACCCCCAGGCGTCAGACTGGATCCGGAAAGTTTTTGTTGGCAGTACCTCTGCGTGTCGGAAGGTGGCATCGGTCGGCTCCGCGTCCGTCGGCGTCGTGGTCGCCGGGATGACGTCGAGGCAGCTACTTAGACGCCGCCCTCGCGCGCTGACGTTAGTTCTTTCTTTTTCCGCGCCAGCCAGCGCAGATCCGGGAAGAGCGGTACCTCAGTCATTTTTTGATTAACTTTTTCTCGACTTTTGTCGACGTCTTTTTCGAGTCTCCAACTCCGAAAGGTGCACGAGGGATGCCAGGATTCAAGGCCTGCGGTTCCTGTAACCGACTGATGTCGGTGACTGATTCGCACTGCGTGTCTTTTCTGCCTGGAGCACGACCACGACCCCAAGTAGTGCTCCGACTGTCGGTTGTTGACGCTGAAGGCTTTGCGGGAGCGGTCCCGAAAAGCTGCTTGAACGCCGACAGTCGGCTCCGCGCCGTTCGAGGTCCCGGTCGAGAGGGAGTTCGAGGGACCGGCTGGGGTGCCGGGACCTTCATTGCCGGCGGCCCCGGCGCCGCAGGCCCCCCTTGGATCCAGGCATGGATCCGGCTCGGCGCCGGTTGACCTTATTACACCGGCGCCGCTTCCGACGGCACCACTACCGCGCCCGGCGCCAGCCGGCCCTCAGGCTGGCGTCGACCCCGACCTCCTTTCGGATGAGGACACGGAGCTGGACCGGCGTCGACCGATGCCAGATCCGGCGCCGAGCGGGGTTTTTGTGCCCCTGTTCACTCCTGGAGTCCCTTTTAGGCCAGATTGGCACCCAGGGGACGAGGACAGGAGGAGGATTAGGAGGGGTCAGGTGACCCTTTAACAGAACAGCTGGAACAGGACTGGAGAGAGGACCTGGGGGATGCCAGTGGTTTGGACACCTCACCAGACCTTGGCATGCTGTCTCCTCCTACCGTGGCTATGGAGGAGGGAGCGTCTTACGCAGTGGTGTTGCGTAGGGCGGCCGAGGCTCTCAACCTCGAGCTTCCTACAGTGGCAGTCAGGACTAACCTCCTGACAGAGGTACTTCAGCCGGCAGCGAGCTCTACGGAGCCCCTGCTACCTTTTAATGAAGCCCTCTCTGACATCCTTCTGGGCACTTGGTCCAAGCCCACCACAGGGGCTCCTATGGATAGGATGATTGCCCGACGCCACCGCCCGGCTCCTGGCGACCCCTTGTTCCTTTCCCAACACCCTTCCCCTGAGAGCTTGGTGGTCCAAGCCTCAACGTCCCAGAGCGCCTTCCCTATCGCACCCCCGGTTAGGGAATCCAAGAAGCTGGATCACTTTGGGAAGAAGTTGTTTTCTTCCTCCAGCTTAGGGCTGCGGTCGGTGAACACCGCATGCCTCTTGGGCCATTATTCCCACTCTCTGTGGGACACGGTTGTGCAAGTGCTGCCTCAGTGTCCGGAGGAGGCCCGGACCGTGCTCTCCCGTGCTGTTGCTGAAGGGAGAGATGCAGCTAAGTTCGCCATTCGTTGTGTGGGCTGGATACCGCCGACTCACTGGGCAGAGCGATTTCCACGTCGGTGGCGATCAGACGCCATGCCTGGTTGAGGACGACTGGCTTTTTGGGGGATGTCCAGAACACACTGATGGACATGCCTTTTGATGGCCGTCGCCTGTTCGGCGACAAGGCGGACAGTTCATTGGCGCGTTTCAAGGACTCGCGGGCTACGGCCAAGTCCTTGGGTCTTTCCGCCCTGCACAGTCGGCCTTACGCCCCTTTCTTGGCCACGGAAGGGGTGCCCCACCACGTTTCCTTCAGAGCCACAGGCCTGCGCAGACCGTTTCATCCCAGCGCAGCCGGGGACGTGGGAACCAATGCCGTGGTTCTGGGGGCCAGTGGGGTGGGCCAGTCAACCTCCGCCCCCTTCGCCGCAGCCTCCAAGCCCTCCTAATCCGACATTTCAGGGCCACCAAACACCAGTGGGCGGCAGGATTCGCCATCACCTCCCCCACTGGTGCACCATCACGTCGGACAGCTGGGTTTTGCAAATAGTCGGAAGGGGCTACTCCCTCCCCTTCGAGGCTGCCCCTCCCTCCATGACACCCAAGTACCATCGCATATCGGAGGATCACCTGCCCCTTCTCCAACAGGAAGTTGCGGCTCTCTTGGCCAAGGGAGCCATCGAGCGCGTTCCTGTCCCAGAAGTAGGTCGTGGTTGTTATTCCCACTACTTTCTCTTACCCAAGAAGGACAAAGGCCTGCGTCCTATCTTGGATCTCAGGAACGTCAACCGCTTCCTTCGGAAGGAGAAGTTCAAGATGTTGACCCTGGCTCAGGTCTTGTCTGCCCTCGAGACTGGATGGTAGCGTTGGACTTGCAGTACGCTTATTTTCACATCCCCGTCCTGCCGGCCCACCGGCGTTACCTGCGGTTCACGGTAGGCCACGAGCATTTTCAGTTCACCGTGCTCCCCTTTGGCCTTACCAGCGCCCCTCGGGTGTTCACAAAAGTGATGGCAGTAGTCGCAGCTAATCTGCGCAGATCAGGGGTTCCAGTCTTCCCCTATCTCGACGACTGGCTGTTGAAGGCGGGCTCGCCCCAGGCTGTCGTCTCCCATCTCCAGACTACGGCCGACCTCCTGCATTCGATGGGGTTCTCCATCAATGTGCCGAAGTCGCACCTGATTCCCTCTCAGAAGCTCCTCTTCATCGGAGCGGTTCTGGACACGACGCAGTTTCGGGTTTATCTTCCCGAACAGCGAGTCTGGGATATTCAGGCTATGATTCCGATCTTTTATCCTCTATCCCGGGTTTCGGTCAGGAAGACCTTGAGGCTGTTGGGACTCATGGCATCCTGCTGGTCGATCGTGCCAGGTGGCATATGCGGGCCCTGCAGTGGGACCTGAAGTTTCAGTGGGCGCAGCATCAGGGGAACCTGTCCGTTTGCGTCCAGATCTCGGAGGGCTCTGCACGACAATTGCAGTGGTGGCTCACGAACCAGGATTGGGTCAACGGCAGATCCCTCTCCCTTTCCCAACCAGAACACACTGTGGTGACAGATGCATCCCTTCTGGGATGGGGTGGCCACATGGGAGAGGCGGAGATCAGAGGCCTCTGGTCTCCGGCGGAGTCCGGGCTCCACATCAACCTTCTGGAGCTTCGGGCGATCCGTCTTGCACTCAAGGCATTCCTTCCCCTCTGTCCGGGGAAGAGTAGTGCAGGTGTTCACGGACAACACCACCGCCATGTGGTACTGCAACAAACAGGGCGGGGTGGGGTCGTGGACCCTATGTCAAGAGGCTCTGCGTCTCTGGACATGGCTGGAACATCAGGGCACATCTCTGGTGGTTCAACACCTGGCAGGTTCTCTGAACGCCAGGGCGGACGAGCTCAGCCGCAGGTGCATGATAGATCACGAATGGCGTCTTCACTCGGAGGTGGCGCAAGGTCTTTCAGCAGTGGGGAGAGCCTTGGTTAGATCTATTCGCCACCGAAGAGAACGTGCCATGTCAGCAATTCTGCGCGTTGGAATTTCCAAGGCGGCACTCGCTAGGCGACGCTTTTCGTCGCGAGTGGAGTTGCGGTCTTCTTTACGCCTTTCCGCCTATACCACTTCTGCCCAGAGTGCTGAAGATGATCAGGCGCGACCGGGCCCAAGTAATTCTTGTGGCTCCGGATTGGGCACGAAGAGTATGGTATCCTGAGCTACTCAGTATGGCCATCGATCCTCCGATCCATCTGCCTCTTCGGGAGGATCTTCTGTCGCAGCAGCAGGGGACGGTCCTCCACCCGAACCTGTCCAGCCTCCACCTCCTTGCGTGGAGATTGAGCAGCGGCAGCTGACGTTATTTGACCTGCCTCCCGAAGTCTGTGATCTCTTGGCAGCCAGGCGTCCCTCCACTAAGACGGTATACGCCTGCCGATGGAACAAATTTGTGGCATGGTGCACAGCAAAGGCTGTGGATCCCCTTTCTGCTCCTCTTTGAGGTTCTCTTGTTCCTCCTTTCTTTGGCCCAGCAGGGCTCTGCTCTGGGCACTCTCAAGGGCTATCTTTCTGCCTTTTCTGCCTTTCTCAGGCTTCCTGATCAGCCTTCTCTTTTCAAGTCCCCTGTTAATAGTTTCCTGAAAGGCATAACTCATCTCTTTCCTCCTGTTCCTTTCGTTATGCCTCAGTGGGACTTGAACCTGGTCTTAACCTTTTTAATGTGTGCTCCCTTTGAGCCACTTCATAACTGTCCTCTTCGTCTCTTGACACTTAAGACTGCTTTCCTGGTGGCCATCACTTCTGCTAGAAGGGTGAGTGAGCTCCAGGCTCTTTCTTCTAAGCCTCCATTTCTGGCTATACATCCGGACAAAGTTGTCCTACGCACTCGTCCATCCTTTCTTCCAAAGGTGGTTACATCTTTTCATATTGGCCAAACCATCACTTTGCCCACCTTCTTTCAGCCTCCGCAGCCTTCGAGAGAGGAAGAGCGGCTCCACCGTCTGGACCCAAAACGTGCGCTCTCTTTTTACCTAGACTGTACGAAACAGTTCCGGGTGGATGACCAACTCTTTGTTGGCTACGTGGGCGCCAAGAAAGGTCGGGCTATACACAAGCGGACCATCTCCAGGTGGGTCGTCTTGTGTATCAAGGCCTGTTACGCTTTGGCTAAAAAGGAGCCTCCAGTGACGTTGCGCGCCCATTCCACCAGGGCGACGGCAGCCACCACTGCTTTGGGACAGGGAGTTCCTCCAAGCGACATATGTCAGGCAGCTACGTGGGCATCGCTGAACACGTTCACCAAGCACTACTGCCTGGACAGCCAAGTCCGGAGAGATGGCTTCTTTGGCCGTTCTGTTCTCCAGGACTTTCTGGTGTGATCTTGGTTCGCAGACCCACCACCAGGGTTGGTATTGCTGGGGTATCTATTCTAAGGTAAGGAATCTATAACATGTTTCTTTCAGATGAACAAGTTACTTACCTTCGGTAACAATATATCTGTAAGAAACATTAGTTAGTTATAGATTCCTTACCGTCCCACCCATCCTCCCCGTGCTGTGAACTGATTTCTAGGGTTAAGGACATCCCTGCAGGGCCCTAGTTTTGTGCACCAGTGGTCAGTGTCTTGCATGGCTCTGCGTTTCTGGCGCGGAAAGTCGTGTACAGAACTGACGTCCGCACGCGAGGGCGGCGTCTAAGCAGCTGCCGCTACGTCATCCCGGCGACCACGACGCCAACGACGGACGCGGAGCCGACCGACGCCACCTTCCGTCGCGCCGAGGTACTGCTAACGAAAACTTTCCGGATCCAGTCTGACGCCTGGGGGTAATTCTAAGGTAAGGAATCTATAACTAACTAATGTTTCTTACAGATATATCGTTACCGAAGGTAAGTAACTTGTTTTTTAAGAGTTTTTCACTACCAGGACTTGTAAAACTTAAATTTACATGTCCTACTTTTTAAATGGATTGCACCCTTCCCTGTGGGCTGTTTAGGGCCTACCCTAGGGGTGATGTATATGTATTAAAAAGGACATTTTAGGCATGGCAAAATGCAGTTTAAAACTGCACATAGAGGCCTGAGACATTTTTTAAAGGCTACTTAAGTGGGTGGCTAATAAGTGCTCCAGGCCCACTAGTAGCATTTAATTTACAGGCCCTGGGTGCATGAAGTGCCACTTTAATAGGGCCTTGCAAGTAAATTTAATGTACAAGTGGTGAGTGTATTCTACCAGGTTTAAGAGCATAAGCACATAGCACTGATTATCAGTGGTAAAGTCCACAGAGCCCTAACAGCCAACAAAAACGGGTTAAGAAAACAGGACGGTGAAGGCAAAATGTTTTGGGATGACCCTGCAGAAAGGGCCAAGTCCAACAGGCCTGCTAACCAGACCTTTGTACCAGTGCCCAGGCCCTTAAAAGTGTATGTCTGATTGGCCTACACCCAATTGGCATCATCTAACTTCTAGGTCCCAAGAGTATGGTACCAGGAGTAGGTACCCAGGGCATGTAAGTTAGTGTCACCGCAGGGACTGCAGCACTTATTGTGCCACCCTGAGTGAGACAAGGTAAAACATGGCTGCCAGTCTCCCCCTGCAGACTGGTAAGGCAGTTAAAATCTTGATATCCTAACTTTGCCATTTTAAGCAATCGCAAAGCTCCGACTCCCTTTTTAATGAGTGTAAGTCGCACCTGCAGTAGGCCTATCGAATCCTAAGGCAGAGTGCAACATATTCTCGCTTGTCGAGAGCTTCAGATTCCTTAAGTGCAGACCTAGCACCGGCTACCCCTGGCCCTTCTCCGCAACAACCACAAAGTGACTGCCCTCGACCCAGTTGCGTGGCCGTACTCACCCAGCTCCCTGAGAGGGTCGAGCACAGTGGCGGTGATAGCACCACCGGCATCAACGGAGGCTGAACTGAGAGCGACTTATTTTTACAGGTGTTGGCCAGTGTAACCAGCGAGCCCTAGTGTGAGCAGTTGTGTCACTGGAAGCACAAGCAGAGAGCAAAGGCTATGGCAACACCTTTCACAAACCCCCGACGTTAGGACGTTGGATCAGGGATAGCGGACCCCTCCCTTACTGCAACAAGACTACTGGGAGGTCCGTGGTTCCTCCATGGTTCCAGCGCTGTCCAGATCATCATGGCGTGTGACGTGCAGGCAAGCGGGCTTGTGGGGGGCACGAGCATGGCACCAGGAGAGGAGCTACAAAAGCAGATGACAGAGTTAAAACATATTAAAAGGTAGAACATGCATTTACTGTATTCTGGCAGCCACAATTGTTGTGTTTGCCACAAGAGAGATTGGTAGCCCCATTGGAGAGTACAGTTACATGCTGTCATCTCAGCTGTAGTAACTTCTGAATGAGACTACCAAACTTGGTACTTCAAGGTATCAAACAACTTGATGTCCAAGTCTAAATTAATATAACTTGTTGCTACATGCTACTATCTGATAGACACATTTATCTGCAGATTCCTTACCTTAGAATATCCCCAGGCATCTGACTGGATCAGACGTTTTTCAAGCAGTACCCCTGTGTGCCGTTGGGTGTTGGCATCGGTTCTGTGTTGGCGTGCTGTCTGTGCCAGAAGTGACGTGCGGTACCTATATAGGGGCCACCCCGGCGCTCTGACATCCGTTCTTTTCCACGCCAGATAGCCCTGATCTGGTTTGAGCTACCCCTAAGTCACATTTTGACTGGCTTTTTTCAACGTTTTGTCGAACTGTTTTGAGAAATGTTCTCCTGGTTACAGACATCCTACTAGGGGCCTAGTCCAAGCCTTGCATAGGGCCTGTGCATAGGACGATTGCCCACTGCCATCGCCCTGCTCCTGGGGACCCAAGTTTCCTTACCCAGCAACCTTCCCCAGAGAGCTTAATGGTCCATGCCTCGATGTCCAGAATTAATCTCCATGCGTTCCCTGTCACTCCAGTGTATAGGGAATCCAAGACCCAGTATAACGTTCGTAAGAGAAGGTCCTCTTCCGCCAGCCTAGCACTGAGGTCGGTGAGCACCGCATGCTTTTTGGACCAGTATTCCCATACGATATGGGACTCAGTTGCGCAACTGCTGCCTAAGGTCTCGGAGCAAACCCAAGCCATACTTACCCAAGCTGTTGCTAATGGGCAAGATGCAACAAAGTTCTTAAGGTGTGGGCTGGATACTACCATCCTGCTGGGCAGAGTAATTCAATCGTCGCTGGCCTTGCAGTGGCACGACTGGCTTTTCAGGAGATGTCCAGGCTTCTCCCATAGGCATGAAGGCATCTGCCTCTTTGGAGAGAAGGCAATTTCAGCGCTGGAGCACTTCAAGGACAGCAGAGCTATGGCCAGGTCCTTGGGCTTGTCTATGGCCCCTCGCCATCCCCAATCCGCCTTCTGCCCCAATCCCTCCCAGCCACCACAGCCATCAGGCTTCCCAGCCTTTTCTTGGGCAAGGGCGCAGGTCTCAGACAACGTGGGACAGGCAGCCAACTTTCTGGTCAGTCCAACCCCTCCATCCCCCCCTTCCTCCACCCCCCTCCTCATCAGCCACTGCTTCCAAGCCTTTTTAGTTTGCCCTCCGACCATCATAGGTACCAAGTGGGAGGCAGGATATGCCATCACCTGCCCCACTGGCAGTCAGTGACATCAGACCGCTGGGTCCTACAGATCTTCCAAAGGATCTATTCACTCCCCTTTGTGACTACCCTTCCACCCATGCCTACCACTTACTATCAGCTGATGGAGGATCATCTCTCCTTGCTCCGTCAAAAAGTGCACGCTTTGTTGGCCAAGGGAGCTATAGAGAGGATTCCTGCATCAGAAGTAGGTCTTGGTTGCTATTCCCGCTACTTTCTGATGCCAAAGAAGGACGGCGGACTTTGTCCTATCATCGATCTGCGCCTTCTCAACCTCTCCTTGAAAAAGGAGAAGTTCAAAATGCTCACGCTCGCCCAAGTTCTGTGTGCCTTTGACCTGGGAGACTGGATGTTAGTGTTGGACTTGCAGGATGCATATTTCCACATCTCCTACTGCATGCCCACAGACGTTACCTGCGGTTCACAGTGGGCCAAGAGCATTTTCAGTTTACCGTGCTCCCTTTCGGCCTTACCGGCGCCCCTCTAGTGTTTACAAAAGTGATGGCGGTGGTTGCAGGTAATCTGTGAGGGTTTGGGGTTCCAGTCTTTCCCTACCTTGATAATTTAAGGCTGTTGAAGGCGTGCTCTCCCCAGGCAGTCGTCACCCACCTCCAGACTACGCAAAGCTTGTGCACTCGCTGGGGTTCACTATCAACATGCCTAAGTCACACCTAACTCTCTCTCAGATGCTCCCTTCCATCGGAGCTGTTCTAGACTAAGTTTTGGTGAGTGACCCTGAGGTTGTTGGGCCTTATGGCCTCCTGCATCCTATTTGTGACACGTGCCCGCTGGCTTATGTGGGCTCTGCAGTGGGACCTGAAGTCCCAGTGGGCATAGCATCAGGGGAATCTCTCTGGCATGGTCCGGGTCTCGGAGGGAGCTGCAAAAGATCTGCAGTGGCGGCTAACGAACCCCGATTTGGTCAGTGGCAGAGCCCTTTCCCCCAACCAGAGCTGATTGTAGTGACAGATGTATCACTCCTGTGCTGGGGCAGCCGCCTGGGAAAGGTGGAGATCAGAGGATCAGGTCTCTGGCAGAGCACAAGCTCTACATCAACCTGTTGGAGCTTCAGGCGATTCACTAGGTGTTGAAAACAGTTCTTCCCTCAATCAGGCGAAGACTGGTGCAGGTGTTCACGAACAACACCACTGCCATGCGGTACTGCAACAAACAGGGCAGGGTGGGGTGGTGGGACCCTCTGTGCTGAGGCCCTGCGTCTCTAAACATGGCTGGAACAGCAGGGCAATCGCCTGGTGGGTCAATATATGTACCGTAGTCGATGCAGAGCCGAACCAATCCACTTACTGGCGTACAGGGGTACTGCTCGAAAATCTTCTGGATCCAGTCTGATGCCTGGTGATGTTTTAAGGTAAGGAATCTGCAGCTGGATAGTCTCTACCAGATAAGATGTTACTGAAGGCAAGCAACTTGTTCTTTAGAAAGTTACTGTTCTGTTGCCCTAGTTTCCCAGTGGCCATTTACTGAGGCTTGCCACGATACCACGTTCTGACACCTGGGGAGATGTGTCGGTGACTCTCAGAGGTAACAATAGAAGCCTGCAGTTGAAAGAGGCGTTACCTCCTCCTGGAAGGAGAAGGCACACAATATGTTAGTCCAAAAGGCGAGCTTCAAAGAGGAGGCTGCCTTTGAAGGGCAAATGGTAGCCACACTCAAGAGGGGCTGCTCTATACAGTTCACATGGACAGGCTGGAGTCGGGGGCAATGAGGGGGAAACACTGGCCAAACCAGTTTTTGCATGGGTGTGGAGCCCACAGGTATCTTCACCACTAAGACAGGCTACCGAGCTCTTGAGGACGATAGGGGGGTTGTGCCATTATGAGAGTAGGCAGAATGGACCCTTCTGGTATAGCTAGATACCACACTTCATAGGAGTTTGTCAGGCAGGAGGGAACCTAGTAGCCCATTGGCTAGTGACCGCAACCTCCCCTGAGGGCACTTACTGGGCATAAAAAGGGCACCCCTAGCACCCAGAACTCTGATCTCGCTTGACTGGAAGAGGACCAAAGGAGGGCTGACCATGGTACCGGGAAAGAGGCTGCACCAAAGTTGGACTGCTCCTTCTGGTCCTTGGGGCTAGTGAAGGAAAGGACTGTGCCTGCTGTCCTGCTCTTGGAGAGGCATCCCCGAGCCCCGCTTGAAGCAGCGACTCCAGGAGTCAGTTGGCTGTCTTTCTGTTCACAGCACAGGGCCACTAAAGCGGAAAAAGCCTGCTGGGGCGAGTTGCTTCCCCAGATCGCCACTGTGCAGCCTAAGAGATCAGAACCAGACGCTCAAAAGTTGCACCAGAGTCTGCTAGAACTGGGAGAGACATCAGAGTACAGCTTGTTCACCCAGGAGAGTTATCAAAAGAAGGAAACTGCTGTGCTGGGCAACTGGACTTCTGACCTGAAGAAGACTTCTTGGGACGTCTACTCCCGTGGCCAGAATCACAGCCAGAGAAGGGTTTCACCATCTTGTTTTTGTTGAAATAGGGACTTCTAGGTCAGGGTTATGCCCACTCCCCACAGGAAGTGGTTGTGTAGAGAGCATAGTCACCCTGGTTGTGGATAGCCCATTGACTACTACCACGTACTCCCCTAAACACCTCAAAATTGAGTATATAGTGTCTCCCCTCCCCCCTGCCCCCCCTCCCCCCCCCCCCCCCACAACTCTAGACCTTTAGAGGCAACTTCTTGGGAACTAAAGAAGGGCAAAAAGACGACCCCACCAGAACCAAGGACCTGCCCAGAACCTGGCACCAAACCCTGCCTTGCTGCTTGCTCCTTAATAATTGCAAAGACCGTACTTATCCTGTGGCTGTGCATCCTCCCCAACACTTGGAGGACTGTCCAGCTCTTCGACAGTCAGCTGCTATCTCCCTTGGGGTTGAGGAGCAATCCCCCTGCATTTGCAGGCACTGACAGCATCTGCCCGGTTCAGTGTGTTGCTGACTGTTGAGCCTACTGAGGAAGCCCACTGAGGGAGCTCCACTTTAGGAGGAGGTCTCCGTGGCTCTAGGAGATCAGCGCAGTCTCTCAGCTGAGTTTCGAGATTCTAGACCCTCCAGAAGACCCCCAACACCAATACCCTAAGTGCCAGGGCACTTGCACCAGCCAAGACATGTTTTGCGTTCAGTCCGGACCCCCACCGTCTTGGAAGCCTTTCTGCATTTCTAGGGACATCGGAACAAACTAGACCCACGACCAGATTGGCTTTGCTTGTTTTATTTCTCCTCTGCAGGTATACAGATACACCGGGAGAGCCTCAAACTCAAGTGGACAGCCATCCAAGACCCTCCGCACCCGAGCTCCCCAGCCCAGGTCTGTGACTTCTGACTGCTTCCCCTTGGCCTAGCGGTCCCCACGACCTTGAGCCCCCCCTTTGGGTTATTTGGACTTGCCCTAAGTCCCCTGTTGCAGCTTTTGTTTCAGTTCCCATGGACGTCAACGGTGTAGCGCTCGAAACTACCATACTGACCAGCCCTTCTGCACCCCAGGGCAGGTAAAGTGAAACTGCTGGTGGTACTTTGGACCTTTGCCCCCTAGCACCTCAAATCCCAAATCAAACCTCTGAACTCTGCCTGCAAGTACCTATCTGTTATGTGAGTTTTTCTCCCATAGGATAACATCGTAACATTCGAGGCTCATGCCTCAAACTCTTTATTTGAGATATTTTTCTATCTGAAAGAGACAAGTTAGTGACAGATTCCTTACCTTAGAATATCCCCAGGCGTCAGGCTGGATCCGGAAAGTTTTTGCGTAGCAGTACCCTTGCGCGTCGGTAGGCGGCGTCGTGCGGCTCCGCGTCCGTCGTCGGCGTCGTGATCGCCGGGATGATGTCGCGGGCAGTACTTAGACGCCGCCCCTGCGCGCTGACGTCAGTTATTTTTTTTCCGCGCCAGCAAGCACAGATCCGGGAAGAGCAGTGCCCTAGTCATTTTTTGACAAACTTTTTTTGTGAATTTTTTCACTGTTTCTTTCATATCGACTCCAAGGTGTCGTAGGGATGCCCGGCTTTAAACGTTGCGACGCCTGTGCTCGGATGATGTCCATCACAGACCCGCATCTGGAGTGTCTCTTCTGCCTCGGGCGAGACCACGACACGAAGTCGTGTTCCGACTGCCGGTCCCTAAACCCGAAAGCTTTGCGAGAGCGGTCTCAAAAGCTCCTCGAGGCCCGGCAGTCGGCTCCGCGCCACACCAAGCCCCGGTCGCGTGAGAGGTCGAGGGGTCGGTCGCGGAGCCCTCGCCGGTCGTCGGGATCCAAGTCTTCGTCGTCCGGTAAGTCTAAACACAAGAAGTCCAAAAAGCATCATCGCTCTAGGACTTCGCCTCGCCGGTCTCGCGACTCGGCTGAGGCCCCTCCCGGCACCGTCCCCGCGGCCCCGGACATGCCTGTGGAGTCGCCCCCGCAATACCCGTCCTTCCCGGGTTCGCAGGCGGATCCGGCCCAAGTACAGGAATTCCTGTCGGCCATGGCCCGCCTCTTCGGGCCTCAAGGTCCCTCCGGTGCGCCTTCGGGCCCCGCGGGCCCTGATGGGGTTACCCCGGCGTCGCCGATGAGTCCGGTCCCGGCGTCGCTCGTGCCTCCAGCCTCGGTCCCAGCTCCGGCTTCGGCCTCGATCCCGGCTCCGGTGGTACCGCAACCCCCATCGACGCCGGTCGACCTGACCACGCCTCCGCCGGCGCCGATGTCTCCGGTGCCGTTCCGGGCGGCGTCGTCCCCATGTACTCTCCGGCTCCAGACATGGAGCCGGACCGACGTCGCTCGACGCCGGTTCCGGCGCCGATGAGACCTTGGGTCCCAAATGTCCCTCCTCCTCCTTATTTTGAACCGGAGGAGGACCAGGAGGACTGGGAGGGGTCTGAGGACCCTCTGGCACAACAGTGTCCGTATGATGAGGACTGGGCAGAGGAACTAGGGGATGCCAGTGGTCTAGATACTTCCCCTGACACTGGCATGCTGTCTCCTCCCGTGGCTACGGAGGAGGGAGCCAATTTTGCAACGGTGTTGCGTAGGGCAGCTGGAGCCTTACATCTCCGACTCCCTACGGTGACGGTCAAGACTAATCTCTTGACAGAAGTGCTTCAGCCGGCAGCCTCCTCCTTGGAGACTGTGCTGCCGTTCAACGATGCACTCACTGACGTTCTTTTGGGCGCCTGGTCCAAGCCCAACACAGGGGCTCCTGTGGATAGGAACGTGTCCCGACGCCATCGCCCAGCTCCGGGCGACCCCTTGTTTCTCTCTGTCCACCCCACTCCTGAGAACTTGGTTGTCCAAGCCTCGGCTTCCCAAACCGCCTTCCCTACCGCCCCTCCGGATAGGGAATCCAAACGCCTGGATCAGTTTGGGAAGAAGGGTTTTTCTTCCTCCAGTGCTGGCTTGCGGTCCATCAACACCGCTTGTCTTTTGGGCCGATATACCCACTCCTTGTGGGATTCGGTGGCGACTGTTTTGCCCCAGTGTTCTGAGGAGGTCCAGACACTGCTTACCCGCGCCATTGCGGAAGGAAGGGAGGCGGCCAAATACACCATACGTTGTGGCCTTGATACCGCCGACTCGCTGGGCAGATCTATTGCAACGACGGTGGCGCTGCGTCGCCACGCCTGGCTGAGAACCACTGGTTTTTCGGGTGATGTCCAGAATACACTCATGGACATGCCCTTTGATGGAGTCGGTCTTTTTGGTTCCAAAGCAGACCATGCGTTGGAGCGTTTTAAGGACTCGCGGGCTACTGCCAAGTCCCTGGGCCTTTCTACTACACGCCCTCCGCTACCTTCTGCTTTTCGCCCCTATCGTGGCCACGGAAGGGGCGCCCAGTCACGTCAGCAGCCCAGCCACCGGCCCGCGCAGCAGGCGTCTTCGCGTGGCCGAGGACGTGGATACCGCCGTGGCGGTTCGGGCAACCAGCGTGCGGGTCAGGCCACCACCTCCAACCCGTCCGCGGCCTCCAAGCCCTCCTAGTCCCTCCTTTCAGGTGCACAGCACGCCAGTAGGGGGCAGGGTCCGCCATCCCCTTCACCACTGGCGTCCCATCACCTCGGACAGGTGGGTCTTGGACATTGTCCGAAGGGGCTACTCCCTCCCCTTCGAGACCACCCCCCCAGCCATGCCACCTCAATTCCACCGCATGTCAGGGGATCACTTGGTGCTTCTGCAGGAGGAAGTCACGGCCCTCTAGGCCAAGAGGGCCATCGAGCATGTTCCGACCCCAGAAGTAGGACGTGGTTGCTACTCCCACTACTTCCTGGTGCCCAAAAAGGACAAGGAGGACATGCGTCCTATCTTGGACCTCCGGAACGTCAATCGCTTCCTCCGGAAGGAGAAGTTCAAGATGCTCACCCTAGCTCAGGTCTTGACTGCCCTCGACCCTGGAGACTGGTTGGTAGCGTTGGACTTGCAGGACGCCTATTTCCACATCCCCGTCCTGCCGGCCCACCGGCGTTACCTTCGGTTCACGGTAGGCCTCGAGCATTTTCAGTTCACCGTGCTCCCCTTTGGCCTTACCAGTGCCCCTCGGGTGTTCACGAAAGTGATGGCGGTGGTCGCAGCTCATCTGCGCCGGGCAGGGGTTTCAGTCTTCCCCTACCTCGACGACTGGCTGCTGAAGGCGGGCTCGTCCCAGGCAGTCGTCTCCCACCTCCAGACTACGGCTGAACTCCTGCACTCGCTGGGGTTCTCCATCAATGTGCCGAAGTCGCATCTGATTCCTTCTCCACAGCTCCTTTTCATCGGAGCAGTTCTGGACACGACGCAGTTTCGGGCCTATCCTCCCGAACGGCGAGTCCGGGATATTCAGGCTATGATTCCGATCTTTCAGCCTTTTATCCTGGGTTTCGGTACGGATGACCCTGAGGCTGCTGGGCCTCATGGCCTCCTGCATCCTGCTGGACAATCATGCCAGATGGCATATGCGGGCTCTGCAGTGGGACCTGAAGTTCCAGTGGGCGCAGCACCAGGGCAACCTGTCCGATCACGTCCAGATCTCGGAGGGGACTGCAAAACAGTTGCAGTGGTGGCTCTCGAACCGGCAATGGGTGATGGGCAGATCCCTCTCCCTTCCCCAGCCAGAGCACACAGTTGTGACGGACGCGTCCCTTCTGGGATGGGGCGGTCACATGGGAGAGGCGGAGATCAGAGGCCTCTGGTCTCCGGGCGGAGTCCCGGCTCCATATCAACATTCTGGAGCTCCGGGCGATCCGACTTGCACTCAAGGCATTCCTTCCCTCTGTCAAAAGGAAGGTAGTGCAGGTGTTCACAGACAACACCACCGCCATGTGGTACTGCAACAAACAGGGCGGGGTGGGGTCTTGGACCCTTTGTCAGGAGGCTCTGCGCCTCTAGACATGGCTGGAACATCAGGGCATGTTCCTGATGGTTCAACACCTGGCAGGTTCCCTGAACGCCAGGGCGGACGAACTCAGCCGCAGGTGCGTGATGGATCACGAATGGCGTCTTCACTCGGAAGTGGCGCAAGGACTCTTTCTACAATGGGGAGAGCCTTGGTTAGATCTATTCGCCACCGAAGAGAACGCGCAATGTCATCAGTTCTGCGCGTTGGAATTTCCAAGGCGGCACTCGCTCGGCGACGCTTTTCGTCGCGAGTGGAGTTGCGGTCTATTATACGCCTTTCCGCCTATACCACTTCTACCCAGAGTGTTGAAGAAGATTCGGCACGACCGGGCCCAAGTCATCCTTGTGGCTCCGTACTGGGCTCGAAGAGTTTGGTATCCCGAGCTACTCAGTATGAGCGTAGATCCCCCGATCCGTCTGCCTCTTCGGGAGGATCTTCTGTCGCAGCAGCAGGGGACGGTCCTCCACCCGAACCTGTCCAGTCTACACCTGCTTGCGTGGAGATTGAGCGGCGGCAGTTGATTCCTTTCGACTTGCCTCCCGAAGTTTGTGATGTGATTCTGGCAGCCAGGCGTCCCTCCACTAAGGTGGTATACGCCTGCCGGTGGAACAAATTTGTGGCATGGTGCACAGCAAAGGCTGTGAATCCCCTTTCTGCCCCTCTTTCTGAGGTCCTTCTGTTCCTTCTTTCTCTGGCCCAACAGGGTTCTGCCCTGGGTACCATCAAGGGTTATCTTTGTGCTATCTCGGCCTTCCTCAGGCTCCCTGATCAGCCCTCCCTTTTCAAGTCCCCTGTTAACAGGTTCTTAAAAGGCATTACACACCTCTTCCCTCCTGTTCCGTTTGTAATGCCTCAGTGGGACTTGAACTTGGTTCTTACCTTTTTAATGTGAGCTCCCTTTGAGCCTCTACATAACTGTCCTCTTCGTCTTCTCACTCTGAAGACAGCCTTTCTGGTGGCCATCACCTCCGCTCGGCGGGTGAGTGAGCTCCAGGCTCTATCTTGCAAACCTCCCTTTCTGTCTGTTCATCCAGACAAGGTTGTTCTTCGGACGCGTCCGTCCTTCTTGCCAAAGGTGGTTACTGCCTTCCACATTGGGCAGACCATCACTTTGCCTACCTTCTTTCTGCCTCCGCATCCTTCCAGAGAGGAAGAGAGGCTCCACCGTCTGGACCCAAAACGTGCGCTCTCCTTCTATATCGACCGCACAAAACACTTCCGGGTGCTTGACCAGCTCTTTATTGGCTACGTAGGCGCCAAAAAAGGTCGGGCGGTGCACAAACGAACCATCTCCCGCTGGGTTACCTTGTGCATCAAGACCTGCTATTCTTTGGCTAAGAAGGAGCCTCCTGTTGGGCTGCGTGCCCATTCCACCAGGGCAACGGCTGCTACCACGGCCTTGGGCCGCGGTGTTCCGCTGCCGGTTATCTGTCAGGCAGCTACGTGGGCCTCGCTGCACACGTTTACAAAGCATTACTGCCTTGACAGTCAGGTCCGGAGGGACGGCTTCTTTGGCCGTTCTGTCCTCCAGGACTTCCTTGTCTGATCTTTGTTCGCAGACCCACCACCGGGGTTGGTATTGCTGGGGTATCTATTCTAAGGTAAGGAATCTGTCACTAACGTGTCTCTTTCAGATGCACAAGTTACTAACTTGTGTAACGATATATCTGTAAGAGACAGTAGTTAGTGACAGATTCCTTACCGCCCACCCATCCTCCCCGTTCTGCGAACTGATTTCTAGGGTTAAGGACATCCCTTTCAGGGCCCTAGTATTTTTCAGACACCTATGTCAGCTTCTTGCATGGCTCTGCGTTCCTGGCGCGGAAAATCGTGTACAGAACTGACGTCAGCGCGCAGGGGCGGCGTCTAAGTACTGCCCGCGACGTCATCCCGGCGATCAAGACTCCGACGACGGACGCGGAGCCGCACGACGCCGCCTACCGACGCGCAAGGGTACTGCTACGCAAAAACTTTCCGGATCCAGCCTGACGCCTGGGGATATTCTAAGGTAAGGAATCTGTCACTAACTACTGTCTCTTACAGATATATCGTTACACAAGTTAGTAACTTGTGCATTTGCTTCTAAAAATGATCTCCGCTTGTGCTTAAGTGATTCTGAAGAACTTGGTGTCTAAATTCTTATGAAAATCTGGTGTTTTTTTCTGTTTCACCTGCACAGCGCTTGCGCTGTGCTTGAAAAATCTATTGTTATTAATATAAATCTTAAAAGGGGCTTACATCCCGCCCCTCATTTTCCATTGGTTCCTGTGCCTGCCACTTTCTTTTACTCTATTTCTGTTAGTTTATTTCATTTATTTATTTATTAAACTTGTAAGGCGCAGCAGCTACCCAAAAAGGGTTTCCCGGCGCCGGAGCGAAACAGAAGAACATAAGGCAGCTAAATAATTACTGGTTGAAGAGCCAAGAGATTTCCGAAACGGTGTATACCGTTTCGTTTCGGATGGCTTTAGGAAGTGAGTTCCATAGCAAGGGGCCGAGGTAGGAGAAAGACCTTCCTCCCATCCGGGATAACTTTATTCTGGGCAAAGTAAAGTTCCCTTGAGTAGATGAACGGAGGCACCTAGAGGGCACATAAGGGTTAACCGTGGCTTGAAGATATTTGGGGGCAACACCTGTTTTAATTTTGAACATGTAGCTCAGGGCTTTGAACTTAATACGGTTCTCCACCCTGAGCCAGTGCAGGTCTCTCAGGTGGCCTGAGACCGAGGTCCTTCTGGGTACCCTGCAAAGTAGTCTTGCGACAGAGTTTTGGACCAGCTGAAGCCTGCGCGTCACCGCCTTGTTAGAACCGAGGTAGAGGACATTGCAGGAGTCCAGTCTCGAGGTGATAAGGGCCTGGACTACTGTTTTCTGCGTGGGCTCTGGCAACATCCAGATGATCTTTCTTAGCCACTTCAAGATGGTAAAGCAGGTGGCTGCTACCTTGACTGTCTGATGGTGCATAGAAAGTTGGTCGTCAATGATGACACCTAGGTTGCAGACTTTACTGGAGGGGCGGGGGAGAGCACCCATCACACTAGGCCAGTGTTGTGGGCCCCAGAGATCTTTGTTTTTGCCCAAAACCAGAACCTCCGTTTTCTCTCCGTTTAATTTGAGGTAATTGGTCTGCATCCAGGATGCAATTTTTCCCAGGCCCAGCTGAAGATGGGATGGCCCGGCTGCTTTGTTCGTGGAAAGAGAAAAGATAATTTGGGAATCGTCAGCATAGGTGAACAGGGACAGCCCTGCTGCATCCGCGACGTTGGCCAGAGGTCTAACATATAAATTAAAAAGTAGGGGGCTGAGGATAGAGCCCTGGGAGCACCCCGTGAGGTAGAGAATGAGAGTCAGAGCTGGTAGTGGAGGAAAAGATTTGAAAAGTGCGGTTAGAGAGAAAAGAGATGAGCCAGTTGAGGGCCGAGCCGCCAATGCCAAGAGAGCTGAGCGTTTTTACTAGTGTGGTATGGCATACCGTGTCGAATGCCGCGCTAAGGTCAAGTAGGATGAGGGCGACCGTGTCGCCAGCATCCAAATGGTGATGTAGCCTTTCCGTTACTCCTAGTAAGGTGGTCTCGGTAGAAAAACCGGCTCTAAAACCGGATTGGGAATGGTGGAGAAGCTTTTGGTCTTCAACAAATTTAGTGAGTTGGGAATGTATGTGTTTCTCCAGAATTTTGGAAAAGGCTGGCAGCAAAGAGATAGGTCGATAATTGGATGATAAGTCAGGGTCAGCGTTGACCTTTTTAAGGAGTGGGACCACCATGGCATGCTTCCAATCATGTGGAACTGTAGCTTCTTTTAAGGAGGCATTTAGAAGATCCATGATGGCACGCAGGGATGGTGACTCTAGCTGCTTGAGCACTGAAATAGGCAAGGGATCCTTAGGTGATCCTGATTTGATACTTCCGAGGATCTTTTTAAAAGAGGTTGAAGTAAGAGGGGACCATATGTCCAGGTTGTAAGAGGGGGTATATTGCATCGTATCCTGGTCAGGACGAGCAGAGTCCATTGTGCGCAGTGTGAAAACAAATTGGAAGGAATACGCAAGTTGCGAGGAAAGGGGGTTATCACGCCCGTTACACACTGTCAGAGTGAATTTTCTCGACTTTTTGGACGAAGAAAGAGGCGAGTTCCTCGCATTTGCGTTTATTTAGTGGAGGGGGGCTGGCTAGAGTGGCAGAGCCAGCCAGCTCCTTCACTGTGTTAAATAATGTTTTGCAACAGTTTAATGCAGCAGAAATAGTGGTTGAAACAAATTCAGCGCGAGCTAGTTTACAGAGATTATGGTAAGTTTTTTTTGCCATTTTATAAGTTGATTTTGATTCAGGGGCATAGTCTCTACGCCATCTGCGTTCCAATACTTTACATTTAGATTTTTCAGCTTTCAGGGTGTCAGTAAACCATGGCGCAGGCGGGCGGTGGTTATTGGCCTTTTTTTTGGAGAGAGGGAGACATGTATCTATGGCATCAAGAAGCCATTTTTGAATAGTGTCAGAAAGCATAGTTACCCTTTGTTGGAAGATGGGTATGGCAGTGCATAGAATATTGTTCAGGGCAATTCTATCCAATTTTTTCCAATCTCTTGTTAATGTCTTTAGGATAGGAGGGGTGGTGGCAGCATTGTCAGAGGAAGTCGGACAAAACCTGACGATAAAGTGGTCCGACCAGCAGAGGGGGAGCGCTGAGGGACAGTAGATACTGGTTAAGTTGGAAAAAATGGGGTCCAAAAGATGGCCAGCCTTATGTGTGGGGCCTGAATTGTGCAAATGAATGTTCATTGCTGCCAAGTCGGAGATGAAGTTAGTACTGCTTTTGCACGTAGGATCATCCAGATGAAAATTTAAATCACCTAGAATGGAGAAATTGGCAGTGCTCATGATTATTGAATTTATTAGACTGGGAAAGGAAGCAACCCAGGAGGCCGAAGGCCCGGGAGGATGATACACAAGTATGCCAGAGAGGGTGAATTTCGAAGTAAGGGCTAATTTAAATGTGGCCGCCTCACAGTCCATAGAGGTCAAAGGCTCAAATTTAAACTGATAAAGCTTTTTAAATATAATGGCTATGCCTCCCCCCGTTTTTTGGCCCCTGTCTTTCCTGACTATCGCGTAAGTAGGGGGCAAGGCTGCAGCGACGTCAGGGCTTTCGTGCAGCCATGTCATAGTTGTCACTTATGTTCCTGCATTTGCCAATGCTTGTTCCACATCTTCGTCTTATTTTTCCCGTCGCCGAAATACTGTTAACATCCGCCTTGGTGGAACTATTTTTTCATCGTTTTACCCTTTTCTGATTTTTCGGCTTGCGTGATATTTGAAATTAAATTAGCAGATTTATATAACCCAATTTATCACCCAGAGAGAAACATTTTTGCCCAGGATCACGGGATGTTGCGCGGCATAGTATCGAACCAGGATCCCAAGCTCTTGAGTCAGCAGCTTTGGCTGCTGCGCCACATCCTCTCCACTTCTGTTTTTAAAATTTTTTTAAAAAAATTGTGTACTATGGGCATTTTTCAACGCCATATTCCTGTGGAAGGGAAGCAACACCAAAATATTATTTTCACTTGAGGCAGACTTTTGCTGCAGGCCGGCCCCCTGCTTTCTTAAGTAGAGGCGGCCGGTGTGCAAGTTACAGTATCTCCTGTAAAGGGAGCGCAAGCACTTTAGGTTTGATGGAGGACATTGGTACTGACTTTTTTAATTAATATTTTGCCTGCACAGCGTTGTTCCATACTCCCCACTGCCTGCAAACCTACAGGTTGCTCCGACATCTGCCTCCCGCCCCATTTATAAGAGCTCTGCTGAACACTGGTAACACCTTCAGCTTGGTTTCTTGTTTTTGTACAAGTCTGGCACAGTTCGATTGCGAGAGTTTGGGTGAGTCACCCGCATCTCCCTCGTAAACAAACCAGTTTACTTAATTTTATTTCTATTGGTATTCTTGCCACTCACTAGCAGCGTTGCCCACCAGAGACCCGTTTATACACTCCAGCGGGGCAAGTTAGTGGTAGCGTCATGTGCACTCACGAAGGGCACCCTGGTGCTCAGACTCTGTAGGCATTAGTCCCTTCTGCCTGTAACCTTGTTCACTCACATCTTTACCCGTTAAGCGGGCACCAGCATACTTTTTGCAGACATGACAGCGCCAACGAACTTGTGCATACACATCTAGGGCCAGAAGCACTTGATGACACACATTTAAGAGGGTGTGGCTTAACAGCTAGGGCGGCCGACTTTGAAGCTGGGAAAGAAGGTTCAAGTCTGGCAGGAGGCTCAAACATCCTGTAATACTGGGCAAATCACTTAATCTCCCCGTGCCTAAAAAATGAATGTCTGATGCAACTGGTGACCATGTCGCGGTATAAAAAACTGCAAAAAGAAAATTGTCCAGAGTCGCCAACACTTTTTATACATTCCACTGCACACTCGTTCGTGTAAGGGCATCAATATGCTTGTGTGCACACATGGGTACCCGCACCCATGTTTACCCACATTTAAGGGCAGTAGCGTCCTTATGTGCACACTTGTCTACACCCCTCTGTCTCCCCCAGAGAGAGCCCTGGAAGCCCCCTCGTCACCAGAGACCGGACACACCAGGGAAGTATATGGTTTCAAAATGAAATACTGCTTTAGCGGCGTTCTTGCTATTTTAATGAATTTCAGATATTACAGACTTCGCCGTGTTTGGGCGTGCTGTAGACTCTCAATGCGCACGTTAATTCTTGAGTGTCTTGCACTGGAATCTTCCGCCATTAAGCTTTATGAAAGATTACGTCGCTAATCACCATTCTAAGATAGCAGTGCGATATATATTGTTTTGTCCTTCGATATATGGCATAATGAAGCAAGTCTTGACCTTTTCATGATTTTCGTAGTCTCGCTACTTGTCCTGTGCCCCCCATATACGTGCTTTTTCACATTGGTCCAGAATTGAAATGCATGATTTAGCCAGGTGATGCAAATCCAAGTTTGCCCCGGCTCACAGCATTTTCTTTTAGCTTTTGTACAACTGGATTGCCTAGTTTTAAATGAGTACATTGGGAAGGGGTCTGAATATTTGCTGCGGTTCGATCACACCAACTTCTTGTTGCCTTCTTAAACAGATGGCAATTTAATTTAACGTTGAAATGTCATTGTTGTGAACTATCATAGCAAGTCTTGGCAGCGACGCATGGATTGTTTTTGTTCATTTCATTTTTATTTGAAAGCTTCTCTTTCCGTGTAGGTCACAGAAGTAGGCCACATGGATTGTTTTAGTGCATTGTCATTTTACTTTAAAACTCCTCTTCTGTGTTTTTTTTTTTTTTTTTTTTTACAGAAGTAGACAACAGCAAACTAATGTCATGCTGTTGAGCTATAGAGATCATATTCTAGGGTTGGCTTAGGTCTTGTCTGCTGCCAGCCTTGCAGAGACATGTTGGAAAAAACCTTTTACTGCAGATCTCGCCCGTATATGTCACAGCTTCAGTCTGGTAGGAGCTTCAATATTCATAGACTATGGATGCTTTGCCACAGTCTCTCAAACAAGGTACGCAGGACCGTAGGGTTGTAGTGTCCTAAAGTCCAGGCTGTTGGTATTGGGGAATCCTGTCTATGCTGTCATTTTTGCGGTTGCGACTATTGCTGTTAAAAACTATTTCTCCTGCTCACCAAGCTAAAACTTACATTTTTTTTTTTTTTATCAAATAGGTGAAACCTAATGCATTTACCAATGCTTGTTACTATTTGGTCTTGGATTTCTTATGGAGTGTGTGAACCATTTATTGACGGTGTACAACAAATGCTTAGCACTTCGCTCTCATAAGCCTAAACTGCTCGACCACACTACCACAAGTAGAGCACTTGCGATTATTAAAGTAAGCACTGTCAACCAATAAGGGTCGTCCGGACTTTTTGCATGATGTGCCCTCGTTGGCATCACTACATAAAAAGTCCGCGTCCTACAATGGTCGTTCAGCTGTGGGATTTCAGACTTTCATATGCTGATACCACTTAGTCAATAGGTGTGGTTTTTACTAAGAAATCCACAATTGACTAGTCCAAAATGATTTAGAAAATTGTCGATTTTTGATTTTTTCTATATTTTCTATTTGGAACTGTCAGGGCCTTGTGTTAACTCCCCCATGCAATGGAATTTACTAGTCAGCTAGGTTTTAACATTTTCTAGAGTTTTTGCTTGATTTTCCAAAAAGATTACAATTGTACTAAACATGTCTGGCCCAGGTAATACAGGTCAGGAACTCAACCTGACCCCATATCTGCAGCTTAAGATGCCACAGTTAAGGACCCTCTGTGAGGCCATTAACATTGCTACTGACTCAAACCCTTCAAAATCAAGCCTCCAGGAGGCCCTTGCAGAATTTGATGCAGCCCAGTTGACAAAGGGTCCTGCCACCTCTGAGGAGGATGACAGTGACCAGGGGACTGTAGTCTGTACCCAAGGGGACAGCCCCCCTAACTTAACATGAGAGGGTGAGGACCAGAACCTCTACCTATCTCTAGACTTCGAGTGCTTCTGGGGGTAGGTCAGTGTAGAAAGCTTGCTTTCTATGTAGTGTACCAAAATGAGGTACACTATGCAGTAAGTCCAGACGACCCTTATTGGTTTACAGGGTGTAAGAAACTGGCTCTATATATACTGCACCAAAGTGAGGTTCAGTGTGTATAGAGTCCAAGGGTCTCCAGAGGTAGGCAGAGGTTAAAGTTAGATAGAACCTTACTCTCTAAAGTGGTAGCTTGGTCGAGCAGTATGGCAGTATCAGAGGACAGTGTTAAGCATTTGATGTACACACTCAGTCAGCAAATGAATTCACACACTCAAGAACTGAACTCTAGGCCAATTGTTTTTGTATAAAAAATATACTGTTATTTTATTTTAGAACCAAGCAAGCCTGATACAGGTAAGCATTCAATTATTTTCAGTAATAAGTTACTTGTATACAGTTTTAAAAAGCAATGAAGATTGTACTTGATTTGATTTACAGGGGATGCAGTAGGTTGCAGTATATTGAAATGAATGGCTTTTTAAGGTAAATGCAGGTAAAATTACTTTAGCGTTACTTTTGTAATCCAGTGCTGGACTCCTAGATTCAGCACTGGGACATTTACTTAAAACAGGTAAGTAATTATGTTTTTGTAGTTTGTACGATTTTTAGAGAATATTTTCAGATTTCAAAAGTCCACACTTAGAAACTTTTTGGACCAGTACATTGAAATACATAGGCTTGTCCTGGAAATTGCAGGTAAGTTACTTTTCGGATTACTTTTTCTAACAGTGCTGGATCCTGGATTCAGCACTGGGACATTTCCTGAAAACAGTTGAGAGAATGCGTTTTAGTTAGATGTACGATTTTTAAAGAATATTCTTGTATTTCAAAAGTTGACACAAACTTTTTCACAAAGAACCACCAATGTTATCCTATGGAAGGAAATTCAATTCACAAGTAAGTTACTTTTTAGTTACTTTTCTTACTCAGTGCTGGACACCTAGGTTCGGCACTGGGACCTTTCCTGCAAACAGTTGAGAAAATTCGGTTAGGTTATTTGTGCGATTTTTAAGGAATATTCTTAGTTTTCAAAAGTCGACACTTAAAAACCTTTTGGAAGAAAAAGTGTCAATGTTATTCTATGAGGAAAAACAGGTTATCGGTTTCGAGGTAAGTAATCGGTCTTTTGAGTTAGGGTTCTGGGGTTAGACTCAGGGGTCCCCCCGGGTCAGTGATGCACTGTTGTTGCACCCTCAGCGGCACTGGGGGGCCGGGTGCATAGTGTTGAGGCCCAATGTTATCCTATGGAGGATAAGGGGGCTCCGGTTGGTGGCTGCTGGCAAGCAGGCCACGGGGTTGTGGGAGCAAAGCTCCTAAGGTTCAGCTCAGGGCAAGTTGGGGACCAAGTTAGCACAAAAGGGGCACCCTCAGCGGCACTAGGGCGGCCGGGTGCAGGGTGCTGTTTTGGGGTCGGGTGCCCTGTTGATTTCAATGGAGATTCTCCGGGACAAAGAAACACTGCAGGCTCGGGGACGAGGATCTTCCAGGAGCTACCACCACTTCGAGGGGTAAGTTGGGATGTAGAGGGTTGGTTAGGCACCGCTGGGTTGGGCACACGAGGCCGTGGGGCGTCTGGTGCAGGGGTGCCTTGGGACGTCGGATTTTCTTACCCGCTCTGGTCGCGGTGAGGGGGTCCTCTGGATTGAGGCTGCAGGCGTAGTCAGGAGGCTTGAGGCAGGTCAGGGGTCGCCGGATCTCGGGTCAGGATCGCCGGGGGACCTCCTCGTGGTATTTGTACGCTCGGGCCGGATTCGGCGGGTGCAGTGTGTGGAATTCGCGGTTCCTGGCTGGCACCAGAAGCTGCAGTTCAAACACGTCCGGTGTTCACGGGAGAAACAGCTTGGAAAGTGAAGGTAGGCAGGTCCTCCGGGGTTTTTGAGGTTGCTGGACACGCCGGGGTTTTGCAGGAGCAGGTTCGAGGGGAGACAGGCCTGTAGGGCTGGGGCCAAGTCAGTGGGTGTTGTCCTCTTGTTAGCTCTGCACGGCTTCTCGTCCTTCTTCTTCTCTTCTTTTTCTTGTAGTTGCTGGATCTGATCTCTTGGTTCAGGGCTGCCCCCTAAATACTGTATTTAGGTGGCGTTTTAGGGGTCTTGAGGTCAGTAGCCAATGGGCTACTGACCTTAGGGTGACTACACCCTTGGGGTGCTCACCCCACGTTGGGGAGTGAGCACAATCCCTAGTCCTGATTGGGGAGTGCCTGCCATCTGCAAGATGGCGAGCACTGGAGAGTGGGCTTCACCTCGCCTCCCCCACCTGAGGGGTAGAGTTGGCAGAGGTGGGCACACCTCCTGGGCTGGCTAGTTTTTCCCGCCTGTCTCCCCGCCGAAAGGGAGGGGAGACCGGAAGGGGGCCTGCTCCTGATAGCAGGAGAGGCTGGGGGTCGCATTACAAAGGCTGCCAGGCCTTTGAAGCTCCCCTGCCACAGATGGCTCTTCCTGGCCTGGGGAGGTGTGAACACCTCCGCCCAGGAAAGGCTTTGTTTCTGGGCTCAGGGAGCGTAGGCTCCCACCCTAGGGGTCCAGAAACATGTCTCGTGGTGGCAGGCCGGTGTGTACCAGTCAGGGAACCCACCAGAGGCTGGTCGTTTTTCAGGGGGCATCTCAAAGATGCCCTCTGTGTGCATTTTTCATTAAATCCCACACTGGCATCAGTGTGGGTTTAATGTGCTGAGAAGTTTGATACCAAACTCCTCAGTTTTCAGTGCAGCCATTATGGTGCTGTGGAGTTCGTAATGACAAACTCCCAGCACCATATACTTTTAATGGCAGCACTGCACTTACAATGGACTTAGACACTGTAGGGGTACAGGGCTCATGCACCTGTACCCTCACCACTGGTATAGTGCACCCAGCTAGAGGGGTGACCGACCTATGCCAGGGCAGTGGGTTGTAGGCATGGCACACAGAGGTGTGTGCCATGTCGACTCTTCACTTTGTTCTGCACCAAAACACGCAGCCTGCAAAGGCAGTGTGTGTGTGTAAAGGTGCAGGGCCTCTAAGGGTGGCACAATAAGTGCTGCATCCTTTAGAGGTCTTCCCTGGTCACAGTGCCCTGGGTACCTGTGGTACCATTTACCAGGGGATGACCTGTGGCCAGAGATGCCAATTGGGTACAGTTTTGGGGAAAGAACACAGGCCCTGGGAACCTGATTGGCAGGGACCCAGGGCACATCAAGTCAAAGTGCATCAGTGGTCTGGCAAAAAGTGGAGGGGTTACTGCAACAGAAACCCACTTCTTTACACAGGGCTTACATTAATAATCACAAATGCTCTTTGTGGTAGTGTGGGTAAGCAGTTTAGGCATATCAGAAAGAAGTTGTACACACAGTCAATAAATGAGACACACTCGAAGAAACTAGAGACCAATTAAAAAAATAACATAGATTTTTATATAATTTAGACACCAAGATCATTGGAATCGGGTAAGTACTTTAGATGTTCTAGATTTTTACAGGTAAAACAGTAGAAAATCACAGCTGTCAGATTTAAGACATAAGCCTTGAACGCGGTAATGATATCCTATGGGAGAAACATTCACTGCATCGGTACACTTACAAATGATTCTCAGGGTTACTCGCCTGGACTTCAGGTGCTTAGGGGCCAAGGTCCAAACAAACACCAGCATTTCGGATTTATCTCCACTGGTGTGTCCGAGTGCAGAGGTGCTGGTCGCGATGGTAGCCTCGAACGCTACCTGTTAAAGTCTATGGAGAAATACCGGTGGAAAAAAGTCTGCAAGCCGGGACTTGGGGATAAGTCTGGCAGAACCCAAAGGTGGGCTCGGCTCTTGACGGTCCCTGGAGCAGGGGGACACCGTTGGTTGGTCGGGCTCTGGCTGTGGGGGCTCGGGTCCAGAGGGGTTTTATCGGGCGGGTCGCTTGTGTTGGAGAGACTCACTTGGGGTCACCCTGGTGATGGAAGGTAGACGGGATAGCAGGGACACTCTTGGTGCTGGCCTCGGTGATGCTGACGTCCCTCGTCGATAGGTCGGTCTTGGCAGGGTTGGTACCCCGGACTGGACACTTAACAAGCCTTTGCTGCTGCAGGGGCTCCGGTACCCAGAGTATTGGTGCTGCGGGGATCCTGGAGGATATAGCGGCTTGAGACTCGCTGAGGAGTCAGGGCTGACTTCCGGAAGCCTCAAAGCCCTTCTCCTGCAGGGCTGCTTCCTCAGTGGACCTGGTGGTCAGCAGAAAGGTGTACCGGGCAGATGCAGTCAGTGCCTGCAGACTGCTAGGAAGTGGCTCCTCCACTTAAAGGGAGATGCTGACTGGTTGGTGAAGTGCTGGAAGCCCCTCAAGGCTTTAGAAGGATGCACAGCTGTTGGATGAGTCGGGTCTTTGCAGTTGTCGGGACAGCAGCAGTCAGGGTTTGGTGCCAATTCCGGGGCTAGGCCACAGTTCTTGCGTTTTCGGTTCTTCTTGGTCCTCCTTCTGTTCCCAATAGACGAATCTGAGTTCCTGGTGTCGGGGTGCCCACTGAAATACTGAATTTAGGGGCGTTAAGGGAAGTATAAGGTAGTAGCCAATGGGCTACTTCACCCCCTAAATGGCCACTTCCTGGGGAGAGAGGGCATAAACCTGACCCATAGTTCTTAGTTCCATTAAAAACAAGATGGTGGAACCCTTCTTTCGTTCACTTAAGGTAGCCCACCTTAAGTTTGTGACTAGCCTGAGAGTGAACATTCCTTCTGATAAGGTAATTTTACCTCCCGTTCTGGTGCCAAATGGGCCTCAGGGCAGAGGGTGGCATCTCCCAGTTCTGGGGGAAGCCGGGGTCGGTTATCAAAGGCGGTAGAGGCTTTGAAGTCTCTGGCCTTGATATGCTAAAACACTAGCCATCCTGCCGGACGGGGTGTGAACACCTTCCTCTGGAGCAGGCACATTGTTTCTGAACTCCGAGAGCGCTGGATCTCGCCTGCAGGGGTCAGAACCTTGTCTATGGTGGCAGGCTGGACAATACAAGTCAGCCAGCACACTAAGACTAGTAGGATTCAGGGGGCACCTCTAAGGTGCCCCCTATGTGCATATCTGGGCAAATCCGATATTGGCATCAGTATGGACTTGTCAATACAAGGTGTTTGATACTAAACACCATTATTTTCAGTGAAGCCATCATTTAGATGTGTAACTCGTAATGACCAGTGTCCTGTACATATACTTAAGATGGCTTCCTGAACACTTGCGATGTTGTGGCAATGGAACCAGATATCACAGGGGCATATCTGCATCAGCAGATATGTCCTCACATATAATATGATGTACCCTGCCTTAGGTCTCTAAGGCCTGCTGTAGGGGTGACTTACATATAGTAAATGCAGTGTGCATGGCAGGGGCGGCTCCTTCATGTGGGTGGAGGAGCGGCACCCCACTGCTTACTCGCAGTGCGAGAAGCAGAAACATAAAATGGTATTATAAATACCATTTTATGTTTTTGCTTCTCGCACTGCGAGAAAGCAGATGGGTTTGGTTAGGGGTGGGTGGGTTGGCGGGTCTGCTGGAGGGCAGGGAAGGAGTGGCTAGCCAAATGCTGTGGGCCCTGACTGTTTGGTTGGCCCTCTGGGGCCGACCAAACCAGTCATGCGCACACTCTTTTCTCCATGTAGTCTGCATGCAGCCTACATGGAGAAAATGGCGCCCAATAGGCGCCTGGCTGGGCGCCGTCCACACCAAGCACAACGCTGCCATTGCAGCGTTGTGATTGGCTTAGGGGAGGCGAGGGAGGCTGTCTGCTTCCTGTTCCTGCGAAGCAGGAAAGCAGGAGCAGACCCAGCAGTTAACACGCGGGACCTGGGAAAGGTAAGTTTTATATTTATTATTATTTAACCCCCCCACCCCATCCCCATATCCTTCGCGACGCCGCCCCATCCCGTGCCCGCCACCCACCCGTGAACCATGCCGGCTGCGACTGGTGCATGGGCATGGCACACGGAGTGATCGCACTAGAGAGTTCCAGGTGAATGACTGTCTGATCGTAGGGAAAGGTTGTTCAGAAGCTGGACCGTCTCCCGGTGGATCGTTCTCTGCATTAAAATCTGCTACGCATTGGTCAAGAAGCAATCCTGCTCATTCCACCAGAGCCAAGGCTTCGACCACTGCATTTGCACGCGGAGTCCTGGTCCTGGACATCTGCCAAGCAGCACCGTGAGCCTCTGCACACGTTTGCAAAACACTACTGCCTGGGCAGTCAGGTCCATCGGGCCGGGCACTTTGCCCGTTTGGTCCTGCAGAGCATTTTAATATGAAATTGTTTCGCAGACCCACCTCCAAGGAGGTATTGCTTGGGTATCTATTCTAATGTAAGGAATCTGCAGCTAGAAGTCTATCAGATGAACAAGTTACTTACCTGCGGTAACGCCTTATCTGGTAGATACTCTAGCTGCAGATTCCTTACCGACCCTCCCAGCCTCCCTGCTCTACGAACAGATTTCTAGAGCTGGGCTGCTCCCTTTTCAGGGCCGTAGCTTTACACACCAGTGGTCAGTGTTTTTGGTGGCTCCTCGCTCCTGTCATGGAAAGTTGCGAAATGAAATTGACGTTAGTGTGATAGGGTGGTGCCTATATAGGCACCACATTTGTCACTTCCAGCACGGACGACACCATGCGGAGCCAGACTGTGCCCTCTACTGGCGCGCAGAGGTACTGCTCATGAAAAATTTCAGAATCCAGTCTGACGCCTGGAGATAACCTGGTGGAACCTGCAGCTAGTTGGAGTCTCTACCAAATACTTAGATTAACTGTACCTTTTAAATCCTATGTTTCCAGAATCCTCCAGTGGATCTTTTTCGTTGTGGTGTTTAAAAATATATAGGAATACAGTCTAATTTTATAAATTGATGTAAGATTTCTTTGGTGTCTTGTCAATTTCTCCTTCAATTGTTTTGGTGCTGTTTAAATACGTTCCACTTGTTCCTTTGTGTAAGCCTTGCTGCTCAGAGCCACAGCTACCCAGGATTGAGCTGAGGGTTTGACAAACGAAACACTACTTGATCCTAAAGGGGTTGGTAAGTGTATTGCTCAATGAGATTGCTCAGCCACACCATATAATACATCTCATTTCCTCACAAAGATGATTCAGCGAGTTACACCTTGGGTTGTTACCTTCCAGTCACAAACTTTAATCTCTTGTGAGGTTAACTCATTCTTTCAATCTTCTGAGGCCTCTAAGCTGGTTACCATTAACTTGAACAATAGTTGAGTGTTAATTCCAATGTCAGGAAAATTTAGTAAGACTATCTTTTTAAAGTTAATAAACGTAAGTTTTTATATATTTTAGTTTGTGGCAATCTGTTCATGGCAACAGTGGAGATGCAGTGGATGCATTTGAAACGGCTTTGGGAGCAGTGATGCAGCAAGATACGCTCCACAATCTTTGGATGGAGTAAGTGTTTTCCTTAAGAAAAGTTTTACTCTTAGCAGTCAGTTGTGGCACTCCAAATGAAGTATGCTTAATGAGGTGTGTTTTTGTTTTTTCAGTTATCTTGTCTTCACCAATAGAAAATGTCTTGAGGCCAGCAATAGACTTCAAGATTTCAAATGTTTTACAGACTTGGTCAACAGATGTTTGATTACTGTCCCTACAAGACAACCTATTCCTTTTAGTACTGCTGATTACTGGACCAACTATGAGTTTCATAATCAGGTATGACTTTTTCATGCAGCTTCTCTGCAAATAAAGTTCTTGCCTCCTCCCTTTGTTTTGTTTTATTTAAATGATTGGATTTTTCTTAAATTATATGGTTTAGATGAAAATGTCACATTTTATTTTGATATGAATAGCATGCGCTTACCATTATACTGCAGAGTAGTTCTTTATAAATTAGACCCTCATTTACCCACCTTTTTATTTCGGTGCTATTTTAATTGGTGTCTTCAAAAAGTGGCAATTACAACATGTTTCTTTTGCATAGAGCTGTTTTGCTGGCTGCCTATTTACCACATTTGTTTGTGCTCACTAGGCTTCAGCAGGACATTACAAAACATGTTGCTTTTGCTTACTGTTTGATTTGCAAGGTTGAGACCTGTTCATTAGATGTGTATTAGTAGTTAGAGCAAAACCGTAAAGGTCCAAAAGTTAGCTTGAAAGTGGTTGCTGCTAATGAAAATTAGATTCTGATGGATAATTCTAACTGCAGATTCCTCACTGTTGGAATATCTCAGACGTCAGACTGGATCTGGAAAATGTTCACAGCAGGTTTCCTGTGCACTTCCCGGAGGTGTTGTGTGGCTCTGCGTTCACTTCGTTCTGGCCCAGAAGTAACTGAGAGGAGCCGCATATACGCACCACCCCTACGTGCCGTTCGTTCCACTGTGCAGGGGAACGATGACCCCATTTACAACCTAGGAGGATTCAAACCATTCTAACTATCGTAAATAGATGTCAGTGACAGATCTGCATGAGGTGTGCCTCTGGTTTTTGGGGTTGGGGGCCTGACTCCGTCATGTGGGAAGTGTGCGTGCCCCCATGCACCCAAAGTCAATTCTGGAATGTGAAACGATACTATGTCACCCAACATCACAAAAAGCCACCCAAGTCCCTCTCCCACTCTTAACCAATCCTGTGGCAGGTCCTCATTGCAGCCGAGGTCATCCAGTAAGTTGATAAAGTCGAAACAGAAACCCAAGATGGTGTAGTGAGGCCCGACCCCATCTCTCCATTCTACCTAAAAAGAAAATGAGGTCGAAAAGTTGCCACTCTAGATTGCTCCTGATCTCTGATTGAGGAGCCAATTCCACAGTTGATCCTGACGCACCCATAGTTCCCCGTGCCATCAGTGACTATGCTACAGGTTGAGGTCTTTAAAGAGGCCATAGTGTGTATTTTTGACACACGTTCGGTTTCCTATGACGTGCATTTGGGCCCCGATGAGCCGCAGATGTCTCCAGTCGTGTTACCACCAGCGGATCAGTCCTCTGTGCCATTTGAGCCCCTAGAAACCGACTGTGGTCCTGTAACGACTCCTGTGTCTATTTCCATTCCAGCTCCAAGTCCTGTGCCAGTCCCTCCGGAGTTGGATCCCATGTAGACTCTGGTGTGTGACCTGTCGCCAAATCTGTCTTTACCCCACTAAGGTTTCGCTGTGACTCCACTCCAGCTTACTTGCTTCCCATACAATCGATTATCAAAACACTCCCTCTACTATGGTGCTGTCCTCAGTTGCTCCACCACCTTTTCGGTTCCGACTCTGACCAGGGTTTGCCACCACTTGGAGAGGATGGGTATGATTTACCCCCACCTTATGAATACAGTTAATGTATGGATTTACAAGAGGCCAGTGGTCTTGATACTTATCCATTTACTGGGTTTATTAACCCCCTTGGGCTGCCAACAGAAGCAAGTGCTTCCTTTTCTGTAGTCATCAGATGTGCTGCGGTCCTAGATTTACAATTTCCTTCTCTTGAGGTTAAAATCTGCTTACTGAAGTTCCTCTTTCTGGGCCATCTTCTTTTGATCCTCTACTGCTAGTCAATGAGGCTCTAACTGACACCAGTGTGGACTCTTGGTGTAAACCTTGCTCTTGCCCATCAGTGAACAGGAAAGTGGCCAGACTCCACAGACTGTTGTCAGACGACCCTGTTTTTTATGCAGTATCCTACTCCTGAAGGTTTTGTGGTCCAAGCTTCCACCTGCAAAGTGAAATCTAATTTTGCAGCATGAATCTTTCTGGATTCACTATGCTGTGCATTATTCCGCCATCTCGTGGTTGGGTCCGGAATCGTAGTCTTTTCTTTCTTTTTTTTTTTTTTTTTTTTGTTGGCCCAGGTGGGCGGCGACGCCCCCACCATTTGGTGTCCTCGGTGACGTCGTCGCGCTTCCTGCGGAAGCTCCCACCTTTGGTCGCCATCTTCAGATTCTTTTTTCCGCCGTGGGGTCTGGATCGTTGAAGAGAAGTTCCAGAAACTTTGGACGAAGAATCTCAAATTCAAATATCACCACAGAGGATCGTTCCCTGAGACACCGGACGAGGAGACGAGTACCGGAGGCGACGAGAAGGACGACGAGGTAGAAAGTCCACAACCAAAATCTTGACGCCTACAGAGAATGCGCTCACAGGGGGCCCCCTGAGCGCGGTTATGGACAAGACACCGTTTAAGTTTTGCCAAAACTGTCACCACAAGTACTCCCAGAAGGACCAGCACCCAGTGTGCAACCTCTGCTTGCCGCTCGACCACATCAGCGAAAACTGCAACGCGTGTTCGGCGTTCACCCCGAAAACCCTCCGGGTGAGAGCGAGGCAAAGAAGGGCGAACTACAACATGCAGGGCCAGGGACCAGCTCCAACGCTCCGAGACCTGGGCCTCTCGAGTGGAGAGGAAGACAACATTGCAGAGGGACCGGAGGACTGCTTAGTCGTCGAGGTCCACAAGAAAACGTCGAAGGAGGTAAGGGAGGCGTCGACCCCTAAGCACCCAAGCGACGCTCAAAAGAGTGAAGCCAAGGCCCCGAGCGACACTCTTAGAAGTGAAGCCAAGTCCTCGAAGGGAGCGTTGCCACCGAAACCCTCGACGAAAGCAACAGCATCCACGGACAAACAGCCGAGCGGATCCTTCGGAAAGGACTCCCAATCGGCAAAAGCCTCCGAAAAACCAAGGGCGTCGAAGGTAACCTCCGAAAAGGAAGCCTCAACGCCGAGAAAAGAAGGCCCGGCGTCATCCTCGACGTCTGCGTCGAGAGGCGCTTCATCCCTCGACGCCGAACAGGCCCACGAGATGGAGAAAAAAAAGAGAAGGCTCGAAGCAGAGATGGCGAGCATCCTGCAACGGAAAAAAGACTTCGACGAAAAAATGAAGCTATACGCCATTCCGTCGAAGCCTACACACGAAGCACTCGGGGAGGCCAACACCGAAGACGTCGAACCCCCGAACCGCTCGACGAGCAGGGCGAAGAGGACTACTACTTCGAAGCCGAAGGCGAAGAAGAGCTGCATTCTTACCAGGACTCGACGTCCTCGGAAGCACAAGACTTAGACTGGCAAGACCTCGACGCAGAATCACCAGAAGAAGGGGTGTAGACTCTTATCCCTCGAGGCCTTCGCCGCCAGACGACATTGGAGTCTACAATGTGGTCGTCCAAAAGGCTGCAGCAACGTATGGGGTCGAAATGCAAGAAGAGAAGGCGAAAGCATGTTTCCTTTTGGAAACCCTACTTCCTCAACAAACCAGGTCCCAGTTCCTACCCATGCTTCCTAGCATCCTGGACCAGGGAAGGGAGGCCTTCAAAGAACCGGCAGTCTGCAAAGCTGTTACACCTAGGAGCGAAAAGAAGTACAAACACTCCTCAAAAGACCCTGCGTACATCCAAGGGTCAGTGCCAGCAGACTCCATTATCACGGCAACGGCCAGGAAAAGGGCCAGTGTGCCCACTAACACAGGTCCACCTCCAGACAAGGAGAGCAAACGAATAGACCTCACGGGACGAAAGGTGGAGAGGAACGCAGCCATACACTGGCGCATCGCCAACTCCAACGCCCTCATCAGCAGACATGCATACCAGCATTGGGATGAAATGAGCCAGCTCGTAACACACCTGCCACAACAATACCAACAAAGGGCTAATCACCTAGTGGAAGAGGGCAAGGCTATCGCAAACACTTGCCTAAAGTCAGCCTTGGACGCAGCAGAGAACTCCAGCAGGCAGATGATGATAGGGGTGACTGAAAGGAGACACGCATGGCTCAGGATCTCAGGTTTCAAACCGGAGGTACAAAGTAACATCCTGAACACGCCATTCGACGGCCAGAAACTGTTTGGAGCCCCAGTCGACGAGAAGTTGACGCAGCTTAAGAAGGACAACGAAACTGCGAGGTCCATGAGAGCACTGCAGTTCAGGGGGATGAGAAGAGGAACCCCCTAAAGGCGGCCCAGTGGTAGAGGGGGCAATGCGCCCGCCACTTCCCACCAATCTCCCCAGCAAGGATACCAGGGGAACAACCAGGGCCAACGCCAACAGGGACAACAACAGCAAAATTGGCAGTATCAATCCAGAGGACAGTCCTTTCGAGGACGCGGGTACGGACGGGGACAGTCCCGAAGAGGGGGTCAGCAGACCACCTCAAAGTGACTCCGCAAAGAAACCAAACCCTCCCCTATCACCACCAAGGGAGAGGAGAAGTCAACAGAAGGAAAAACTAAAAAACACCCACAGCAAACAAATAACCGAGCATACAACCCCGGTGGGGGGCCGAATAGGAAACTTCCTCACACAATGGAGAAAGATTACCACGGACAAGTGGATACTGAACATCATACAGCACGGATACTGCATAGAACTCCAAAAACACCACCTGGGCAGAAAACCAAGACACCGCCCACTCCCCGCAGGGGAGCTTGCCCTCCTACGTCTAGAAGCAGGGGAGCTGCTCAAAAAAAGAGCAATAGAAGCAGTACCAATCAACGAAAGGAACAAGGGAGTCTACTCAACGTATTTCCTGGTGCCAAAGGTAGACGAAACACTAAGGCCAATTCTGGACCTCAGATTCCTGAACAAGTTCGTAAGAACTCAAAAATTCAAAATGACGTCACTTCAGGAAGTAATACCTCAAATCCAACAAGGGGACTACATGGCGACCATAGACATGAAAGACGCATATCTGCACATCCCCGTCAACCACAAACACAAACGTCCACTAAGATTCGTGATAGGCCAGAATCACTACCAGTTCACAGTGCTAGCCTTCGGACTCAAGTCTGCACCAAGGGTGTTCACAAAATGCCTAGCAGCAGTGGCCGCGCACCTACGGAGAAAGGGCATACATGTATACCCCTACCTCGACGACTGGCTTGTGAAAGCAGGATCATACAGGCACTGCAAAGATCACATCAAACAGGTCATACAAACACTGTCCAGACTAGGTTTCTCAATCCATTGGGAGAAATCATCAACAGAACCGCAGCAGATCAAGATATTCTTAGGGGCACAGATCGACAGCACACAGTCCAAAGTGTTCCCCAGCGAGAAGAGAACTATAGCGCTCCTGAGGTCAACACGTCATTACCGCAAGGGGCAAGTTCTGACAGTGAGGACGGTGAGCAGACTAATGGGGATGATGGCATCATGCATCCACCTGGTCCCAAATATCAAGCTGCACATGAGACCATTCCAAGAATGGATCCAGCAACAATGGTCACAAGCAACAGGGAGTTGGGAAGATCTAGTGGTTGTCACACACGCAGTGCAGCAAGAAATAGCGTGGTGGAAGAAAGAGAACATATTACAGGGAAAGCCATTCACACAGCCAACTCCAACAGTGACCATCACAACAGACGCCTCACAGCAGGGCTGGGGCGCGCACATGGACAGACTCCGCGTCAGGGGGCTGTGGTCACAACAAGATGCAGTGAGACACATCAACTACCTAGAACTAAAAACTGTGTTCCTAGCCTTAAGAGCCTTTCAGAAGCAGGTTTACGGCCAGAGAGTGCTGATACAAACTGACAACACAATCACCATGTTCTACATCAACAAACAAGGTGGAACAGTCAGCACCGCTATCAAGCCTGGCACAAGAGATTTGGAGATGGGCCATCCCTCTAAAGATAGACCTGCTGGCAATTCACCTTCCAGGAATAGACAATGTAGAAGCAGACCGACTCAGCAGGCAGACGTCGGCATCCCACGAGTGGGAGCTCAACCAACAGGAAGTGCAGCGGCTGTTCCAAAAATGGGGTACACCACGGATAGACCTGTTTGCAACACTCCAGAATGCAAAATGCCAACATTACGCATCCAGACAGCCGGACCAAGGGTCCCTAGGGAATGCGCTATGGATAAGTTGGTCGAACGAATTTGCATACGCTTTTCCCCCGATACCACTGATACACAAGGTACTCAGCAAATGCAGGAGCAGCAGCATGACACTCATACTGGTGGCACCTCAGTGGGCCAGACAGTCCTGGTTCTCACAAATAATGGAGAGGGCGCAGGAACCAGCGCACAGGTTCAGCAGAAGGAAAGACCTCCTGACAATGCAAGACGGAAAAGTGCTCCACCCAGAACCAGAGAGCCTCAGCCTAGCAGCATGGCTCCTGAGGACCTAGAATTCGCACACCTCAAGCTGCCACCAAGCACTATGGCAGTACTCAGAGAAGCAAGGAGACCCACTACAGGAAGTGCTACGTTGCAAAGTGGAAAAGGTTCTCGCAATGGTGCCTTAAAGAGGGACTGCAACGAAAGGTCACAAAAGAATCAACGGTACTAAAATACTTAACGCACCTACTACACAGCGGACTGAGCTACTCGTCACTAAGGGTTCACTTAGCAGCCATAGTGGCCTACACCAGGGGAGAAGCGGGGAAAAGTTTCTTCACCTCCCAGGTGGTCAAGAGATTCCTGGAGGGGGCTAAAAGAATAGCACCCCCAAAAAGGATGCCAGCCCCGAGCTGGAACCTCAACACTGTGCTAACACAGTTGATGAAATCACTGTTTGAGCCCATACACAAAACTACACTGCACATGCTCACACTAAAGACTGCATTCTTGGTGGCTATCACGTCACTGCGAAGAGTCAGTGAACTACAGGCTCTGACACTACAAGAGCCCTAGTTGCAAATACATAAGGACAGAATTGTCATGAGGACGGACCCACACTTCCTGCCAAAGGTGGTGTCGCGGTTCCATATTAACCAGACAATACAGATACCAAGTTTCTTCCAAAACCATCAACGCCCACAGAGAAGGCGCCACACACGCTGGACGCCAGAAGGGCCGTGATGCACTACATAGAAAGGACAAAGGAATGCAGGAAAACAAAACAACTCTTCGTTTCCTTCGCAAGCAGTTTCTTGGGACGACCAGTAACCAAAAATACCATCGCACGATGGATTGCGCAGGCAATACAACTCTGCCACAAGCAGGCAGGACAAAAATTACAGGGAGCCGCCCAGGCTCACTCAACAAGGAAGAAAGGAGCAACGGTTGCGTTCCTAGCGAACACACCTATCCAAGACATTTGCCAAGCGGCAACATGGTCTTCCGTGCACACGTTCACCAAACACTACTGTGTGGATATCCAAATGAACAAAGAGGCACAAGTAGGACAGAGGGTCTTACAGCACATTTTCAGCAACCAATGCTCATCTTCCACCCAACCACCGCAATGAGAGAAAACCGCTACAAAGTCTATGCACAGCATAGTGAATCCAGAAAGATTCACGCTGCAAAACGAATAGTTTCTTACCTGTCGGTGTAGTTTTGCAGCTTGAAGACTTTCTGGATTCACTAGCGATCCCACCCGCCTCCGCCAGGAAGATAACATAGGAGGTCAAGGGTAAAACTAGACTACATACAGAGTTTAGAGGGATCAAAAGGAAAATAGGAGGATGAAAAGAGAAAGACAAAGACGACAAAAACAGAAAGAGGAAAAGAAAAAAGAATCCGAAGATGGCGACCAAAGGTGGGAGCTTCCGCAGGAAGCGCGACGACGTCACCGAGGACACCAAATGGTGGGGGCATCGCCGCCCACCTGGGCCAACAAAAAGAAAAAAGACTTCGATTCCGGACCCAACCACGAGATGGCGGAATAATGCACAGCATAGTGAATCCAGAAAGTCTTCAAGCTGCAAAACTACACCGACAGGTAAGAGACTATTCGTTCCACCCACATCAGAGTGGCTCTCAGAGGAGCATCTATATCTATCCATTGTCCTACAAGAGGTGTGTAAGAAAATGCCTATATTTTTGGATAAATACTCTAAAGTTTTTCAGCTGATGCTGCTGGTTTTTCAACTGAAAGTGCACTGAGGCCTGTTAATCAGACCTCCGTGCTAGTGCCCTGACCCTAGAAGTGTATGTCGAATTGGCTGTACCCAATTGGAAATGGATAACTTAGCTGCAAGTCTCTCATATATGGTACCCAGGGCATATCAGAGGCGCACCCCATGCTTATAGCACTGGTTGTGCCACCATGGAGGTCCCCCAAGTAAAACGCGGACTGGTAGAGTAGTCATGCACTGCTAGCCCGACTTCGCCATTTAAAGCAGTGACAAAGCCACCACTTCCCCTGTACCTCTGTTGTAGTGTAGTTCCTATTTCCCTAATAGGCTCTGCGCATTGGAATAATATAACCTATAGGTTTGACATAGGACTACGGTTGGTATGTCCCGATCGATTATATTAAACTTAATTACCTGTGCCAGCTAGCTCAGAGGCCACTAGAAACTTCTTGAAGACAAGAAGGGAATAGTTTCTGGCAACCACATAACATAAAACCCTGATCCCTCAGGATCGTGGAAACAATATACTACTTTTCATTCAGTCACTCATCTCAGAGAAGTACATAGAAGAAACAGTCGGGTGTGTTTACAATAAAATTTATTGCACAGTTGTTGTTCTAGTACTGGTTATATGTGCTGCGACAACTGTTGGACAGTAGCAGAGAAATATGGCCAGCAGTGCAGTTAAATAAAAATGCATGGTACAGTTTTACCATTGTGCAATAGTAATGAACACATACATGAAATGCAGAATGCATTAAGATAAAGCCTATACCCCTATGGTGCCTAACTAGATGTACCTAAGTGTACCTAGCATGTGTGTAGGTCTTAGAGAGCCAAGAATCCCCCTAGGAATTAGTCTAACCCCATTACCTCAGTGGGACTTCATCCTGGTGTTGAGCTGGACACCCCAGGATGGGTGGATGGACCTCTGCCTGCTGGAGCTGTGGCATGATGCAGGTTGCAGCGTCTCACGTCAGAGTGTCTGCCTGGAAAGTCTCGGTCCTCTCTAGTTTGCTTGGGCAAAGGGAGGTATATTTATACCTGATAGATGCCTTGGAATGTTAGTATTGACGTACAGTCGGTCAGAGGAAGACTTCAGGAATGAACCTTTAGGAAATAGTGGTTCATGCATATTTAATGAGTTCTTGGAGAAATCAATAATCCTGTGCTAGGGAAAATCCCAAGAGCGAAGGGTCTTTGTCTAAGAACTCGTTGTGACATAGGTTAGTCACTGTTGGACATGGATATGACGTATTTAGGATGGACCGTCTTCTGCACCCAGAGCACACGTCAGATAAGGGACACACTCTGTTGCTCGTTATTTGTAAAGGGAGGGCCAATGTAGGTGAAAGGTACGGCCTGTCTCTGTGGCACAAAGGATTTGAGCCTCTGAAACAGCGCACCTATGTTAGGGCCTCAATCCAGCACATAACACTGTGTAAGTCACCCCTTTGACAGGCCTACAGAGTCCTAAGGCAGGGTGCAACATATGACACAGGCAGGACATGCACTTTACATGTTCTGGCAGTAAACACACAAAACTACAGTTTTTACTGTTGAAAGACTTGGTCGCCCAATTAGCGAGTACAGGATTGCATTTTGATCCCTCAGCTGTGCTAACTCCTGAACGGTGGGACCAAAGTGGGCCCTACAAGGTATCAAACAACTAATTACGTTAAGCCTGGCTTGTATCTCAAGTCGAAATTAACGTAATCTGTTGCATCCTTCATCCCATGCATCAGGACCACTCCATCGGAATCCATTGCAATGCTGTGAAGGGAATTGTCCTTGAGGACCTTGCTGGTTGCCCTGACTAGCTCCCTGCCGGAGTTGGTCGGCCCAAGTACTACCCGACCGCAGTGACACTTAAGTTTTCCTTGAAAATTTTCTAAGTGTCCTATTCGTTGACTTTGCCAAGGCTTGTTCACAGTTGAATGTAATTGCATTGATTTATTATTGCTTTTAAAATCTGTACCTCTGGAACCTTCTGGTGGATCTTTTTGTTCTAGTGTCTAAATTTTTATAAAAATCCAGTCTGGTTTTATAAAATGGTGTTGGAATTCTTGTGTTGATTTCTTCTTCAGTTGTTTTGGTGTTTAAAATCATTACACTTGTTCCTCTGTGTAAGCCTTGCTTCTCAGTGCCACAGCTACCTAGGGTTGAGCAGAGGGTTGACGCAGATGAAACCCAAGGGTCCTAAAAGGATTGGTAAGTGTATTACACTATGAGGTTATACAACCACACCATATAATACACTCCATTTCCTCACAAGGAAAGTGCCATTGAAAGGGGCTGGCCTTGTAAATAGAGTTGAGTTGTTACTCCTATTTTCTTGTTCCCAAAGAGAATGGAGGCCTTGGCCCTTATCTTTGATTTTCGCTCTCTGAATGCGTTCCTACAAAAGGACAAATTCAAAATGCTCACACTTGGCCCAAATTCCGCCTGCCTTGGATTCGGGGGACTGAATGGTAGAATGTTACCCGTACTGCAGCCTGCCAGGACTATTTTGTTTGCTATACACCCCTGCACCCCTCAATTGTTCAACAAAGTCTTGGTGGTGGTCACTACCCTTCTTTAGATGTTGGGGGCACAAGTTTTCCTACCTGGATGATTGGCTGTTGTAGGCGGGCTTGCCACAGTCAGTCGTGGACTGCCTCCAGATGACAGAACCTCCTGACATTGTCAATCAACAAGCCAAAGGCACACCTGGCTCAGTCACAGAGGTTTACTTTTTATAGGAGTTGTTCTGGACCCCGTGCAGTTTAGGGTCTTTCTTCTGTTGGAAGGGGTCCAGGACATTTGGGCTATGATCCCTGTCTTTCAGGCTGGATCTGGATAAGAGTACCTCTGAGGCTTCTTTGCCTGCTGGTCTTATGCATCCTGCTTGTTCACTTCGTCCTGATGGGGTAAACAGCCCTTACAACGAATCCTTCACTCCGCATGCAATTACAACGCAGTCGTTACAACGACCGCGTTGTAACAACGCATACCATTACCCCGCAAGTCGTAAGAACGACTTGCGGAGGGGGCAGAAGGTGTTGGATTTAAAATCCAACACCTTCCCTACTGTTGCACAGACTGGAGTTGGAATAGTAAATTATACTATTCCAACATCCAGCGCCCCCCCTAGAGCAAGTCGTTGTTACGACTTGCGGGGTAATGGTATGCGTTGTTACAACGCGGTCGTTGTAACGACTGCGTTGTAATTGCATGCGGAGTGAAGGCATGCGTTATAAGGAGGCATATTCCCCTGATGGCATGTGTGTTCTGCTGTGCAATCTAGAGTCAATGGGCCCATCACCAGGTTTCAGAGGAGACTGCAATGAGATCTGCAGTAGTGGCTGCTCAACCTCCACTTGACTAGCGGCAAGCCCCTTTGCCTTCCTCACCCCAAGCTCACATTCACTGATGCATCACTGCTAGGTTGAGGAGTTCATCTGAGAGAGATGGAAACCTGCGTGCTTTAGTCTACGGTGGTAACCCGGCTCAACATAATTCTGTTGGAGCTGTGGGCCATCCACCTGGCTTTGAAGGCCTTCCTACTGTCTAGGGGTTAGGGACTCACGGACAATACCACCACCATGTGGTATTGCAACAAGCAGGGCGGAATGGCGTCCTGAGCAGAGAGGCGCTGCACCTCCAGAATTGACTGAAGCATCAGGGTATCTCCTTAATTGATAACCACCTGGTGGGATCTTTAAAAACACCAGGGCTGAAGAGCTCAGTCAGAGAACCCTAGCAAATTATGAGTGCTACTTGCAACCCGAGGTGGCGCAGAGCATCTTCTGATCAGGGAGAGAACAATGGCTAGATCTTTTTGCCACTGTTTGACACACAGTGTCAAAATGTCTGTGCGTTACAGCTCCCAAGAACACACTCTAGGCGATTCATTCAGACTAAAGTAGAGCAGGGAACTCCTGGATGCCTTTCCGCCTCTCCTGTCCCACCTTCTGAAGATGATCAGGAATGACCAAGCCCACGTCACCCTAGTGTCTCTCAGTTTGGCCAAGTGTGTGTGGTCCCCGGAACTTCTGCCCATGAGCATCTATCGTCCAATTAGGTGACTGCTTCTGGAGTATATTCTGTCACAGCAGTTGGGCAGGGTTCTCCACTCGAACCTGCAGTCTACACCTTCATGCTTGATATTGAGTAGTGGCAACTGATTGCATTAGATCTGCTTCCATAAGTTGTGAATGTCACCCTTGCTGCCAGTTGTCTGTCCTCCAAGTCCATTTACTCCATGCGATGGGACAAATTTGTGGCTGGGTCTGCACGGCAGACCCTTGGGAAGCAAACTGTCAGATTGTGGGTTTTTTTGTCTTCCGCCCAGCAAGGCCTTGCAGTGGGCACTAGTAAAGGTTTTGTGGGCCCTTTGGCCCTTTTTGCATTTGCTGGACCAACCGTCCTTGTTTAAATTACCTGTTGTGATGTGATTTATTAAGGGTTTGACACATGTTTCTCCCAAACCATTTGTGATACAACAGTGGCATCTTAATTGACGTTCCTCATGTGCGCCCGCTTCGAGCCCATACACAGCTGCACATTGTCTTCTGACTCAAAACTGTGCGATCACATCAGCTGGTCACATGGCTTCCTAGTGTAGCCGCCCTAAACTACTTTTTTCGCAAATAAACTAGTGGTGAGGACCAGGGCAGGTTGTTTGCCAAAAGTTGTGACTCCTTTTCACGTTGGGCAGTCCGTTACCCTTTCAACGTTCTTTACTCTGCCTCACTGCTCAAAGTAGGAGGAAAGACTCCATCTACTGAATCTGAAAAGAGGCTTAAGCTTTTCCTTTTATCGCTCCTAAAACCCTTTGGAGGCTTATTAGCTTTTTGTGGGGTTTGCAGGGCAAAGGAAGGTATTGTAAGATAGTGCCCTCTTTTTGCATGGTTGCCACCACTTTTTGCTAAACTGCTGATGTGCTTTGACTGAGTGTGCCCTGGGTTCCTGCCAACCAGGTACACAGGGTCTATGTTCTTCCCCTAAACTGCATTGAAAACAAAACCCAATTGGCACTCTTTCGCCACAGGTCAGTCCCTTGTAAATGGTACCACAGGTACTGTGGCCAGGGAAGGCCTCCAAGGGCTGCAGCACTTAATGTGCCACCCTTAGAGGCCCTGTACCTACACCTACACCTACACACACACACACACACACACACACCACCCCCCCCCCTCTCTTTCCTTGCAGGCTGCGTGTATCTGAAAGAGACACGTTAGTGACAGATTCCTTACCTTAGAATATCCCCAGGCGTCAGGCTGGATCCGGAAAAGTTTTTGCGTAGCAGTACCCTTCGCGCGTCGGTAGGCGGCGTCGTGCGGCTCCGCGTCCGTCGTCGGCGTCGTGATCGCCGGGATGACGTCGCGGGCAGTACTAGGCGCCGCCCCTGCGCGCTGACGTCAGTTCTTCTTTTCCGCGCCAGTAAGCGCAGATCCGGGAAGAGCAGTGCCCTAGTCACTTTTTGACTATCTTTTTGTGAAATTTTCACTGTTCTCTTCAACGAGTCTTCACGACTCCTAAGGTGTCGTAGGGATGCCCGGCTTTAAGCCCTGCGAGGTATGTGGTCGTATGATGTCCATCACGGACCCCCACCTCGAGTGTCTCTTCTGCCTCGGCCGAGGCCACGACACGAAGTCGTGCCCTGACTGCCGGAAACTTCATCCGAAGGCTTTGCGAGAGCGGTCTCGAAGCTCCTTGAAGTCCGGCAGTCGGCTCCAGCGCCGCAGCAAGCCCCGGTCCCGGGAGAGGTCGAGGGCCGGACGCGGAGTCCCCGCCGTTCGTCGGAATCCAAGTCTTCGCGCTCCTCCGGTAGAGTCGAAGCACAAGAAGTCTAAGCGGCGTCATCGGCTCTAAGACTTCGCCTCGCCGGTCGCGCGACTCGGCTGAGGTCCCTGTCGGCACCGTCCCCGCCCCCGCGGCCCCGGACGTGCCTGTCGAGTTGCCCCCGCATTACCCGTCCTTCCCGGGTTCGGGGCGACTCCGGCCGAGTACAGAAATTCCTGTCGGCCATGGCCCGCCTCTTCGGGCCTCAAGGTCCCTCCGGTGCGCCTTCGGGCCCCGCGGGCCAGATAGGGGTTGCTCCGGCGTCGCCGTCGACTCCGGTCCCGGCGTCGCCTGTCCCACCAGCCTTCGTCCCGGCCTCGGCTCCGGCCCCGGCCTCGACCCCGGTTCCGGTGGTGCCGCAACCTCCATCGGCGCCGGTTGACCTAACCACGCCTCCGCCGGCGCCGATGTCCCCGGTGCCGTTTCCGGCGCCGTCCGGGGCTCCGGGCGGCGTCGTTCCCCGGTTCTCCCGGGTCCGGACATGGAGCCGGACCGGCGTCGCCCGACGCCGGTTCCGGCGCCGATGAGGCCTTGGGTCCCTTATGTCCCTCCTCCTCCATCTTTTCAACCTGAGGAGGACCAGGAGAGCTGGGAGGGGTCTGACGACCCTCTCACACAACAGTGCGAGTTTGACCCGGACTGGGTTGAGGAACTTGGGGATGCCAGTGGGCTGGATACCTCCCCGACTCTGGCATGCTGTCTCCTCCCGTGGCAACGGAGGAGGGGGCTAATTTTGCAACGGTGTTGCGTAGAGCTGCTGGAGCCTTAAATCTCCAGTTGCCTACAGTGGCCGTCAGGACTAACCTCCTGACTGAAGTGCTTCAGCCGGCGGCCTCCTCTTCGGAGCCTGTGCTGCCGTTCAACGATGCACTCACTGACGTTCTTTTGGGTGCCTGGTCCAAACCCACCACAGGGGCTCCTGTGGATAGGAACGTGGCCCGACGCCATCGCCCGGCTCCGGGCGACCCCCTGTTTCTCTCCCAACACCCCACCCCTGAGAGCTTGGTTGTCCAAGCCTCTGCCTCCCAAACAGCCTTCCCTACCGCCCCTCCCGGATAGGGAATCCAAGCGCCTGGATCACTTTGGGAAGAAGGCTTTCTCTTCCTCCAGTGCTGGCTTGCGGTCTGTTAATACCGCTTGCCTCTTGGGCCGATACACCCACTCCCTGTGGGATTCGGTGGCTGATGTTTTGCCGCAGTGTTCTGAGGAGGTCCAGACACTGCTTACCCGCGCTATTGCGGAAGGGCGTGATGCGGCTAAGTATACCATCCGCTGTGGCCTTGATACCGCCGACTCGCTGGGCAGATCGCTTGCAACGACGGTGGCGCTGCGTCGCCACGCCTGGCTGAGAACCACTGGTTTTCAGGGGATGTCCAGAATACTCTCATGGACATGCCCTTTGATGGAGTCGGTCTCTTTGGTTCAAAGGCGGACCATGCGCTGGAGCGTTTCAAGGATTCACGGGCTACTGCTAAGTCCCTGGGCCTTGCTGTTGTGCGCCCTACGCAAACGTCTGCTTTTCGCCCCTTTCGTGGCCACGGAAGGGGCGCCCAGTCACGTCCACAGCCCGGCCAACGGCCCGCGCAGCAAGCGCCTTCGCGTGGCCGAGGGCGTGGATACCGCCGTGGCGGTTCGGGCAACCAGCGTGCGGGTCAGGCCACCACCTCCAACCCGTCCGCGGCCTCCAAGCCCTCCTAGTCCCTCCTTTCAGGTGCACAGCACGCCAGTCGAGGGCAGGGTCCGCCATCACCTTCACCACTGGCGTCCCATCACCTCGGACAAGTGGGTCTTGGACATTGTCCGAAGGGGCTACTCCCTCCCCTTCGAGACCACCCCCAGCCATGCCACCTCAATTCCACCGCATGTCAGGGGATCACTTGGTGCTTCTACAGAAGGAAGTCACGGCCCTCTTGGCCAAGAGGGCCATCGAGCATGTTCCGACCCCAGAAGTAGGGCGTGGTTGCTACTCCCACTACTTTCTGGTGCCCAAAAAGGACAAGGAGGACATGCGTCCTATCTTGGACCTCCGGAACGTCAATCGCTTCCTCCGGAAGGAGAAGTTCAAGATGCTCACCCTAGCTCAGGTCTTGACTGCCCTCGACCCCGGAGACTGGTTGGTAGCGTTGGACTTGCAGGACGCCTATTTCCACATCCCCGTCCTGCCGGCCCACCGGCGTTACCTTCGGTTCACGGTAGGCCTCGAGCATTTTCAGTTCACCGTGCTCCCCTTTGGCCTTACCAGTGCCCCTCGGGTGTTCACGAAAGTGATGGCGGTGGTCGCAGCTCATCTGCGCCGGGCAGGGGTTTCAGTCTTCCCCTACCTCGACGACTGGCTGCTGAAGGCGGGCTCGTCCCAGGCAGTTGTCTCCCACCTCCAGACTACGGCCGAACTCCTGCACTCGCTGGGGTTCTCCATCAATGTGCCAAAGTCGCATCTGATTCCTTCTCCACAGCTCCTTTTCATCGGAGCAGTTCTGGACACGACGCAGTTTCGGGCCTATCCTCCCGAACGGCGAGTCCGGGATATTCAGGCTATGATTCCGATCTTTCAGCCCTTATCCTGGGTTTCGGTACGGATGACCCTGAGGCTGCTGGGCCTCATGGCCTCCTGCATCCTGCTGGTCACTCATGCCAGATGGCATATGCGGGCTCTGCAGTGGGACCTGAAGTTCCAGTGGGCGCAGCACCAGGGCGACCTGTCCGATCACGTCCAGATCTCGGAGGGGACTGCAAAACAGTTGCAGTGGTGGCTCTCGAACCGGCAATGGGTCATGGGCAGATCCCTCTCCCTTCCCCAGCCAGAGCACACAGTTGTGACGGACGCGTCCCTTCTGGGATGGGGCGGTCACATGGGAGAGGCGGAGATCAGAGGCCTCTGGTCTCCGGCGGAGTCCCGGCTCCATATCAACCTTCTGGAGCTCCGGGCGATCCGACTTGCACTCAAGGCATTCCTTCCCTCTGTCAAAGGGAAGGTAGTGCAGGTGTTCACAGACAACACCACTGCCATGTGGTACTGCAACAAACAAGGCGGGGTGGGGTCGTGGACCCTTTGTCAGGAGGCTCTGCGCCTCTGGACATAGCTGGAACACCAGGGCATGTTCCTGGTGGTTCAACACCTGGCAGGTTCCCTGAACGCCAGGGCGGACGAACTCAGCCGCAAGTGCATTATGGATCACGAATGGCGTCTTCACTCGGAAGTGGCGCAAGGACTCTTTCTACAGTGGGGAGAGCCTTGGTTAGATCTATTCGCCACCGAAGAGAACGCGCAATGTCATCAGTTCTGCGCGTTGGAATTTCCAAGGCGGCACTCGCTCGGCGACGCTTTTCGTCACGAGTGGAGTTGCGGTCTATTGTACGCCTTTCCGCCTATACCACTTCTACCCAGAGTGTTGAAGAAGATTCGGCACGACCGGGCCCAAGTCATTCTTGTGGCTCCGGACTGGGCTCGAAGAGTTTGGTATCCCGAGCTACTCAATATGAGCGTAGATCCCCCGATCCGTCTGCCTCTTCGGGAGGATCTTCTGTCGCAGCAGCAGGGGACGGTCCTCCACCCGAACCTGTCCAGTCTACACCTGCTTGCGTGGAGATTGAGCGGCGGCAGTTAATTCCTTTCAACTTGCCTCCCGAAGTTTGTGATGTGATTCTGGCAGCCAGGCGTCCCTCCACTAAGGTGGTATACGCCTGCAGGTGGAACAAATTTGTGGCATGGTGCACAGCAAAGGCTGTGGATCCCCTTTCTGCCCCTCTTTCTGAGGTCCTTCTGTTCCTTCTCTCTCTGGCCCAACAGGGTTCTGCCCTGGGTACCATCAAGGGTTATCTTTGTGCTATCTCGGCCTTCCTCAGGCTCCCTGATCAGCCCTCCCTTTTCAAGTCCCCTGTTGTTAACAGGTTCTTAAAGAGCATTACTCACCTCTTCCCTCCTGTTCCGTTTGTGATGCCTCAGTGGGACTTAAACTTGGTTCTTACCTTTTTAAGGTGCGCTCCCTTTGAGCCTCTACATAACTGTCCTCTTCGTCTTCTGACTCTGAAGACAGCCTTTCTGGTGGCCATCACCTCCGCTCGGCGGGTGAGTGAGCTCCAGGCTCTATCTTGCAAACCTCCCTTTCTGTCTGTTCATCCAGACAAGGTTGTTCTTCGGACGCGTCCGTCCTTCTTGCCAAAGGTGGTTACTGCTTTCCACATTGGGCAGACCATCACTTTGCCCACCTTCTTTCCGCCTCCGCATCCTTCCAGAGAGGAAGAGAGGCTCCACCGTCTGGACCCAAAACGTGCGCTCTCCTTCTATATTGACCGCACAAAACACTTCCGGGTGGATGACCAGCTCTTTATTGGCTACGTGGGCGCCAAAAAGGTCGGGCGGTGCACAAGAGGACCATCTCCCGCTGGGTTACCTTGTGCATCAAGACCTGCTATTCTTTGGCTAAAAAGGAGCCTCCTGTTGGGCTGCGTGCCCATTCCACCAGGGCAACGGCTGCTACCACGGCCTTGGGCCGCGGTGTTCCGCTGCCGGTTATCTGTCAGGCAGCTACGTGGGCCTCGCTGCACACGTTTACAAAGCATTACTGCCTTGACAGTCAGGTCCGGAGGGACGGCTTCTTTGGCCGTTCTGTCCTCCAGGACTTCCTTGTCTGATCTTTGTTCGCAGACCCACCACCGGGGTTGGTATTGCTGGGGTATCTATTCTAAGGTAAGGAATCTGTCACTAACGTGTCTCTTTCAGATGCACAAGTTACTAACTTGTGTAACGATATATCTGTAAGAGACAGTAGTTAGTGACAGATTCCTTACCGCCCACCATCCTCCCCGTTCTGCGAACTGATTTCTAGGGTTAAGGACATCCCTTTCAGGGCCCTAGTATTTTTCAGACACCTATGTCAGCTTCTTGCATGGCTCTGCGTTCCTGGCGCGGAAAGTCGTGTACAGAACTGACGTCAGCGCGCAGGGGCGGCGTCTAAGTACTGCCCGCGACGTCATCCCGGCGATCACGACGCCGACGACGGACGCGGAGCCGCACGACGCCGCCTACCGACGCGCAAGGGTACTGCTACGCAAAAACTTTTCCGGATCCAGCCTGACGCCTGGGGATATTCTAAGGTAAGGAATCTGTCACTAACTACTGTCTCTTACAGATATATCGTTACACAAGTTAGTAACTTGTGCGTGGTGCAGAACAAAGTGAAGAGTCGACATGGCACAAATCCCTGTGTGCCATGCCTACAACCCACTGCTTTGGCATAGGTCAGCCACCCCTCTAGCTGGGTGCACTATACCAGTGGTGAGGGTACAGGTGCATGAGCCCTGTACCCCTACAGTGTCTAAGCCAATTCTTAGACATTGAGAGTATATGGTACTGGGAGTTCGTCATTACAAACTCCACAGCACCATAATGGCTTTACTGAAAACTGGATAGCATTGGGCCTCAGCACTATGCACCTGGCTGCCCTAATGCCGCTGAGGGTGCTTTGAGAGTGCATCCTCGACCCTGGGGGATCCCTGGTTCTAACCCCAGAATACCAACTCCCACAAACTTGTACTTACCTGCAAACTGTTAACTTAATTTTTCTCCATTAGGATACATTGATTGTTTTTCCTAAAAGTTGTTCTAAGTGTGGAGTTGGTTTTGTATGGAACATTGACAAAACTGCAAATAACTAAAAACTGCTTACTTACGTTTACTCTAGGAAAAGTCCCAGTGTGATATCTAGGTATATCACACGGAGTAGAAAAAGTAATCCAGAAAGTAATCTGTAAAGCAATTCAAAGTAATCTAACAGTAATTTCCACTGTATTGAAAGCATTTACAAACCTGTAAGTCATTTTCATTCAGCTTGCTTGTATTGTTCAACCTGCCTTGAAAATTATCATATACACTTACTTGTGCCAGGCTTGCTTGGTTCTAGGAAATAAATACAACTAAAAAATATTTTTATACAAATCAAATTGGTCTGAGTTCAGTCTTTGAGTGTGTGCCATCCTTTGCTGATTGAGTGTGTACAACAAATACTTAACACTACCCTCCAATAAAGCCTTACTGCTCATCCACACTACCACAAATGGAGAGTAAGGTGCTATCTACTTTTGCATCTGCCTACCTTTGGGGTTCCACTGGACTCTGTACACACTATACCTCATTTTGGTATAGTATATACAGAGCCAGCTTCCTACAGGTATGGCAGGGCAGAAATAGACTTTCTCAAGGTGGATAGTCCTCTGAATTAAGATCAGCCACGCATTGGCCAAGAAGCAGCCTCCAGAAAGCCGGAAGGCTCATTCCACCAGGGCCAAGGCTGGTGGCACTGCGTTGGCACACAGATTGCCTGTCCTTGAAATCTACCAGGCCGTGTGGTGGGAGTCGGTGCACACATTCACAAAGCCCTTCTTCCTTGTAAGCCAGGTCCGAAGGAGAGGGCATTTCGCCCGGTCTGTCCTACAGGACTTTTTTGATCTGGGCCCAATCGACAGATGCTCCACCTTGGGAGGTACATCTTTTGTGTCTATTCTAACAGTGAGAAATCTATGGTTAGAAGTATCCATTAGAAGGGCAAGTTACTTACCGTAGGTAACACACTTTCTGGTAAATACTCTAACTGCAAGCACTGAATAGTCCCACCCACCGACGCATAGCATATACTTAACACACACCCCTCTCTCTCCGCGGTCCCAGTGTGTGTATATGTATGTATGTATGTTCGAGGCATGTGAGCTGTAGATCACATGCTTTGCATACTCCTGCCATCTAGTGTTGGGTCCGGATGTTTGCAAGTTGTTTTTGTTCAAAGAAGTCTTTCCAGTCACGAGGTAGGTGACTCCTCCTTTCAGTGATGGTGCGCATGGGCATCGACTCAATCGTTAGATTTTTTTTTCCGGCATCGGGTTTGGACGGGGATTGCTGCACTCCGCTTCGGAATCGATCCTCTGGTTCCCCCTCGGTGCGTGTCTCTCTCTACCTCTACGGTATTGTTCTCGATCCCGCTTCTATCTTCGCGGTTCGAATCAAACCTCTAATATTCGACATTTCGATCGAAACATCTGCGGGCCGCCTTCCCAGCCCATCCGCGTCCATTCGGCTCCTAGTCGATGGAACGGACTCCATTTAAATGATGCCCTCTGTGCCACGCGAAATATCCACGCACAGACTCATCAGATGTGTAATTTGTGCTTGTCCCCCGAGCACATGGAACAAGATTGCGAAGCGTGCCGCTCTTTCAGGTCGAAGAAAACTCTCTGAGATAGTCGGGTTCGACGTCATGAGATGCAGCGGTTGGATGTCACACCAGACCTCTTCGGCGCAGAATCTGAGCAGGAAGAGGTATCGGTGGCAAAAGAGATGGCTTCGCCTCCGTCTGACTCCGGGTCCGACCTACAGATCGACCTCGAAGACAACGATGTGCCGCAGGGACAAGGGGACGTGAGTACTGAAGGAGCCTTCTACCCTCACCCCCCCCCACTCCATCCCTAAAAAAAAATCTAAGGCTTCGGCACCACCTCCGCCTCAAGGCCAAGGTCGGCACCGAGAAGAGGTTTCTCACACCCCGCCTCATGGCTGGGCACCGAAACACTCCAAAAAGCCTTCCGGCTCGGGACCAAGCCGGCCAAAGCCCACTTCCGAGCCGAAACCTTCGGTCTCCAAATCCAAGATAGGTTCCGCACCGAAATCTTCTGAACCAAAATCTTCAAAACCTAAAAAACCTTTGGAGTCGAAATCCTTGGCACCAAAAGGACTTTCCAGCTCGGCTTCGAAAGCTTCGGTGCCGAAATCCAAAGACTTGCCGGCAACACAACCGGATCCAAATAAAGGCACTGTACTGCCTGCATTGGATCCAAAACAGTAAAAAACTGTACATCCATCCAGGTGCATGACACATTCATGCCAAAACACCATCCTAGCACAAGCTTTCTGATGAGGACAGCCCATACAAAATTCCTTTGAAAAGGAAAAGTGTAGGCACTAGCCCTTCATACATTTCCATCTCCACCGCCTCCCTGTTCACCACAGCTTGATCCATTAAATATTACACCTAGCCACTCTCCTCCACCTCAACTTGATACAGGTGACACTGACGAAGATGATATACACGTACTAGATCCTTGGATGGATTACACTACTGATCCTCCACAGGATACAGACCCTGATCTTTATCCTGCTAGGCCATCTCCACCTGATGACAGTGTCATACCAGCTACTTATTGCCAGGGCAGCAGAATATCACGGGGTGGAGCTACGTATAGAGTCTCTAGAAGAAGATTTTCTATTTGACACTTTAGGTACACATAAATCTAACCAAACACTCCCTATGCTCAAGGGTATGTTGAGGCATACAGACTATATTTTTAAAGATCCTGTCCGTGCTAGAATTCTTACTCCCAGAGTGGACAAAAAATATAAACCTTCCCCCACAGATCCTATTTTTATCAAGGGTCAGTCAGCACTTGACTCTCTAGTATTATCAAATGCCAGGAAAATAGCTAATTCTCAAGCATCTGGGGATGCCCGCCCCCAGATAAAGAATCAAAACTTATCGATGCTTCGGGCAAACATGTAGCAGCATAAGCAGCTAATCACTGGCGTGTTGCCAATACGCAGGGCCTACTAGCAAGGTATGATAGGGCCCATTGGGATGTAATAGAGCAATTGCTTCAGTTTCTCCCAGACGAACATAAGGCAAAAGCTCAGGACTTAGTCCAAGAAGGGAAGTTAATTTCCAATGCTTCTATCAGATGCGCTCTAGATGCAGCTGACACCCCAGCTAGAGAAATAAACACAAGCATCTTGTTAAGACGCCATGCTTGGTTACGGATTTCAGGATTCAAGCCTGAAGTCCAAAAATCCATCTTAAATATACCATTTGATCAAAAACATCTTTTTGGCCCTTATGTTGATTTAGCACTCGATAAAATGAAAAAGGATACTGATGTGGCAAAATCAATGGGAGCACTTCAATCTCCCTCAAACAGAGGTTCCTTTCGGCGCTCTTTTTATAGAGGAGGGTCCAAGTCTATTGGTACCGACCAGAGCACTTCCTTCTTCAAAGGTAATTTTCAATCCTCCTTTACAAAAGTATCTTACAGAGGGGGTTATAGAGGAAATAGTGCTAGGGGCAGGGGTAAAAACACCACACCCTGCACTTTCCCCTTCCTCAAACAAGCAGTGACTTCCCAACGCTTCCCGCTGACTATGCCACACCTGTCGGCGTAAGACTTCAAAACTTTCTCCCCAGTTGGAACTCAATAACATACGACAAATGGGTGCTTGGAATTATCCAACATGGCTACTGTCTGGAGCTTACCAACAATCCTCCAAACATTCCTCCTCGATCCCACAAAATGTCACCAGACCATCTACACCTTCAGCAAGAGGTGCTTTCTTTATTACAAAAAGGGGCTATAGAAACAAGTCCCACTACAGTACCAAGGGCCAGGGGTTTATTCGCTTTACTTTCTGATTCCCAAAAAGGACGGATCTCTGATACCTATTCTAGTTCTCTGGGAGAACACTTTCACATGGTCACTCTTCAACAAGTACTTCCCCTGTTGCAGCAGAATGACTTCATGTCTACGCTAGATCTAAAAGACGCCTACTTTCATATTCCAATTCATCCCGCTCATCGCAAATATCTCAGATTTGTGATAGCAGGCAAACATTACCAATTCAAGGTACTTCCATTTGGCGTTACCACGGCCCCCAGAGTGTTCACCAAATGTCTTGCTGTAGTAGCCGCTCATCTCAGAAGACAATGTATACATGTCTTCCCTTACCTGGACGACTGGCTTATCAAAGCAAGCACTTACCAGAACTGTATACTACACACTCAGACCACAGTACATCTACTTAATCAGTTTGGGTTCAAAATAAATGCACAAACATCTCACCTGTGTCTGGCACAGGTGCAGTCTTATCTAGGAGCTTCCCTCAACACTCTCAAAGCTCTGGCCACTCCCAGTGTAGCCAGGATTCACAATATTCAAGCCACAATTTTACTTTTCCAACCCAATCAATCATTACCAGCCAGAGTCTTCATGCAACTCCTTAGGAATGATGGCTTCCTGCATAGCAATTGTTTCTAATGCAAGACTCCACATGCGTCCTCTGCAGGAATGTCTAGCGCGTCAGTGGAATCAATCCCAGGGTCTATTAACCGATCTAGTGTTGGTAGACAGCTGCACCCATCACTCTCTGCAGTGGTGGAACCCTCAAAACTTAGGAAAGGGGCGGCCCTTCACAGACCAGATTCCACAGATTGTATTGACAGCAGACACATCTCTAACCGGTTGGGGTGCCCATCTTCAACATCACACAGTACAATGGCTGTGGTCAGACAATCACAAACGCCTTCACATCAACTATCTAGAACTGCTAGCAGTGTTTCTAGCACCGAAAGCTTTTCTCACCCAAGTCGTACACAAGACTGTCTTATTCCGCACAGACATGACCGCAATGTACTACTTACAGAAACAGGGAGGGACACGCACTCTCCAACTGTCGCGCCTTGCACAAAGCATTTGGAACTGGGCAATTCATCAGAAAATGTATCTCCTAGCAGAGCACCGTCCAGGAGTAGACAATCAGATTGCAGACCTGCGTAGCAGACAGTCAGCAAGTCCACAAGTAGAAACTTTACCCTCAAGTTCTGCTCCCCTACTTCCAAGAATGGGGATTTCCACAAATATATCTGTTTGCCACAGCGTACAACGCAAAATGCCCAAACTTCGCATCCAGGTTCCCACACCAAGCATCCAAGGGCAATGCTCTATGGATGAATTGGTCTGGGATATTTGCTTACGCTTTTCCGCCTCTCCCACTAATTCCGTTTCTGGTTCGGAAGCTCAGGCAAACGTCCCTCGCGTTGATACTAGTTGCATCTACTTGGGCTCGTCAACCTTGGTACACCACCCTATTAGAACTCTCGGTCAAAAATTATATCTCACACCCTCTCCTCTCTGAGCCATGGAGAAATCAGACATCCAAATCCCAAAGAACTCAACCTAGCGATTTGACTCCTGAAGTCATAGAGTTTGGTTATTTACAACTGCCACCAGACTGTATGAATATTCTGAAAGAGGCTAGAAAGCCTACTACTAGAGCATGTTATGTAGCAAAGTGGAAGCGCTTTGTTGTCTATAGTAACAGCAATCGTATCAATCCACTTGATGCTTCTGTGCAAAATATTGTTTATTTGTTGCATTTACAACAATGTGGATTAGCTTACACATCCTTTCGTTTACATCTAGCAGCTGTAGCTGCATACTTACAAGACAGACAACATCTGTCTCTATTCAAGTACCACTGATTAAAGCATTCATTGAGGGATTAAAAAAGTAATACCTCCAAGGATTCCACTTGCTCCAGAGTGGAATTTAAACATAGTTCTTACAAGGCTAATGGGTCCACATTTGAACCATTGCACAAATGTCAACTACAATTCCTATCATGGAAAGTCGCTTTCCTCATAGCAATAACCTCACTAAGGAGAGTTGGTGAACTAGAGGCATTAACCATACAAGAGCCTTTCTTTCAACTTCACAAGGATAGTCGTTCTTCGTACTAATCCTAAATTCCTCCCTAAAGTAGTTTCTGCTTTTCATATCAATCAGTTGTTACCTGTTTTTTTCCTCAACCTGATTCTGTAGCAGAACGAGCTCTACATACACTTGATGTTAGGCGAGCTATTCTTTACTACATAGAAAACCAAAGACTTCAGGAAAACAAAACAACTATTTGTTGCTTTTTCTCCCCCTCAGAAGGGCAATCCTATCTCGAAGTCCGGTATTGCAAGATGGATTGTAAAATGTATCCAAACATGTTAAAATAAAGCAAAGAGAACTTTGTTAGTACCCCCTAGGGCGCATTCCACTCGCAAAATAGGGCTACTATGGCCTTCTTGGGAAATATCCCCGAGCTGACATTTGTAAGGCAGCAACATGGTCTACACTGCACACATTCACCAAACACTATTGTGTTGTTGTGTCCTCAAGACAACAAGCAAATGTAGGCCAAGCAGTACTTAAAACACTATTTCAAACAACTACAGCCACTACAGGTTAGCCACCGCTTTTGGAGATTACTGCTATATAGTCTATGCAAAGCATGTGATCTACAGCTCGCATGCCTCGAACGGAAAATGTTATTTACCCAGTAGGCATCTGTTCTTGGCATGTAGAGCTGTAGCTTCACATGCGCCCACCCACCTCCCTTGTCTCCTGTAGTGGTTGTAGTTCTTAATTCACATTCATACGCATGGACATCTCTATTCTACACTTCCTAACTTCATTTCTCACCCTCTGCGGGAAACAATCTAATAATGGAGTCGATGCCCGTGCGCACTATCACCGAAAGGAGGAGTCGCCTACCTCGTGACTGGAAAGACTTCTTCGAACAAAAACAACTTGCAAACATCCGGACCAAACACTATATGGCAGGAGTATGCAAAGCATGTGAATCTACAGCTCTACATGCCAAGAACAGATGCTTACTGGGTAAGCAACACTTTCCATACGTGTGTGTGTGGGGGTATATATGTTCGAGGCATGTGCGCTGTAGATACACATGCTTTACATACTCCTGCCATCTAGTGTTGGGTCCGGATGTTTGCATGTTGTTTTTCTTCGAAGAAGTCTTTCCAGTCACAAGGTAAGGTGACTCCTCCTTTCAGTGATAGTGTGCATGGGCATCCACTCCATTGTTTTTTTTTTGTTTTCCGCCATCGGGTTCGGACGTGTATTGCTGCACTTCAGTTCGAAAACCGTTCTTCTCAGGGTGCTGGGATCGCCAATTATGTATTCCCCGAGCTTACCGCTTCCTAACCAACGCTGGATACCAATCACTGGGGAAAGAATAGTGCAGCGCACTCACTAGGTTTGGCGTGACCAAAATAGGGGACCTATACATAGAGGGCCAGGCCTTCTCAGTCTGCGACGGGGACAAGTTTCAGGAGGCGTCTTTCATGGCCAAATTTGTGTTTACCTGGCTGCGAGCCGCCTTAAGAGCTAAAGTTTATGGCTTTCCAATCGAACCGGACCCTCTCATCCTTCTATCCACAGTAATAGATAGCAACACGGGGGACCATTTAGTTTCGAAACTGTACAGGGCCTGTGTGGAGATAATTCCAGTCCACGATGCCAAGATACGGGCCGCATGGGAGGCAGATCTAGGTCATCCTATAACAGACGACCAGTGGGCCGCGTGCTGTTTACAAACTAAGGAGGTGTCATTGAACAGCCGCCATAAACTTCTGCACTTCAAATTCTTACGTAGAATTTACATTACACCAGAGATGTCACATAAAATAGACCCAGATAGACCCCACTGTTGCCCAAAATGCAATACCCCACATGCAGACTTTGCGCATCTGGCTTGGACTTGTCACAAGATTGGCAGACATGGTTGGATTTGATATAGACCCTACACCTGCCATAGCTTTGTTGGGATATGTTAACAACATCCCCAAATCGGTCCGGAAATTCACTGCCTTAGGGTTGCTGTTGGCGAAAAGGGAGATTGCACTCAAATGGGGGCGGAAGGCAGTGCAGAAATGCAAAGACTGGTTAATTAGTCTGGCATATTGCAACATAAATTATGATTTATACGCCACCACGCTGCCCAGTACATCCCGTCTGCGGGATATTTGGGGCCCTTTTAAACAATACACGGCCACGCCACAATCAAAATCTAACCCACGCTCCACTAATGGACTGGATCCTGCTGGTATTGGCTGACTTCTGATACAATGATTGATGAGCTCACGTTTTGGATATTTCAGTTTAGCATGTACATGGTTTCTGCACTGTGATTTGACTGTGATGAGGTACATTGTTAGATACGAAATACGTTCGGGATCTGCATTATGTAAATGAAACTGTGTTTCACAGGTGCACACAATTTAGCGAAGTCAGATGCCATGAAAAGCAGATACAGTTGTAATATAGCATGTGTTGTCGTAACTGTCTTTGTAATGGAGCTGAAATTGGTAAAGTGCGAGTTATGAAACTGGTAAATAAAGTTTAAAAAAAAAAAAAAAGTTTAGCCATTTAGGTCTGATGAGAGAAATTCAGTTTTACAACTTGATAAAGTTTAGCACGTTTGTCTAAAAGTTCTCAAAGTTATTGGCAGCGTTAAAAAATATACACGGCAGTAGTTGATTAAACTGTTACATTATATTTTAAAAAACGTTCTTCGGGTTCCCCTCTGTGCGCAATCCACTCTACCCTCGACGGTATTGTTTCTGTACGCATTTCCCTGTTCTCCGCGTATCAAATCACTCGACAAACTCCATTTTCGATCAAGAAACTTGTGGGCGCCCATCGGGCCTAGCCGCGTCAGTCCAGCCTTCTGCCAATGGAACGTACTCCATTCCAAATATGTCCTCGGTACCACGCCAAGTATCCTCGCACCGACTTACATCAAGTTTGTAACTTGTGTCTCTTTCCGGAGCACAAGGAGGAAGACTGCGACGCTTCTAAGTCGTTTCGGTTCAAGAAGACTCTACCCAATCGCCTGGCTCGACGACAAGAGATGCAACGACAAAGCATCCAACACACTCCGGATATCTTCGGGGAAGAATCCGACCAAGAAGAGTTCGAAGCGATTGCCGCAGAAGAAGAGGGCCTCTCCGTCCAAGAGTCCGATTCCGAGATTGATCTATAGTCCGAAGATGTGCCTCCGAGACAAGGTGCCATGGGTACCAAAGACCTCTTGCCCCCTAAATCCTCTTCCAAAACTTATAAGGCTCCGACACCACCTCTGCCTTCTGGCCAAGGTCGGCACCAAGACAATGTTTCTGACGCCCCTGCTCTCGGCTCAGCATCGAAACAAACCGTCAAGCCTTCCAGCTCGGGACCGAGTCGGCCAAGATTACCTTCGGATCTGAAATCATCGGGCTCTGAGGACAAATCTGGTTTGGAGCCGAAGCCCTCCGCTTCGAAACACAAACATGCATCAGAGCCAAAACCCTCTGCTCCGAAACACAAACACGCTTCGGAACCGAAAAAGTCCACCATCAAAGACAAGTCTATTTCGATGCTGAAATCTAAGGACACGGTTTCCGAGCCTCCAGAACCAATTTTGGATGTCTTTAAAGCTAAATTGGATCCCAAACAGGAAAAACTCTTTATTAATCCTGATACTGGACATATTTTGGCTAAAACACAAGCAAAACACAAGCATCCTGCAGAGGACACGTCTGATAAGATTCCCTTTAAAAGGAAGGAGGACATGGCTACCAGCCCTGTTTATCCTGCTCCACAACCCTCTCCATCCCCACCTTCTCCACCCTTAATAGAAGATGCTTTTACACATAACACCTCCGGGATCTCCACAGACAAATCCACATGTAGATCATGGTGAAGACGATGCTCATTTGCCTGCAGACCCATGAAATGATTACACCTTTGACCCTCCAGGAGACAATGAGCCAGACCTTTACCCAGCAAAGTCATCACCACCAGATGATCATATGGCTTATCAAAAGCTCATTGCTAGAGCAGCAGATTATCATGGAGTTCCATTGCATAAAGAAACATTAGAAGAGGACTTTTTATTTGAAACACTTAAGTCCACATACAGGTCAAGTCAAACACTCCCTATGCTTAAAGGCATGATGAGGCATGCCGATATCTTTGAAGACCCTGTCAGAGCACGTATTTTAACTCCAAGGGTGGAAAAGAAATATAAACCCTCACCATCAGGTCCTGTGTTTATTAAGGGTCTATTACCCCTTGACTCCCTAGTAGTGCCCAATTCTCGCAAAAGAGCTAACTCGCAAACCTCTGGGGATGCACCTCCCCCAGACAAATAATCCAAACTTATAGATGCCTCTGGAAAACGAGTAGCTGTTCAAGCCGCTAATCAATGGCGCATCGCAAACACACAGGGCCTACTAGCCAGATACGACAGAGCACACTGGGATGAAATGGAGCAACTACTCCAATATCTCCCAGACAAACACAAAAATAAGGCACAGCAGTTAGTTGAAGAGGGGAAACTCATATCTAACTCCTCAATAAGATGCGCTTTAGACGCAGCAGACACTGCAGCTAGAGAAATCAATACCAGCATTCTCCTTAGGAGACATGCATGGCTTAGAATCTCAGAAATTCATTGAAGAGAACTCCATCCTCGACCCCTCCCAATGCGGATTCCTCCGCAACCACAGCACCGATACCGCCCTACTCGCCGCCACAGATGACATCCGCAACCTCCTTGATCAAGGCCACACCGCAGCCCTGATCCTACTCGACCTTTCCGCAGCCTTTGACACAGTCTCCCACCGCACACTCACCGCCAGACTCCTCGATGCCGGCATACGGGGAACCGCCCTCAAATGGCTCCACTCCTTCCTCACTGGCAGGACCCAAAGAGTCAGACTACCTCCCTTCCTGTCCGAACCCACAAAGATCAACTACGGAGTACCTCAAGGCTTGTCACTCAGCCCTACGCTTTTCGACATCTACATGGCCCCCATCGCCGCCATCATCAGACAGCACGGACTCAACATAGTCTCCTACGCCGACGACACCCAGCTCATCCTCTACCTCACCAAGGATTCCGTGTAAGAAACTGGCTCTATATATACTACACCAAAATGAGGTATAGTGTGTATAGGGTCCAGGTGACTCCAAAGGTAGGCAGAGGTTAAAGTTAGATAGAACCTTACCCTCTACTTGTGGTAGCTTGGTCGAGCAGTAAGGCAGTATCAGAGGACAGTGTTAAGCATTTGATGTACACACTCAGTCAGCAAATGAATTCACACACTCAAGAACTAAACTCTAGGCCAATTGTTTTGTATAAAAAAATATACTGTTTTATTTTAGAACCAAGCAGGCTTGGCACAGGTAAGCATGAAATACTTTACAGTGATAAGATGCTATATGTTGAACAGTTTTAAAAAGCAATAGAAATTGTACTTGATTTGATTTACAGGGGATGCAGTAGGTTGCAGCACTTAGCAAATGCAGTACATTGGAATGAATAGGCTTTTTCAGTAAATCACAGGTAAGTTACTTCAAGTTACTTTTCGAACTCGGTGCTGGATACCTAGATTCAGCACTGGGACATTTCCTGCAAACAGGTAAGTAAATACGTTTTTGTTAATAATATGATTTTTAAAGAATATTCTTAGATTTCAAAACTCCACAGTCGTTTTTTGGAAGAAAAACAGTGCATTGAAATGAATAGGCTTTTTCTGTAAATTGTAGGTAAGTTACTTTTCAAGTTACTTTACTAACTCAGTGCTGGATACCTAGATTCAGCACTGGGACATTTCCTGCAAACAGGTAAGCAATTACGTTTTGGTTATTTGTATGATTTTTAAAGAATATCTTTAGTTTTCAAAACTCCACACTTAGTCGTTGTTTTTTGGAAGAAAAAGTGTCAGTTATCCTATGGAGGAAAAGTAGGTTATCGGTTCATAGGTAAGTTATCGACTGTGGGAGTTAATGTTCTGGGGTTCGACTCAGGGGTCCCCCAGGGTCAGTGAAGCACTTTTGTTACACCCTCAGCGGCACTAGGGCGGCCGGGTGCAGAGTGTTGAGGCCCAATGTTATCCTATGGGGGATAGGGGGCCTCCGGTTTGTGGCTGCTGGCGAGCATGCCACAAGGTTGTGGGAGCCAAGCTCCTGGTGTTAGGCTCAGGGCAAAAGGGGATCCTGTTTAGCACAAAAAGTGCACCCGCAGGGGCGGCTGGGTGCAGGGTGCTGGTTTGGGGTCGGGTGCCCTGTTTTCAATGGGGATTTTCTGTTTTGGTTTTCAGCTGCAGGCTCGGTCCGGGAAGACTTCCAGGAGGAACCCACAGCTGGGCAGGTAAGTTGGAGGGCTCGGGGACGTAGGTGCACCTCTGGTTCTCTTCTCCAGGGCGGCTGGATGCAGGGGTGTCTTTTGAGGTTGGATTTCACCTTACCGGGCCACTCTCGGTTGGGGGAGGGGGGAGGGGGTTCTCCGTGCAGAGGCTGCAGGCAACGTTGGGGAGTCCTGGAGGGGTCAACCCACGGTGGACTCGGACTCTGGAGCACTGGGGGACCTCGCTGGGACTGGTGGGCCACTTGAACTCGGGCTGTAGGCGACGGGTGCAGTGGTGGTTCCAGGCGTCAGGTTTCTTTTTCCTCAGCAGGCTCTGAGTTTTTGTTTGGTGTTTCTTTTGAACAGAGCTGCTGTTCACAGGAGATCCGGTCTTTGTTGAAGGCAGTCAGTCCTCACCGGGGTTCTGGAGGTCGCTGGCTGCAGGACAAGACGATTTTTGGCGCAGGATCTCTGGAAACTGCAGACGGGCCAGTAGGGCTGTGGCCAAGTCAGTTTTTCTCTGCAGTCTCCACTGCTGGGCATCTTCTTTTGTCCTTTTTCTTCTTAGGTTGCGGGAATCTGATCTCTTGGTTCAGGGCTGCCCCCTAAATACTGTATTTAGGGGGCGTTTTAGGGGTCTTGAGGTCAGTAGCCAATGGGCTACTGACCTTAGGGTGACTACACCCTTGGTGTGCTCACCCCACGTGAGGGAGTGAGCACAATCCCTAGTCCTGATTGGGGAGTGCCTGCCATCTGCAAGATGGCGAGCACTGGAGAGTGGGCTTCACCTCGCCTCCCCCACCTGAGGGGTGGAGTTGGCAGAGGTGGGCACACCTCCTGAGCTGGCTAGTTTTTCCCGCCTGTCTTCCCGCCGAAAAGGAGGGGAGACAGGAAGGGGGCCTGCTCCTGATAGCAGGAGAGGCTGGGGGTCGCATTACAAAGGCTGCCAGGCCTTTGAAGCTCCCCTGCCACAGATGGCTCTTCCTGGCCTGGAGGAGGTGTGAACACCTCTGCCCAGGAAAGGCTTTGTTTCTGGGCTCAGGGAGCGTAGGCTCCCACCCTAGGGGTCCAGAAACATGTCTCGTGGTGGCAGGCTGGTGTGTACCAGTCAGGGAACCCACCAGAGGCTGGTCGTTTTTCAGGGCGCATCTCAAAGATGCCCCCTGTGTGCATTTTTCATTAAATCCCACACTGGCATCAGTGTGGGTTTAATGTGCTGAGAAGTTTGATACCAAACTTCTCAGTTTTCAGTGCAGCCATTATGGTGCTGTGGAGTTCGTAATGACAAAATGGCAGCACTGCACTTACAATGTCGAAGAATGGACTTAGGCACTGTAGGGGTACAGGGCTCATGCACCTGTACCCTCACCACTGGTATAGTGCACCCAGCTAGAGGGGTGACTGACCTATGCCAGGGAAGTGGGTTGTAGGCATGGCACACATAGGTGTTGGTCAATTGGAGAGATTAGATTTTGAGGGAGGGTATTTGAAGAGCAGGGAAGTTATCGAAAATATATCAAAAGAAAGTATTTAAAATTGGAAAGAGTGGTATGGAAGCGTGCTTAGAGTGGGTGGTAGGCTTAAATATGTACTTGTGGGTGGATGGGGTTTCTGACAGGATTTGAACTTTGTGATTATTTAGGCCGTATTAACAACTTAACTAGGAAAAGCAAAAACTGGGGAGGTGGGGCATGAGTAAGATGGGCGGTATAATTGGGAGGTTGAAAACTGTAGTGCGTGGGTATTGAAACAATGGGTATTTTTGACACGGAGGAATTTTGGGTTAACATCACATTGGTAACCTCAAAAGGAAGGTGATCCAGGGGGATACATGTTCACGGATGGGCACGTTCTTTTATAAAAGTTTTTTTTATAAATGATGGTTTATATTTTGATGTCACATAGAGCAATATAAAGTTTGCGTTTGAAATCGATTTTGTTCATGAATTGTACGGGGCTGACGTGTACTTTCAATATTTATAGATACCCCTGAGGAAGGTCTGAAGTCAGACCGAAATGCATTGGGTGGAAAAATATGCAGAATGGAGACAGATTACGTGCCTGGGAATAGGCCCGGATGGGCAATTCCACTGTCATTTACCATGCTTGAAAATGTTGATCTTCATTTCCTTGACGTAACGGATAAAGTTGGATGAACTATGCAAATAAAATTTGGATGAACTTTGACAAAATCATTGAGTACGTGTAAATATTTCGCAAATGTGAAAAAGGCTGTGCAACTCACTGTGACACGAAAACCAGCGTGTCACAATTTTGGGATGACACATAGGTGTGTGCCATGTCGATTATTCACTTTGTTATGCACCAAACAACGCAGCCTGCAAAGGTGTGTGTGTGTGTGTGTGTGTGTGTGTGTGTGTGTGTGTGTGTGTGTGTGTGTGTGTGTGTGTGTGTGTGTGTGTGTGTGTGTGTGTGTGTGTGTGTGTGTGTGTGTGTGTGTGTGTGTGTGTGTGTGTGTGTGTGTGTGTGTGTGTGTGTGTGTGTGTGTGTGTGTACAGGGCCTCTAAGGGTGGCACAATAAGTGCTGCAGCCCTTAGAGGTCTTCCCTGGTCACAGTGCCCTGGGTACCATTTACCAGGGGCTGACCTGTGGCCAGAGATGCCAATTGGGTACAGTTTTGGGGAAAGAACACAGGCCCTGGGAACCTGATTGGCAGGGACCAAGGGCACATCAAGTCAAAGGGCATCAGTAGTCTGGCAAAAAGTGGGGGGGGGGGGGTTACTGCAACAGAAACCCACTTCCTTACATCCCGTCACCACCAGACTCCGTTTCCAATAAGGAATGAAGGACGTCGCATCCTGGGTGAGCAGCAGCTGCCTGAAGCTCAACTCAGAGAAGACAGAGGTCCTCGGACCCTCCCCTGCCGCTTGGGACACCGCCTGGTGGCTCACTGCCCTCAGCAGCCCACCCCCACGGACCACGCCCGGAACCTCGGCATCGTACTCTACTCCTCCCTCTCCATGACCCAACATGTCAACACTGTCGCCTCCACCTGCTTCAACACCCTCCGCATCCTTCCCAAGACCTTCAAATTGATCCCCCCAGAATCAAGAAAAACTGTCACCCACGCACTCATAACCAGCAGACTGGACTACGGAAACGCCATCTATGCCGGATTCAAAAAGTCTCTGCTCTGCAAACTCTAGGCCATACAGAACATCGCAGCTAGACTCGTCCTCAGCATCCCTCGACAAGAACACATCACCCAACACGCTTGCGAGACCTCCACTGGCTCCCCGTTGAGAAGAGAGTAACATTCAAGATACTCACCCATGTCTTCAAATGCCTCCACAACACCGGACCTCAATACCTCAACGAGAGAATCTCCTTCCATGTACCCAAGAGAAACCTCCGATCTGCCGCCCTCGCCGAAACCCCCGGGCATCTGCAGAGTCAGAACGGGCGGAAGAGCCTTCTCCTACATCGCGGCCAAGACCTGGCATGAGCTCCCGATCGACATCCGACGCTCCCCCTCTCTGAACATCTTCAGGAAGACCCTCAAGACCTGGCTCTTCGACTGAACGGAGCTGCTTACTGACATTCTCCCAACCCCCCCCACCCCACTTTACTACCCCCCCCAGCACCTTGAGACCCTCACGGGTGAGTAGCTCGATTTACAATTCCCTGATTGTAGACGGTTAAGCCCAAGGTTCAACAATCCATTTGAACACCCCCTTTGATAAGGAACACCTGTCTGGTCCTGTAGTTGACCAGTCCTTAGAAATAATGAAAGACACTGAAGTGGCAAAATCTATGGGAGTGCTAAAGTATCCATCTAATAGAGGCTCCTATCGCCGCTCATTTTACAGAGGGGGCATCCGCCTGAGTGTCAGATTCTGACACTCGGGCGGATGCCTAGTTTGGGCAAGCCTCCTTAAGGCACCTGTTTGGGTAAATTATCCTTAGAGTGTATTAACTGTTCCGGTATTTGTCCGCAGGATTCTGGGGATGGGCTTGCTATTCTATTCAGTGCTTATGACTATTGATGAGTATCCCCTGAAAGAGAAGGATAAGTTACTTACATTTGATCCTAGTTCTCTTCCAGGGGTATACTTGTCAGTCATAAGCAACCCACCCTCCTCCCTGGATCAATACCATTTATAGTAGCACTCTTCCTTACTATCACTACACATGATGATACGCCATAAAAAAGACCTTACCTAACTGTCACCTGTGTGGCATGATGTGAGCATGAAGGTGTTGGAGGTCTTAAAGGCACCGCGCTAGTTTTATTCTGTTGTGGTTTCTCTATGCAGCCTATGGGTTAACATGCCTTCTATTACTTTGCCTTTTTCCTTGAAAATATAGGCTGTTTAAACAGTGAAGGCGTGCATGTTCTATGTTACAGAAATACTAAATAGATATGTATTTATTTAAAATGAAAAATCCAATGCAGTTTTTGCATTTTTGCCTATTTGGTGTTTTAGGCTTCATGTATATGTATGTTTATATACATATATATGTATGAGGGTACTTCGTACTTCTACGTTTTTAATATATATTTTACATATGCTCCGTGGTCCCTGCACATGGGCGGGACTATTCAGTGCTTATAATTTTGATGAGTATACCCCTGGAAGAGAACTAGGATTACAGGTAAGTAACTTATCTTTCCTCACTGCCCAACCACCTTTTTGTACTGTGGAGTGATCTCTTCTCGCAAATCTAAAAATGTCCCAAATTAGAGATCTGCACATTGGTACTTCCAATTGTTTTTCTGGCCTGCATCTGAAGGTGCAGAAAGAGTAGAGTATGAAACAGATGGTGTGCAGCGGTGTTGCTTATATGCGGCTCCTTTCCATCACTTCCGGGGCAGAAAGAACTTCATGCAAAGCTGCACGGTTCCACCTAGCGGCATGCAAGAGCATTGCTTTGAACATTTCTGTATCCAGTCTGGTGCCTATGGAATATTTTAAAGGTGAGGAATCTGTGGTTAGAATATCCATCAGAAAGAACTTTATTAAGGGAAAGTCAGTTCTAGTGAGCAAACAAACTTTAAATTACACACATTATTATAATTTATATTTTGCAGGTTATTTTCTTTTATTTGAGCTGCATTCCAAGGTCTCAACATTCCAAAACATTGGAAAGGTTATGTTCCATGATGCCTTCTAATCCTGGACTGGCTCTAAGGTAAGAATCAAGAGAAATAATATGTTTGTGTTTTGGCAGTAGATTGTTAATAGTATATATTTTCTAGCAAACTGTAATTCCTTTTCTCCAGAAATGTATTTGAAAGTTGAAATGACAAACAATAAAAATTATATTTTTGATCGAATTGCAGAATACTGACCTTTTGAATCCTCTAAAGAGCTAGACAGGATCTGTAAATGTTTTCTTTCCAATAGCTCCCGATCATCGATGGGTGGTGCTGTCTGACTCTGTGGCATCTCTGGAAGTGACAACACATAGCTTGGATATAGGCTTCATCCCTGGGTGCCAAGGTCGGCTCCTCTTTTTCCACACGCTTTGATATGAATCTGGAACTCTGTTCCCAAATGTTTCATTGTTTTTACTGATTTCACACACGTTCATTTTGACAGTATACATTAGAGTTTCCCACTGAAACTACAGGATTTATTAAGCCGTGCCAAGCTTGTAGGAAACTGGTATTTCTGATGGAGACTTCTAATCACAAATTTCTCTCCTTTTGAATATTCGCCATGCCGGTTACTTTCTTCCCTCACCACCAGATACAGATCATTAGCTACCTCTTTGAGACCTATTCACCTCACAATTTACAGTGTGCAAGGGAAAAGTCAGCTCCCAAAACGACCATTTTTAAACCTTGAAAGGTCTTTTGCAAGCAAATGGCTGTGACAAATCCTCATCACGTTTGCTTGTGGTGCCTGGGGTCGAGTCACAACTCCAAGGCCTGCAGTGACTGCGTGTTGATGAACGCAAAGGCCATACAGGACCGTGAGGCGAAACTCTGTTGCCAAGCACCAGAAGACTCCATGTCGTGACTGGTCCAAGGGCCGGTCTCTTTCCCTTTCCTGGTCCAGAAGTAGAAGTCGATCTAGAGGTGGTTGATCATCGTCATACTCTAAATCTTCAGGTAAGTCAATGGAAAAACAGAAAAATCCTAGCGGGACTCTGCCCTCTTCCCAACACTTACTCCTGAGAAGGCCCAAGGGTGTTGCCATACCTCTTGATCTCTCGCTCCCTAAGTCGATCAGTGTTGAAGCCAATCCTGTAGCTTGATTCGGCACAACCAGAGTTTGTGGGCCGTCTGTGACACCAAGAGGGATCCAAGAGTTCCGCAAGACCACAATCCACGCGGTTCCATAGGCGCCGATGATTACTCCACTGACACCAGACAACGAAGTGCCCATTGTGCTCTCTGATCTCGAACAAGGCCATGCTGGGTTTCTCTTGAACAGCTGCCTTCTCCATCTGATACATTCAGCGTCCCACCTCTGCAAATATTTTTTGTTTGTGATGGATTCAAATAATGACTGCTAGAAATGAAATTGGCCTACGATATCACAAAGAAAACTGGTATGTTTACATCCGATGCCTGTGATCTTGACTCCTCTCCTGAATCCGCATTGTCTCACCATCTGGTCCTGTCAATTGAAAAAATGCTTCTTTTGCAATGGCCATGTGATGGCAGCCAAGGTTCTCGACCTCCAGCTCTCCACCTTAGATGTCAAAACCAATGTCCTGACCGAAGTACTGCAGCAGGGGTAAACCACTACGGAACCCCTACTGCTTTTCGAAGAGGCACTCACTGATACCATACTAAGGGCCTAGGCCCAACCTTGCTCTGGCTTCCAGTAAATCATCAAGTTGAGGTGCCACCAACCTGCCTTTAGGGACCCCGACATTTTGTCTCCACACCCCTCTCCTCAGAGCATGATGCAGGCTTCAGACTGTCTGACAAATCCCAATTCTTTTCTGACAATTCCCACGGATAGGGAGTCCAAGAGAGTGAAGATATTTGGGAAGAGTGTATTTTCTTCCACTAATTTGGCCTTTAGTCTGTCAATGCCAGTTGCCTGGTAGGCTGCTTTTTTAGGTCTCGGCCTGCACTTGCGCTGGTCTGGCCGAGAGTTTTAGTAAGCGGGTTTTGGAAGTGCAAACCCACTGGCTTTCGGCTGGCGACCAGCTTGCGTTCACGATAGCGTGCACGCGCACAGCTGCCATCCATTCCTCGCATCGCTGGCGAGGCGCCATCTGCCTTTCCTCCCCCTCTCTCACCCCTCCTCCCCTCCCTCACCAGAGAGCGCGTTTCTTGTTATACACTTGCTTCTTTTTCTTCTCTTTCGTAGTTAGGGAAATGTGATGGTGAAAGGCAGCACGAGTACATTTAAATTGTAACATTTGCTTGAGTTTTCGTCTGTCCTTGTGCTTTCATTTCGCACCCTCTTTTATTTGTTTGCAAAGCGCTCTGATACCCACGGGTCTAGCCAGCCCTATATAAAGCTTTATAAATAAAAACTCGGGCGCACCTCAAATTACAAGAACTGGTCTGTTTCTGGCCAGTCCCGATCTCTGGCCGCTTGGAAACACTCTCTCCTCACTCCCTGCTCAGCACATCCAACTCTTCCCTCAGTCCACAGCACAGAGCAGCCGATTTAAAGGGGGCGCCGCTTTTCCACAGAAATTGCGTGCACTTCGCCCCGGAATCGGACTTGGCACCAAGATAAAAAAAAAAAAAAACAGGCCACAGACATGCCTCATAGCTGAAAATAAAATAAATGCAAGTCCAGTCTGGTCATTAGATAAAGCTCTCTACCAGGTTTTATTGTTGTAGCCCTCTCCATGGATGTTTCACTGGAGCCATTTCAATCAAGTGCTAGATGTGTACTCTGTTTTCAGCTGCAAGAATTTCCCTGAAACGTGAGCCTAAACGTCTGACTGTTGCATGCGGGCACTGACGGGGCTGATAAGGAAGAGTGATTATGGCAATAAAGGAGGCCTGTGCGCATTCTGTAGCCTTCACTGCTTGTGGATAAGCACATTATATGCGTGCTCTCCCCGTTACTTTTGAAAATGTATCCATGTGTTAAGCTGTCTGAAATGGCCGCAAAGAAGCTCTACAAATTAGTGCTCCGGAGTAGCACTAATTTCTGTTATTTGTTAACAAAATAAACAGATACACATTTGTGTAGCACCCAAATCAGATGTCTAAGAAACTAGCGTTGTGAAACCAACACACCAAGAGCCCCACTGTTAGTTCTCTTGAACCCTCAGACTGACACATCTGAAACACTGTCCATAGCACACTGAGACACACACACACTCACTGCACCCCGCGCTGAATCCTACTCCTGCATACTTAATATACATCTGCAAGTCATTCATACACTGGCACACTTTAAATCCGTATAGAAAGCAATGCATAGCATATTGTGGCAACTAGATCATACACACATCCACTTGGCTTGCAGACACTACACCTCAACACCTTACTCCAACAAACGGCAAACAAATACAAATGCCTACGCCACCTAGAACCCAATGCATACAACACTCTCCCATGTGGATAGAATTTGAACCCATATGTCATTGCTGCTCATGAATTCAACATTTAAAGAATACACACTTGGGAAGCTTTTTGACAACTATTCATGTGCATAACTATTCCACACACGCCTGCCTAAGACGTCACAAGCACGTTGGAGTGGGTGGGCATGAGTGGAGATAATGTGCTGCATGGCTAAACACTTATAAGGTCCCAAAGGCGAGACCTATTGGCTATGCCAATGCTTGTCCTCACCCTCTGCTCGGTTGCTCAAGTCATGCCAGGCATCTTGGAAGGCCTTTGCCCTGTCGTACCCCAAGCTATAGAGGACGACAGACGCTGTCAAATTCATAGTTCGTTGCAGACTGGATACAACAGATTACATCGGGTGAGCCATTGTTACTAGTGTCGCAATCCATCTCCATGTCTGGTTGCAGTTGACAGGGTTGTCTAGAAATGGCAATCTTCCCCTATGGACATGCCCTTTAACGGGACTCACTTCTCTGGACAAGGATGATTCTGCTCTGGAGCACAAAAAGAGCAGGGCCACAGCACGCCCCCTGGGCTTATCTGCCATGCCTGGCCAGCTGCATCCACCCTATTGTTTCTTTTGTGATCTCAGCATACGTATCTCATACAGACAGCCACTCTAGCCCCAGCAGGTTGCCAGCAATTTTACAATCGAGGCTGTGGCCCACTGACCCCACTGTCTGGAGCAATGTGCCAGTCAGTCTACTGCTCACCCTCGCAGCCCCTCGTGCCAAACTCCTTTAGCATACCCTTAGTAGAGCTCAGCCACCTTTGTTGGAGGCAGGATCCAACAACTCTTACTGGCCACAACATCCGACATGTTGTCCTGCAAATTGTCCAGAAGGGGTACTTCCTACCCTACATGGCTGCTCTGCCGCACTTTCCACCATCTCCAGAATGACTGACTGAGGACCATCTGTCTCTCTCTTTCGGCAGAAAGTGCAAGTCCTTTTAGCCAACAGGGCTATCAAGAGGGTGCCTGCACTAGAAGTGGGCCATGGCTGTTGTGTCCACTACTTTCTGGTGCCAAAGAAGTACTGAGACCGTTGACCTATTTTAGACCTGCACCCTCTCAATACCTTCCTCTGCAATGACCAGTTCAAAACGCTCACTCTGGCCCAGGTTTTATCTGCCCTCGGGACTGGATGGTCACATTGGATCTGCAGGATGCCTATTTCCATATACCTGTAATGCAGCCCCATTGGTGCTACCTACAGTTTGTGGTGGGACAGGAGCATTTTCAGTTTGCTGTACTCCCTTTTGATCTCAGCCGTACCCCTTGGGTGTTCACCAAAGTGTTGGCAGTGGAAGCAGCATATCTTCTGAGGTCACTGTGTCCAGTCTTTTCTTACCTAGATGACTGGCTGTTGAAGGTAGGCTCACCCCTCTTCAAAAACCACCAGACGAAGGCGAACCTCCCCGTCTTTGCGATTCACTGTCAACATTCCAAAGGTCACACCTAACTCCTTAGATGATCCCCTTCATTGGAGCCGTTCTGGATACAGTTGAGAATATTCTCCAGATATCAGACTGGATCCGGAAATTTTCAGCAGTACCTCTGCTCGCCAGGCAGGGGCACCGTGCAGATCTGCACTAACAGTGTTCTATACCAGATATGACACGCTGGGCCAATTTCGGCGCCAGTCCCATGCACGTCAATTGATGTAGACAAGCTGTTTACGCCAGTCCAGTGCATGGACGTCAATTGATGTAGAGAGGCTGTCTGCCCCCCTCCCCCAACACAAAGACCCAGCAGCAAATTGACTTTGACCAGTGTACAGATTCCTAGACTTGGAATCTTATTAATGGATAGTGTTCAATACACCAACCTAGGAGGGTGGGTGAGGAACCTGTTGAGTCTATCAGAAAGAATGTTACCGAAGGTAAGGAACGTGTTCTTTTGACAGACTTCTAACTGCAGATAACTCATCTTTTGAATAGATGCCAAAACAGCCACAAGGTCCTCTGTGGTCTGGCCGAAGTCCAGTCGCCCGGTGTCGCTGTCTCAGCCAAATCCTTCTCTGGCCTGTAGCTTGCCTTCTGGGTGACCAAGCTGCACCCAGACTACTCTTCTGGGTCCAGCAGACTTGGGGGCAACTTCTAAACGACAAGTCCTGGTCCCTGGTGCTGCACAACAGCAGTGAGTGGCAATCCTGGAATCTGGGCTACCACTCGCCCTTTACAGCCTTCTTCAGCTGTTGTGTTCCTGTACTGCAAACAGAACGTCAGTTGGCTGACACTGGGATTCTCTTTGCTCTGGCTGGGCTCTAGATAGGACTTCTCCTTCAGCAGGACACAGCAGGCACAGTACCCCTACTTTGCTAGCCACCAGATGCAGTCCATGTCTGTGCAGCCTCTCTTCGCTAGGAACTTGGTGCAGCAGGGCAGCCCTCCTTCGGTCGAGATCTGGGTGCCAGCGGTGTCCTATTTATGAACAGAAAATGCCCTCAGGGTAGGATGTTTTTGGCGGCCATTGGGCTACCAGGTTTCCTCCTTCCTGATGACCACTTCCTGGGACATGTGGCATCTGGCTACCCCCGGATGCACCAGTCTGCCCACTTCCAAGATGGCAGTACCCTTCTCTCTGCGTCCCGTGCTCCCTAGTGGCCTCTGAAAAAACGGTTTTAAAACGGGTTTACCCTCTTTTCCGGGTGCCAGTTAATCTGCCTAAACAATAGGACTGCCACTCTCCCAGGCATTCCCCATTTGACTTTCAAAGGTGGATTCCCCTTTTAAACACGCCT